>JAPMUY010007781.1:67500-585469 GCA_026901105.3 Galaxias olidus | reverse complement strand
TATTGATGTACCATCCTGGAGGAGTTGGACTGCCTGTGCAACCTCTGTAAAGTCCAGGTATCGCCTCATGCTACCAGTAGTGACACTGACCCTAGCCAAATGCAAAACTAGTGAAAAACAGTCAGAAAAGATGAGGAGGGAAAAAATTTCAGTGGCCTCCACCTGGAAAACCATTCCTGTTTTGGGGGTCGTCACATTGTTGCCCCTCTAGTGCATCTGTTGTTCATTTCATTAACTACAAAGCAGCTGAAACCGATTAACAACCCCCTCTGCTACTTAATTGACGAGATCAATATCCCAGAAGTTTAATTGACTTGATGCAATACTCTGATTAAAAAGTGTTCCTTTAATTTTTTTGAGCAGTGTATATGCACTGATTGGGGGAGAGTGAACTCTTCTCCATGTTTAATCTGAAGCCTAATTTTGTCAAGTGCTCCATGAGCAACCTGGTGTACTATAATGCCTGTAGTTTAGAAGGGTTAGACAATCTTCTATTTACGTGGACACCACTCGCTCTGAGCTCTGGTGCATTTCACAAAACCCGAGGCTGAGGGCTTAGCAAGAGACCTAATCGCAAGACTGTGTATTCAGAGACTTGCCCTGAAGCAAACATAAAGAATTGTCGGTGACTGGGATATATCCAGATGTGGAAATCGGCATGCTATATATAGGTTGATTGACAGTAACCAATTGCCGTGGCGCAAAAACTGGAGTATAGGGCAGAGTGTGCTAGCATTCTGGACCTGTACAACCTGAGGTGCTTGTTTAAAATAAATGCAGATCTTGGCTCAGCTCGGGTGGTACCTTCCTTATTGCCCCTTGTCTCTGAGTTTTTCTTTCTGGAGCACAATGGCAGCTTCCCCTCAGGGCTGAGAAAGCAATGTTCCTTTGAACTGGGGTGGAGCGATAGCAAACTAGACTTGGTATTCTTATTCTATCATTCTCCAACCCCAATGGGAGGCCCTGCACTCTCAATTTATTTCTGTGCTGAGAGGGGGCTTAGATCTTTGGCACCATCTAGTGGAGAAATTACTCTCGAGAGGTATTGCGCATGGTACACCACAGTTTTTATGTGGCAAGTTGCCATATGGATAATGTTTTTGACACTTTACAGACTATGCCTAGAGCATGTGCACAATATAATATGCACATAACAATGTAATGATAAGTAAATTTTCCGTTGAACTTTTTCAGCTTGTGATGAGCTCCTGTATGGCAGCTTTCTATATATGTCCGTTCATGTGTGTCACAGTGGTAGGAAGCTATCACTCATGTCAGCCCACATTGATCAGGAGGAGTCGGGTCATACAAATAACGTAAAACATACAAAAGGTAACTATTGCTTCAAGGAAGAGATAACAGCTAGTAGGATGCATAGAATAGTAGATGGATCCTGTCTTAAAATGCATTTTCCTCCTCTGTTCACATGCTAATGAATAGGTAGGCCATCACACTTAAATCAGGTCATGAGATAAGATTTAGATCGTCGCAATGTGAAGCACTTTTCATGTTTAAACTTTATGCAAAGCCACACTTATCCCTGCCAACCACATAGTGGCAGCATGCGACCGTTGTTGATTGTCAAAGTGTATTGCTGCAAAGAAAAGCTGAATATGTGAAAGTAGACCTGACCAAGGTGGACTATTCTACATCAATAACAAAAGTATATTTAGATAATTCATCAATCAGAAATATCTTTGCATATAACTTACATATTGAAACATGTTCTCATATATCTGTAAAAAAAACAGTGATGGTAGTGTTCTGATATTGTGAAATAGAAACTGGTTATACTGTTATTATCAAGGGACCCTAATTAGTCAATCGCTCACTTTCTCAACCAATTAACAATCCTCGTCCTTTCCAACACGTTTACCTCCGCCCACCAACAATCCTGTGAACACCTGCGCATGCAGGTCTCACAAATTCTGTTGGCTGAACTGAAGTTTGCCACAATTACTTTTTCAATTCTAAAATAGGTTATATTATTCGTGTGAGTATTTACCTATTTATTTAACTGTTTCATTTTATTGTTGTTTTATTCAAGAAAAGGACTACATCTCGTCAGCTAAGTTTTATAATTAAGAGGTAGTTCTACAACATTTACATAATTAGCTAACAGCATATAACAAATGACATGCCAGGATGGGTGCACGGCAGCTTGCTATAGCTACAGGCTAGCTTAAATAGTAGACTTGCCTAACACGAGGCTTTTTTAAACCTATGGTTACGTTTTTGCTTTTACCGTGAAATAGTGAGTATTCTTGCTAACGTTTTAAAATTAACCATTACATAAAATAACCTGTACAGTTACGGTGTATTTAGTGAGTGTGTTGATAAAATTGCTACAGTTACTGAGCGAGGCGTGCATGTTAGCAGTGCAGGTGGATGGCGATGCTGAGTGAGGAGAGAGAACATCACATAACCCTGACTAATCACGACAGGCCTACTGCCTTTGATTCAGAAAAGAGACCAGCTACAACAGCCTCTAGAAAGAATCGATCAACTATTTTATTATAGAGTATATTAATGTTTTGTTATATTTTAAAGTAAGGTGACTGCACACTAACTCCTCCTTTTGGTTCAGGTTGATTTTTTTTAATGATTTATAATTATAAGCACGCTTTACTAGTAATCGCATGAAGGAAATTGCTACTAAACAAATGTGTGTAATGTGTTTGAAAAATAAATTGCCAGCTCAGGTATGCAACACTCGTTACAAGTTGTGTTAGTCTATAGCATTCATAGTTATTAATTTAGTTATTCCCAGACTGCAGATGTTATCTAATTATTTAGGCAGTAGGACAGAAATAGCCTGATACTATACATTGCAAAAGGGAGAAGGTTGAGCTTTGCATCCATAAGGTTTTGTTTCAGGAGTGCTTTCCTGTCAGACATTTAGAAAATATTATTCATACCAGTTCCACTCACTGTTTTGAGTTTGAGTATAAGGAAACTTCAGGTAACTAGAAATACAGGTGTGGACTGTCAAGTTAAAAGTTCTTAGCTTGTGAGTCATAGTTAGTGGTAGAAGTGGAGGTTCAGGTTGGATCAAGATTGCATTTCTGAGCTATGGAAGAACAAAATTTGCCTCAGGATGTCTTATTTGTTGATGTCAAAGCCCCATAATATTGAGATTTGTTTGTAGGTCAGTAGGGTTTCACAGAATTATGTTTTGTACCGGACTAATAGTAATTTACAAATGCATGCCTTGATAAATATAATTTTTAAAGTTAAACCTACCGGTTATCTTATCATGCTTAGGAGCTTATAAAATCGGCATTGATTGGTGTACATTTTTCAGTAATTTCAAAACTGGCTGCATGATTCAGCCAGTGTTTTTACCACCCTATATAGTTGCTGTGGAAAGTCATAAACTCGAGCCAGGCAACACAGCTGTTATTACAATTTATCACTTGATAAATGCCCCTCCCCTTTCTTGTCCTTTAGTAACCCCAGCAGTGTGTTTGAGTGGAGACCATCGGTGTGGATGGGGGGGATGGGTCTAGGGCCTATAGCATCATCCCTAGTGAAGAGAGCATGCTCCCTCCCGTGTTGAGTTCAATTGGTTAGCATGACCATATATGGGGGATGAATCTTGTGGTGTGAGCTGTTTCAGCCAATGAGAGGAGCCGTAGTGTTAGAATCTTAGTGGGGGGAGCGTGTCTGCAGGAAGGACACTCCTAGCTAGGTGGGGTTTCAGAAAAGGGACAAGCCGGTGGTTTGAAAATGAATGATATGCTACACATTTCTAGACTGAGTGGGAGAGGCTAACATTTTTCTGTCTAGCGGCAGGCTACATTTACGGTGTTCTTGTACAGAAAAGGACTCCGGAAAAAACAACCTGGAAACGGAACTTTAATCATTTTCATTCAACAATGCATTGTAAGTAGTATATTCATTTTGTAAATATGAAAATCTTTGGTTAAAGACTACAACCCTTTCATTTGGGCGTTTCTTACTTTCACAGTAACTGCCACTTTTAAGTGTTTGTATTGTCCATGAAATAAAGTTTCTGGTTTTTGGTGGCTGAGAGGAGCATTTCAGAAGTGATCGAGCAATTGATCGATATGGACCATTTTCACTTTTGTTATGCTTGAATGGGAAGCTTTCTTCCCTGTGAAATAAGCCCGTATTGTCCCACACAATAAGCTACTGTTCATAAATGGACAGGCATTGATAATATAAACATGCTCGTATAACCATAATATTTGCCAGTACATGGAGAAGGTATCATAAAATCAGATATGTCTATTTCTCCAGCTGCTCGCCAAAGGATAGCATAGGGTAGTACATCGTGAGGTATGAAATCAGGGATTGTGAAGCTCATCACAAACTGAAACTCATCTTAATTGTGTAAATGTAGTAAACATAGTCTTGGTAACTGGTCTAGGTAGTTGGGTGAGGTGGCCATCTGGTAAGGGAGTGAGAAAGAAAGCGAGAGCTGCTAGTCCTTTTCATAGGGGATTAACTGTGTGCTTAATTCGGGGTGTGGTTGTCAGTAGGGAGAGGAATGTAGTTCTGAGAAGTGGGAGCTAGTTGCATTGCACTATTTAGTCGGGGAGTTAATCCCCCTCTTTGATAGCATCATTTGCATTAGCAAAATGGCCATGAGGCTGTCATGAGTGTAAGGGTGTGTGCAATGCAAAATGTGTCTGAAGCGTTAAAGGGTTAAAAGCTGTGCTGGCTCACTGTGTAACTCCCTGTCAGACTGTTGGTAGGGACTCATAACATCCTTTCTGCTTGTCTTATGATGAATTGCCGCCCAAATGCCTGGCTGATGGTTGGATTCCCTTCCATCAATGATGACTGATTAGTAAACCAAACTCAATATAACAGCATAGAGGGAGTAGTTTAGTTCGTGGAACTGTCGTTTAGTATATACAGTAAGTAAGTAAACATTGCTTTTCACCAAAGCTTCAAGGTAAACATCTTTAATTATATTTTTTCATCAGCATCACGTTGAAAGTAATAGATTGACATCAAAGCTTACTGGACATTACTGATGCTGGGCTCCATCTTGATTCGTCGTGGTCTGATCAGAATAGGTGGTGACATCAGTTCTTCAGAATAACGGCTGGATGGTAGGAGGGAGGCGATGAGTAGAAGTTCATTCCGGCTGCTAGATTTGTCTTAATGTTGCTTTAGTAGTAATTTTCTTCTGTAGGGATCATAAAAGTGATTGATTACTTATCACTATTGGACATGCTGCACTGGTAGAAACTTAAACTTGACAGCGGGTCCCCAAAGGACCCCAATATTAAAATAACAAATTTCAGTTCCCCCTTCGGATCGCTCTCAACAAAACAACCTCTCCTGTTGCCAACACATGCTGTGTGTGAAGGTGTTTGGAAAATGTGCAGATGTGCAATATAGTGCCAATGTTTTTCTGTCTTTGAGAGAAAGTGACCCCGTAGCACAGATCTGCTACGTCACTGACTTAGCTCTCCAAGAGTGTGACATTTTGGTGAAATCTTCTCCCAAGGCAATGGGAAGGTACCATCCATCCTTTTTTATTGTCTGTTAGAGTAGCACCTGTTTTAGTCTTCAGACAGTTATTTGTATGATGATAAGGGGTGATTAAGCTACTGCAGATTGGAAGGACATTGAAATTCAGGAACAGCTAATACATGCCCTTGTCTCTGGTTCCATACAAATATTTTTAATGTTACTGTTCTGTGACCCCTAAACTGAATTTCCTGTCTTTCTGCCCCTGCCCAATTGTCCTTATCCGGTGAGCTATGATAGGTCACTCTTACCAGTGGCTCCGTTAAGCCTTTTGTTATGTGTTTCCAAAGTGTTTGGTGGTAGTGGCTTAATACTTATTGAACTTGTAGGGGACGTTTTTCCTGTGATGTGTTTCTGACCAAATGTAATGGATTCTTTCTCCCTCTCTCTTTTTCTATCAGCCCCATGTCTGTGTAAAGCTAAACCCTAACTGATCTTCATTTGCTCCCTGAATGGCGCTCCATTGAACCTTCACATTGGTGAAGCTGTCGAATGTTCAATACGACTGGATGATTTGGGCATTCTCGTCTGCAACGTAACCATGAATTACTTTTAGAATCTGATAAGGACATTGTGCACTTGGTTGCAGATTTAGGCAGGATGGAGCAATGATGTAAACGTGGTTCGTTTAATTTTGTCCTTTTTTAATTGACATTGTTTCTCCAGTTAGATTTACTTTGACCTATTGCATGCTTACTTCCTCTTTTTACCGTATTCAGTCATTGGGAAAGGTTGTTCAAACAAATTCGTACATGGACAACACTGTTGCCATACTACCAAAACCTAGTAGACTGTGCCCCATAAACAATAGATTAATAGCATATTTGTTTAACCAACCAAGAGGTAGTCAAAGCAACCCTGGCCCAATCACCAAGCACCACATGCTGTTTGCCTTCACATCACGCAGGGCCTGACCCTGTCACTCTGGGCCAGCAGCAGCACCCTCATGTCAGTCTTGTGCGCTTCAGGAGCTGTCAGCAGTCACATGTTTAACAGTACTACTTTGTGGTCAGAAGGCTGTCGCTATCCTGAGCTCTAGTGCTCTGCTGCTCTCGCGTGTCGTTGAAGTCTCACCAAATATCTCTCACAGAACGAGAGTACCGGAGGAAGTCTTCAGCTGTCCGTAACTCTGCTCTCTCATTCTCTCTTCCCGCAAAGTGACTGTGTGTGAGCCTGCCGCCATGTCAGCTGCTGTGATGATAGACCCCACCAAAGAAGTTGGCTTCCTGCAGTCGTGCAGCACGGACCACAGCCTGGCCTCGCTAGACGACAAGTACGCACCTTAAAACTTTGTCCGATTCAGTGTGAATTTAGCCGAGTCACACACTAACATTCAGGATCACGTTTTGGCTTGTATCACTTTATAAATTATAAAAAAACATTCTAATATTACACATGTGAAAGTACAGCTTGTTGGAGAAGGTGGAATTATAGGGAAGTACCTGATAATACTCTCTGGAAGTGTAAGAAACAATTACGTGTTTGAAACCTGTATGGGAGTTATTCCCATCTGACATAATTAGTGGTGGTTACCAGGGAGGTCCCCTGTGGGAAGTTGCAGCTGGTCTGAAAGCTTTGCCCTGTTTGTGATTCTGTGATTCTCTTCAGTGAGTCGTCAGAGGAGGAGTCAGCTGGAGAGAAAGAAGAAGAGACGAGAGCGAACACTGAGCTCATCACCAAAGCCGCAGACATCCCCACTGAAATGTCCACAAACACAGAATCAGGTGAGACCACTGCCTCTGAGCATGCAAAGAGTTCATATGGGAAACGACAAGGAGGGAATGATTCAAGGAGAACATAAAAGTTGACGAGCTCCTCTTTCTGCCAAGCACTCAGTCATTGTTCAGGTCTGTACTGGAATAGCCGTTCCCCTCTTGAACTATTGCGTGAGTGTTTTTCTTCAATCGAAAGTGCTTGTCCTGTATAAACTTCTCTTTTCCTGTAATCCGTACTCCTTTGACGTTTGTTATTTTGGCGTTTTTGTGAAGTCTAACCTCCAGATCAAGCCTATTATGGCTTGAAACCAGAATGTTATTTGTTGGAAAAGATATGAGGACTCATGGCTGTAGCACCAAAATGAATAACTTCAGTCTAAAATGGACCTTTACGTGGCCTAAGCAAGCTGTGTCTCCTCATGGTGGGTCTGCACTTGTTGATAACTGCGTAATGAGGTCACGGCCTCATGTGTTGATGTGTTGGCTGTATACCGTTTCGGGTCATCCACACCCTCTGATCCGCCAGAATGTTCCTCCCCTGTGGCCAGCTGGGGGTGTTGTCAAGAAAGTAGAGCTCTTTGGAAACGGGGTCAGCCTGCCCTAGTCCCATGACCCCACCACTGTTCATCTGTCAGCTTTTTTGGCCTTTACACGGGCTCATAGTAAACACTGAACCAGGGAGAGTGCATTTAGACGATATCTACACTATCTCTCTATCACTTTCAGGTTGTTGTTGTTCTATAGGGCGCGATGGAGGTTTGCGTTCATTTCAAGATACGAAGTAGAAGCGGAGTAGTATTTGCCCCTGTTGGTCATTCTCAAGTTTGGAATTATTTTCCAAAGAATTTAGTCAGATCTTTAACCAGAATCTAATGCTGGACGAAAAGGATGGTAAATATATAATTCAGTATTTTAACACTTACTTATTTCACTTATTGTTTAAATGGTAGTTACAAAACACCTGATGCACCGGTGTGAAAATGGTTTACTCTGGCCTTGGTGGTACGTTTCCCATTGTGTGTGTTTTTTAAAGCCAGTCAGGGGTCAGTACTTCCTGCTCCCCTTGACACTCACAAGAGGAGGAAACAAGTGAGCAAACAGTGATATTTTAGTCGAGCCAGAACAATCTTTTGTCAGCATTTCCTCCCATAAGCCTTCCAGGCCACAGCTATTGGAAGCTGGCCGTTCGGAGTTGTTGCTTTGAACTGTGTATGGGGGGCTGTCTTGGCGTAGTCACTCTAGTAGATTAATCTGAGTTTGTTTTGGATGTGTGTTGCTCAGCCTTGGCTCAGGTCGTCCTACAGACCAGGACAACAGACGGTCGATTTACAGATGGACTCTGCCTTTATATTAATAATTATATTAAACCTTAGATACTTGAAAAAACAATTCTGACCTGACCGCCCATAACTAATCCAGAATCATCTGTTTCCAACATGGTTTACCTAATTTCTGTGCGTAGACCAGGATAATGAAAAACAGTGACAGTTGTCCCCTTCTTCCCTGTGTTTTAAGTGAGCGCACAGCGCCCAGACTCTCTGTCACTGCCAGCAGCGGCAGCAGCAGGAGAGCCAGGCCTGTGGACCTCCAGTGGTGAGGGGAAGGTGAAGCTGAGAATGGGGGAGTCAGGCATGGCCGCAGAACCCCCAGTCACCGTTCACCAGATGTTTGCCACGGCTGTGGAGAAGTTTGGGAGCTACACAGCACTGGGCTGGAAGGAGGGCGAGGAGCAAAAGACCCTGAACTACCAGGATTACTACAAGGCCTGTCGCACCGCTGCCAAAAGCTTCCTTAAGGTGAGCCTCTGTCCTTTTTTCAATCACTATTATGTGTGTATATATTTATACCATAGCAGCTTATGTACAGAGATATAACGGCATAACAGATCGATAGTTAATGATCAGAAGGGATTGTTATGGTTCTTGATGTTTTGTTTTTTTAACTACGATTCAAACTATCTTAAGAATCTCACGTCAATAAAACAAGTCAAGTTTAACTGAGGACGAAGCGGAGTGGGAGTGTATCTCTCTTAGTGTAAGGTGACTTGTTTTTTACCTTCACCCCAAAGTGTTAACCTAACAGTGCATTCACACCAGCAGTGATGGCGTAATGCAAACATTTGCCTTCCATTGACTTTCAAGGGAGGTTCCTCAAACTGGTGTGCAGGGCATGATGTAGTAGTAGTAGTAGTAGTAGTAGTAGAAGGAGTAGTAGGAGTAGGAGTTGTAGGTGGTGAAGGTAAAAATGATTGAGAAACCCTTCATTTGCAAATGAACACGAGGATCGCGTCCCGACAACCGATGGTGTGCCTTGACGAGTCCATATTTGATCTCCCCTTACTGAAAATTATTGGGTCCACACGACATAGTAAGTAGTTACAAAATCAGTTTTCAGCTTTTTCTATGCTTTATGGTCGCACATTGGACAACGTTATACAACCTCCTCAGTCAGTTAATTGGATAGTTTATGTCTCTAGGATTATTTTTATCTTGCGTAAGGGGCATGTTTTTGTTTATGAAACCCTAAACCAGCGTGGGGTGGGGGGGCTTGCCAAAGGCCGGTTTGGAACATGTTGACACACTCACACACTTAAGTTCGTCCTTTGATTTATTTCGACACGCGCACACACGCCATTTATTGACACATGCGAGGTATAAGGATGATGGCCTTCACTAGAGAAGACCTATGGGATCTCGTCTGGGTGTCAGGATGCATGCATTTATGCACGTACGAATGGTGCATATGAGGGGGAGCTCACTGAAGTTTCCACCACAGGCATGAAGTTTCAGTTCACGTGCTTTTGTTTTATATCCATCAGTAATATGTTACAGTAATGCCTTGTCAACAGTTTGATATGCTAAAGTAATGAATGAGCTTAAGTGATTTTGAAAATGTGTTTTAAAATTGTACCGTGTTTTAAATGTAGGAATGTTCTTAAACAAGATCTAAGACCATTCATAAATGCTACTGATATATTACAATAAACAATAGTGCTGAGTGCGTTTTGTTTTGGCTCTGTGTCCACAGCTTGGTTTGAAACGTTTCCATGGAGTTGGCATCCTGGGTTTCAACTCTGCTGAGTGGTTCATATCCGACATCGCTGCCATCTTGGCTGGGTGAGTGTCTATTTGCATTTATTGCATGTTGTACTGGTGGACCATGTGCTCGGCATGTTGCCTTGTTACTTAACACATTCCGCCAAGACATGCTGGCTAAAGATGGGAAAACAATCGATCAAACAAGACTAGCTTTATCAAGCGTGCCGCTGTGCATACCTGCAAACCATCTTACTTTGCCTGTTTAATCTGTTTTTGCTTTGCATGGTTGTAAACCCTGGTCGTGGGATGTCACAATTGTTAGCAAGGCCCAATGTTCATTCGATGTTCACATTTGGCTTTCATGAGCTTATGTAGAAATCACCTCACCGGTGTATTGCAAAACATTTCTTAAAATAATATTTTATGTGTCCTGCTGTTATGGAGCGCTTCTCTAAGCTAAACCTTGAACTGATTGATAAGATAAGCCCTTGTTGTTTCCCGGGGTTGTTGACCTGAACTGGTTCTGTCTACAAACATTTGTCATTGTAGTTGAAACGTTTTTCCGAAGGCTCCCACACCTTTGTTGTGGCACTGCGACAAGACAGTAACGAAACTCGAGCTTGTCAAACCAGTCTGCAGTGAAGAATCTCCGAAATGTGTAATGAACTTTGGAGAGGCCATTTGCCGCAGAATGCCAAGAGGACGTGCGTGCCACGTGTGTTTAGTCCCGCCGCCTCCACGATGCGCTCTTCTTCCGCTGCTCTCGGAATGTTTGCGACTTTCCCATGTGGAACTAAATGAAGTGTTGTCCTCTTGGTGTCCCAGAGGTTTTGCAGTGGGCATCTACACCACCAACTCCCCAGAGGCCTGCCAGTATGTGGCGGAGAACTGCCGAGCCAACATCATTGTGGTGGAGAACCACAAGCAGCTCCAGAAGATCCTGCAGGTGAGCTCAGAGCCTAAAACGGCTGGTGGGGAAACAAACACACCCACCCGAAACAATTAAACGTGTCTGGCTTCATAAAATGTTAAACATATTTGTTCTACCTGCCCTGAGCTTCCTTAAACCCACTGTGATATCCTAAATTGATTTTCCATGTAGGTTCAAGACCAACTTCCACACTTGAAAGCCATTATCCAGTTCAAAGACTCACTGAAAGAGAAGAGACCAAACTTGTACTCGGTAAATTCCATACTCCTGTCTTTATTCAACGTGTTCTGCCGAAATACTGCTCCCATTATCCTTTTTAGATAGCTTAGGGATTCTACTGCTCAGATAGAGACCGACAGTTATTTCAATGTGTTCTGCACGCCCTGTGGTGTCCCAGTGGACAGAGTTCATGGAGCTGGGGCGCGAGGAACCCGACGCTGAACTGGACGGCATCATCGCCAGCCAAGAGCCCAACGAGTGCTGCACGCTGATCTACACCTCAGGAACCACAGGCCAGCCCAAAGGAGTGATGCTCAGTCACGACAATGTGAATCTCCCCTGCCACACACACACACACACACACACACACATGCATCTGAGGGAATGCTACCTTTATTTCCCCTGCCTTCGCAACTTGCGTCAAAACATTTCCTCACAAGTCTTGTTTTGCCCCTCCCTCCAGCTAACGTGGACGGCTCATGCCACAGGCCGTCACGTGCGCCTGACCGACGCTTTGCAAGCCCAGGAGGTGGTGGTCAGCTACCTCCCCCTCAGCCACGTTGCCGCTCAGATGGTTGACATATGGGTCACCATGAAGGTTGGAGGGGCTACCTACTTCGCACAACCGGACGCCCTGAAAGTGAGTGCTCTGTTTGTGTCTGTGTCTGTCTGTGCGGGTGTTCTCAAGTATTTACTCTAACACCGCTAATCCAAGTGTGTGATCCAGTTACCGCAGGCAGATTATAGATTAAAGTGGTACCTCGTAAACCACACACTCATACCAAGAACCTGTTTGTTTGAAATTGGCCTGTGCTATAAACCTTTGACTAAAACCATAGCGAATTTTGATCAGTTTCATTAGTTACTTCACACATCATATGATAACGAATAGTATCGTCTATTAAACAGATAATTCAGTAGCTGCACATCTGACGGTATTACCACTCACGAACAAACACTTAAATTGATCAATACTGTGTAGGTTCCAGAAGTACACTCAGTGTTGGGTTGTGTGTGTTGGGCATGCACTCTTGGCTGAGCTTTCTTTTCCTGTTTTTGTCTGTCAGGGTTCTCTGGTAAACACACTGAAGGAGGTGCGTCCCACAGCGTTCATGGGCGTGCCCCGCGTCTGGGAGAAGATGCAGGAGAAGATGAAGTCTGTCGGGGCCAAGTCATCCACTGTCCGCAGGAAGGTGGCTGTCTGGGCCAAGGGCGTGGGGCTGCAAACCAACCTCGGCAAAATGTATGTGCAGATGAAAAGACAGTCCAGCATCGAGCAACTTTTGATTTTGTTGAGTGCATTGAATTGACAAAAAATGAGAACAGACTATATTCAAAGCTGCTCTGCAGGCCGTCTGGCTTGCCTGGTGAGCGAGCACGTTATCCACCGGCTCCATTTTCACCCAAGAGCGGTCCTGAACACCCAACTCTTTCTCTACCCGTCTAGGAACGGAGCCGTGGAGCGGCCTGCCCTCAACTACATTGTGGCTAAGAAGCTGGTGTTCCGGAAGGTCCGCAAGGCCCTGGGCCTGGACCGCTGCAACAAGTGCTTCACGGGGGCCGCTCCCATCACCAAGGACACGCTGGAGTTCTTCCTCAGCCTGGACATCCCGGTGTACGAGCTGTACGGCATGAGCGAGAGCACAGGGCCTCACACCATCTCCCTGCCCGACGCCTTCTGTCTCACCAGGTACCTACAGGCCCCTGCCACGTCTCTGTTCAATACATCTAGTCTAGAGCAATACCAATCTCGATGCCCGAAAAATAGATTCTATGATAATATACCGAGGACTGTTTTAGTAATTTCTGTAAATGTCTGTTTGCTCCTTTAGCTGTGGGAAGGAGATTGAGGGCTGTGAGACAAAGATCCACAACCCCGACGCAGAGGGCAACGGCGAGATTTGCTTCTGGGGGCGCCACGTCTTCATGGGCTACCTCAACATGGCCGACAAGACGGACGACGCGCTGGACGCAGAGGGCTGGCTGCACTCCGGGGACCTGGGCAAACACGACGAGAACGGCTATCTCTTCATCACCGGCCGCATCAAAGGTCAGGAGAGCTCCGCCAACTCAAAGGAACATTGAATCTAAGCGTGCACCATCGCTGTCAGAACAGTTTCAAACCAACCAGTCGAAGCCCTGCCAGACGGTCGAACTGGGGCTTTAGCATGGCGGGTCTAGACTGCCTGCAGTTTGGTCGCATTTGCACTTTGTTCATTACTGCTGAAAGAAATGCTGCTTGTAAAGGGGCTGTTGTGTGTGTGTGTGTGTGTGTGTGTGTGTGTGTGTTGCAGAGCTGATTATCACGGCAGGTGGAGAGAACATTCCCCCTGTGCCCATCGAGGACGCTGTGAAGGAGGCTGTGCCGCTCATCAGTAATGCCATGCTGATAGGGGACAAGAGGAAGTTCCTGGCCATGCTGCTCACCATCAAGGTAGCACGCACCTCCATCTTGTTCCATCATTGCCCAGCACATTGAACACGCTTGAATCGGCTGTCCAGCGAGGACATATCATATCCCTATGTGTTTTTCTGAACTTGGGTAACTCGTCTCGCGTCCTTTTTAAACCAGGGTTTGAACACAGAATGTGTGTCATCCCCGTGTAGTGTATTGAGTGCCCTGCCAAATAGTTATGAAAAGACTTGTGGCCTAGCCGTAGTAAACTGTCCGGGCATGTGAGAGAGTGGCTGCCCGTGCCCCTGGTTACCCCTCTAAATACGTGTTGTGACATTCTCGGATTAGGACATGTTGCTTTGATTCTTTTTATCTGCTCTAATCAAATGGAGATAACTAGGCCTTTAGATGTTTACAGTCTTACATTGCTCTGTTCTAAGAGATGATATCAACAATCAGGAACGCCATCGTGATTATAGGTTTTATGAGGAAAATTGATATGTCTATCTATATCCTCTGTCATGCCATGCTGACCCCTGGGGCTACTGCTTTGTAGGTTGTTAGGACCAGCCCAAAGGTTATGGCCTACACTCAAACACTAACTCGTGAGCTACCACCACCTAGTGGATTATTTGGCAAACTACATCAGTGTGTATCGTTAGAGCTGCTGTCTTAGGAATCATCTTTTGTGGACTCAGTCCGTGCATTAACACCAAACCAGCGAAGGCCAATGGAGGATTGGTCTTACGGACAGTGCTGGGAGAGTAGCCATAGCTGTCCATGGTAATAAAGCTGTGTGGCTCCCCTGCGCAGTGCCAGGTGAACGGGGACAGCGGAGCCCCCGAGGACGACCTGACCCCCGAGGGCGTGGAGCTGTGCAGGAAGCTGGGCAGCAACGCCGCGCGCGTCTCCGAGATTGCCGGCGGTCGCGACCGGGCCGTCCACGCCGCCATCCAGGAAGGCATCAACCGCGTCAACGAGGGTGCCACGTCCAACGCCCAGCGCATCCAGAAGTGGGTCGTTCTGGAGCAGGACTTCTCCGTTGCTGGGGGAGAGCTGGGTAAGCGAGAATGGAGGGCGATTTTGTTCTAATGGGGCTTTCTTTAGTCGTTGACTCCTATAAACATAGAGTATTTCCTATTTCTGTAAGTCTATCAGGTGGAACAAACTGAATTGGGCCAAACACTTTGACAAGATTAGTCAACAAAGAGGGAATGGGGAGTGTCAACCTGTTCCAAACGCACATACCTGGTTTGGACGTTTCTTATTTCTGTTTTTCCTCATAGGCCCCACAATGAAGCTGAAGAGGCCGGTGGTCATGAAGATGTACAAAGAGCAAATTGAAAACTTTTACAAAGAAGTGGCAACCCCAAGTACGCCTGACAACCCCCTGCCCCCCAAGTAAAGCCAAAACGATGACCCCTGTGGTGCAATTCAGTCTCTACAAAAGACTTGTAGACGCTAGTCTCCGACTCTTCCTGTCTCACACACACACACACACACACACACGCATGCATGCATGCATACATTCATACAAAGACACTAACATAAACACATGCACACACTCTTATACCTAGACCCATTCCACTTCATATCCAACCGATCCCTGTGCACTTGCCATTTCTTTTCTGTGAAAAATATTTTGCTAGCTTTAAGTTTTGGTTATTGGGTTTTGTTTACATTTGTGGGTGTTTCAGAAATAAGAGGAAAGATCCATGAAATGCCATTGTAAAACATATTTTTAATAAGGGGGTAATCATAATCTGAATTCCACTATTTATTTGTATTATTGTGAAGAGCATCAATAATATCTGGTAGATGAAGTGCAGTTCTCCATAAAGAGGCATTGTTGATATGCTGTGATACTTGAGACTAAAGCAACACAGAATCCAAAAAGTCTATAGGACATGGTAGAATTGTGAGGTTTTTGTAAGGAAAGTAGTTCACTCTAAGCTATTTATTGTTTTTGATTTGCCAAAGTTGGAATATTACTTGGGCCAACCAAATTCACCGCCTAACTGATCAGGAAGATTAATCAAAAGTGAATTGACAGGGAATAGAAAATGTTGAGGAAACGTATCAATGTCCTATTTATTATTATTATCGTATTGTCCTTCTTTGCAATGGTCTGGTTTCCGAGTTCTGATGAAAAGTGAGTCGTTCGTGTTGTAGCTATATCTCAAATGCCATGCGGTTCTGCACTTTCTAGTTCTATGCTGGCGCGAGGTATATGAAGTTGTAGAGGCAATCTTAGCCTAGTCTTAACTACCGAATCACTTTCTTCAATCTTTGAAATAATGTAATTCAAGCCATATATGTGTATGTTCTCTCCTGCAACCAGTCTGTTTTGTGTGTTCTGACCATCTATACAGTCTACACAATTGCCTTGTTGGTATATTGTATAATGATTCTGTGTTAAATTGCTGTGACTGAAAAAAGATATGATTTGCCTGCATTTTTCCTTTAATCTTTTTTTTTTAATTTACTTTTTGTGTCGTCCGTAATAAGCTATGCATCATTATTTGAACCTTCTATACTTTGTGCTATTATCTTCAGATTAGAAAAGCAGAGGAGAGGGTTACTTTACTCGAGAGGCCCACATTTTAAATACTTTTTTTTAAATGTCGATACATTAGGGAAATGAAATGCTCTACATAAAATGGTAGACTGAAGTGTAAATGTGGGGACAGATAGCTTTATTTTCTCTGATATACTTGAAATTGGGGAATGAAAAGTAATTTGAAGTTGATCCAAAGAGCATTCTGTATATAGCCATATGTGTGTATAATATAAAGGTTATTCCAGTATTTACTGTTCTCGTAGTGGAAGGTAATGACTGTAGAAAGGAATTTTACTGGAGAGGTTGCTATAGTGTTGAACTGGGAGATTTGGCCTACGTTGAAATAACCACGAAAGGAAATAAGTGAAGACTAAAGTAAAGGAAATGAAGGGGATGCGTGGTATTGTGTTGATTTGTCAGCTGTCTGTTTTTGAGCAGTTATTGCTACAAAAACATCTTTGGGCCAACCGATACAATTATTTAAAACAAGTCTGATAAGAAAAGGTTTTAGACCTCTGAGATACAAAATACTTGCTCCACCTGACCCTTAACTAGACTGCAGTTTGAACACCTTTCGTTCAGAGACACATTGAGGTGTGAAGGAGGGGAAATGTGCATGTCACTGGTTCAGGGGAATAGTGGTTGAGCAGGGCTATTTTTAAACCAGCAGCTGCCATAAGTCTCCAAAAACTGGAATGTTCTTTGTGTGCGGTTGTGTAGCTGTTAAATAAACGTGTACTGTACTGTGTATTGTGGACCGCTGTCTCATTCCAATCCTATTGTATGTGAGTTGTAACAGGTTAAATATGTGCTTCAAAAGTTAAAGCAAACCGACTTATTTCCCCAGTGCCTTGGGTTTTACTGCAGCTTTTCTTACAGGCTTTCGACCCACTTGCCTTGCTGCCATAAAAGCTCTGATAATAGCATAATTTTCTTTATAAATTACCCATAAATCCTGCGTTTCATTGTCAAACCACGCCTTGTCCTTTTAACCTCACATTCTGTACTGACAGAGTCACTGAAGTGACCTCAGTATGAACCCTACTTGAACTCATTATCACCAGGGCAAATAGAGGTCACGAGAGGCAGGACAGGAACCGACAGTACTCAATGACTTTATTAATATGATTTACAAATAAAAAATAACATAAAAATAACAGTTTTCTCCTTGTTGCAACTTGCATCATATGACCACATGGTGGCATTGTATGCCAAGTTTGACAATATCAAAACGCATTGTTCTGCTATTCGGCCCATGATGGCATTATCCACATGAATGGAACACAGTTTATTTCCCCATCCCTCCCTCTCATGATAAATACAGCCAACCCAGTCCCCTGTCACAGACACATAGAACAACCACTGACACAGGAAATGCCCCTTCTGCATAAAACCCCAGCCCCTCTCCTTACAGCATCTGGAGAAGGAACACCATTTGCACAGTTCACACATTTGCTGCTTTATGTGTCTTTTCATCCTCTTAAAATCCACACAGTAGATATTCTACCTTGGCTTTACCATACACTTATATATAATATATTTTCAATTCAAATGCTTTTTTTTTCTCCGCTGGTATTGTTTCCTATGGTCTTATTGTTTGCGTTTCAAGGGGTGACATTTGGATAGTTTTAGAGTACGTACTTTGAGAAAACACTTAAATTCAGGACTGGACATACAATAAAATAATAAATCAAGCATTTAATTTTTTCTAGCCCTAAACCTGAATGGGTTTGTGCTGTGTACATGTTCCTGTTCAGTCTTTGTTTCCTTTATATCTTTATACTCGTTGAAATAAGCACAGTTAGCTCATACAGCACACATCTTCCTAACACCTGTTATGTGGTGTGCAACCTTTACAGACACATTCAGGGAACATATACATGACAACTTTAGGCCTTACATTACAACTGATTCAATGGGCACATGTCTTTATGAATAATGACAAAAATGCCAAACAACATTAAATAAGATTTTTTTTAAAGGTTGGCAAAAAAAAATATCATATTGCATGTAAATATTGTATAAAATTCTTAAAAATACAGTTTAGATAATTACTTAAGTACTGGAGTTACCACAGCCAAAAGTGCAGAGGTACATAAATAAAACATTGACTGTTGGTAGACAGTGGGGCTTCTCTGAAAGAGCTGCCACTCAACCTTTCACCCCCCCTAAACATATCACCCCTTTAAGCCACTATTCCACAACAATCATGGGAAGCCCGGTTGAGTGTCACAGTTCGCAAACTAGAACTTAAGGGTTACAAGTTCACAGGTGTGCGCAAACACACACACACGCACACACACACACACACGCACACACACACACACACACACACACACACACACACACACACACACACACACACACAGAGATAGGAGCATTCTTTGTTTCTCTCCTTCAATACGCACACACACACCTCATCAAACATACACAGTTGCAAAGTTCATTCTCAGTGATCACTGCGAGAGAGTTGTGTTGACACAGGCACACCCGGACCAAAAGGAGGTGGTCGAGGAGAGTGGATGCTGCAAGGAAAATAAGGCAGTAGCTAGGTTGTTTCACGTTCAAAACCCAACCACACATTCAGAGTCCTCCACATGGAGTGCTCACTGAGGACAAGGGTGGAGAGGGTGTGCAGTTTGCAGAGCCAAGTAGGCAACATAACGGACACAACTATTAAAGCTATTTAAGTATCAGAATAAATATACTGTTGGTAGAAAACAGAGAAAAAGGGGTTAGTAGAGGAGTGAGGCAGGGTGGGAGTCACTCACTAAAGGCTGACCGGCTGCGTCTGAACTGCAGAGTGTGGAGAATAGAGGGGGGGCCACAGAGGGGGGGGGATGGGGGGGGGGACACACCTGACAGGCTGAACGTGAGAGACCGGACCTGGCAAACACACTGTCGCTACCCACGGACAACTAAAGCACGGACACGAAACACAGCTCGGAAACCGCTAATATTGTACTGTAGTTAGCAACCATCTGACTATCAACAAAGACAGGCGTCACAGGCCTTATAGGTCTCTCTGAGACCACGGCTAAAGCAGATGAAAACCCGTGTCTTAGGATCTCTGGAAGGCATACGCTCCTAAAGAATAATGGGAATAGGCCAACGCTAGAAATGACGTTTGTACACTAGGCTGTCTAGAAAAGACACTTAACTAGGAGTTTAGACCGACAGCAGGAAGGGAAAGAGTTAAGACAAAACTGGATATTCAATTAAGCTTTTCCCAAGAAAAAGGAGGGGCTTTGCTCCTTGAACGATATCAGCAGAGTACACCCCCCTCAGACTGGCAGACACGTAAAGGCACTAAGAGGGTGCAGGTATCGTGCTAGCCCTAAAGAAAAAGTACATTCATAACTCTCAGGTTATCCAAACTGCAATCAAAAAAAAATATTTACTCCAAAACGTTATCGGTACAAAAATAAAATGTAAAAAAGCGTGGCCCCATTTTTTCTACAATTTCTGGGATCTGGGAGAAGAGTATGGCTACTTTTCTCTGCTTCTCACCCCCTCCCACCACAAGAAGGCAATTCAGAAGTGAAGTGATCCTCTGCAGCCCTGTCCCGAGCTGTTGAGCCCTTTCATGCACATGGCTATGGGAGGGACTGGGGGGGGTTGAGAAGGACTGGGGAGGAGGAAAGGAGGTGGAGGGGTGGAGGAAAGAGGGGGGGCATCAATGGAGAAGAGGGGGATGAGGTCAAGGCTCAGCTTTCAGTGTGAAGGAGGAGAGGGAAGCTAAACAGACATTAGTTCAGACAACAGAGACACACACTGCCTCCGATGGACACACACACACGCACGCACAGAAACACAACTCAGGGCCTCCTGTGTGTATTAATGTGTTGTGTGAGGGACCTAGATGCCCTTAGAGTTTGTAAGAAGAAACTAAGAGCTGCTGCTTGTGGTCAGGCTTTTATAAAAAAAAAAAAAGTTTAAAAAAAAAGACACAAACCACAAAGACATCATCTCCCCTAAAGCCTTTGCAAAGCTAAACACACATGCGTGCGTTTGCCCCCCCCCCCCCCCCCCACCTCCCCCCGAAAACAGGAATATGCCGACAGAGAAATGAACTCCAGCTGCGGGAGCGGGAGGAGGGAATGTGGAGTGTTGTGCTAGTAAAGGAGTGTGAGGGGAAGAAAGAGGGAAGTATTGGGTTTGCTAGACTGAGTGTGGGGGAGCGAGGGAGCGAGGGAGGAGTGGTCACATTCCACGGCGCTGCACACAGGCTCCACAGCGATAGAAACGTATGGGTACATGTCCTGTGACACGGGCAGATAAGACGGACTGAGGTCCGGCAAAAAGGTCCAAGATAAGGACAGTGGCACGGCCCCCCCCCCCCCCCCCCCCCCCTCACTCCCCCTGCTCCCACGTCTCTCCTCCGCTTCCTTCCCGTCTCTGCCGGTCCTCTCCAGTGCCGTGAGCATGTGACTAGGCATGTGTGAGTGAGGGAGTGAGTGAGTGAGTGTGTGTGTGTGTGTGTGTGTATTTGTTCTGTGGTTCAGTTCAGTCTTTTGTGGGGCTGCGGCTCCTGCTGGCGCTCCGGCCCCCCTCCACAGCTGGGGGTCCAGGGGGGTGGCTCCAGGGCAGAGAGCAGGCGGCGGCCCTCCGCCCTCGCACCGCCCGCCGCTTCCTGTCACGTGGCCGTGGCCTCCAGGTAGCTCTGTAGTTTGCGGACGGTGGACTCGTCCAGAGAGAACAGGTCAAAGTCAAAGGTGGTGTTGGTGACGTTGAAGTGGCCCGTCTCCTCGATGAGGTTGACAATCTGGAGCCGGGGACAGAGAGAGGGGGAGAGCTGCTGAGCCTTCATCAACGATTAAAGCCTGGCGCACGCTGACAATGACGACCAAAACGCTACCACACGGCCCCATGGCATCCTAAGTTAGGTTCGGTCAGGCATACCTGTTGAAGAACATTGCGCTCCCTCAAAGCCATCAGTCTGCGATGAAGGTCCACCAACTCTTCTGTGTAGGCCTAAAAGAAAGGAGGTGGAGAACAAAGGAGGAGAGGAGGGTGGGATTAGAACGGTACTTTGTGGGTAATTACCAATTAACTAGGTAACTTGGTGGTGGTTCAAAAGTTCAAAGACAGTTTGAACTGAATTAAGTTATGACCAAATATGACACTGCACTTCTACTCCAAAGAGCCATTTATAAATTTATTGAATATGAGTAAATGTCTCATAGGTATTCTATTGACATGAGCAATTGCATATACTTTGGGCACGAATAAAAGGGACAATAAAAAAAGTTCACATTCACCCTTCCAACTTTGTCGTATCCCTTCTTCAGCACCTTTTCTGAGCGAAAAGAGGGGTCAGGACTCTTTCTACCCGAAACCTGCACAGGCACGGACATACCGGAGGAAGAGAGAGAAAGGAAAGAAAAGCAGGAAGACAAAGAGGGAGAGACAGGGAATTATGTCACAGAGCCAGTGGTAAACAAGGTCACACTTCTGCGCTGGCCATCGACTGGTAAGACAAAACGATCTCGGACCATCAAGATGTCCGCTCTGCCAGTGAATGGTTTAGACTGGCTCTGTGGGCCCATTGGAGCAGCAGTGTCCCAGTGCGTCACCTTGTTATTGGAGGAGCTGTGTTTCTGAGGGGGCGGCGCGGGGTCTCGACTGGGGCGGTGCGAGCCGTCACTGCTGTCGCTCTCGCTGTCCAGGCTCACTCTGACAGGGGTCAAAGCAGGCCAGGGGTCAAGCTCACGCACACACTGACACACACACTGACGGGCTGAGCTCGCTGGGAAAACTGATTAGCTTTAGCTGCCAATCAGACTTAGGAAATCAAAAATACTACAAAATAAAAAACGCACTACAACCACGGAATTAAAATAAAAAATTCAAAGAAATGAAAAGGAATGCATAAAGAAAATTAAGCGAGTGTCTGGCCAGCCTAAATGTCCTACTCAGTTATTAGCGACTACGAAGATGATTTACAGCTAGTAAGGAACAGGCAGCAGTAGGTAAGAAGAAAGCTACCAGGACGGGGGGGTTTCGGAGGAGACTGACCGAGAGTCACGGTTAGGTGGGTTGGTCTTGACAGGCGTCCCCTCTTCTGAGCTGCTGTCGTCGTCGTCCGACTCTTCAGACTGGAGGTCCTCCACCATGGAGCGCAGGGGGCCTGGAACGGTGGAACAGTGGATACGTTTCAGGGGCTTTTGTGCACCTACGTGTTTTTGCAAACGTCCCTGACTACAGTTCAACCACCCAAGAGCTTGAAATGAAGCCGGCTGACGAATCTCAGCGTAGTCCAGCATTCGTCACACAAGCCAGTCGCTCGGCTATCCCTACCTTGTCCTTGTTTCTGTGCAGGCTCAAAGTCGGAGTCTGAGCTGGAGTCAGAGCTGGAGCTGGAGTTGGAGGGACTGGAGGCAGCGGACTGCTGCAGAGGGAGAGATGGAGAATGAAGGGGAAGAAGAGAAGGGGGAAAAAAAGACAAGGATGTGGAAAGACAGTGGGCACAGGACGTCAGCATCAGATGGGAAACGATACTTGAGAAACAATTCTGACTGACATAGAGCAGCAGCATATAGAAATGAGTCGGAAAGACACCAGCCTCGTCTAAGTGGGTGCTTGTAATTACCTCGGACTTGGACGAGGCTTCATCCTCTGAGTTGGACTCGTCCGACTCCGGAGGTTTCTTGGGCTCTTTCGGCTCCTGTGCGTCGGCTTTGCTTTTGGGCCAGCGGCCCTTCTCCTTGGAGGGCTTCTTCTCGGGGTAGGGCGGGGCTGCCCCGGACGAGCTGGAGGTGACGCGGGGAGAGGCCCCGGTGAAAGCCCCCCCGCCGGTCCCCTTGGCCACGTCGGAGCTGCCCTTCTTGGGCTTCTTGGGGAGGGGTTTGGGACTCTCCACTGTGGAGGGTCGTTTCCCAGGGGCTTTGGAATCGGGCGGCCCCCCGCCTCCACCTCCTCCCCCTCCACCTGCCCCCCCTCCTTTGGGGGACATGCCTTCCATCTTGGCCTCCTTCAGGGTGAGCTTGGGCTCCTTGAAGGCAGCCTTGGGCAGCACTTTGCTCTCGTCTTTCACTTTGATCTCGGAGGGCTTCTTGGAAGAGGAGGACGAGGACGAGGACGAGGGCTCCCGGGTGCTCTTGCTGATGCCGCCGTCGCGGTCGCTGTCGCCCTTGGACACGGCCTTGCTCTCAGAGTCTTTGCGGGGCCTTTCGCGGTGCTCCTTGGTTGGTTTGTGTGGCTTGGGCCCTTTGCTGCTTATGCTGCTCCCGCCCTCTTTACTGGGCTCCTAGAGAGCATGTGGGAAAGACAGCATCAGCATCCGGCACAACGCCGTCAACTTTACTGTACCAACCACCACTAACACTATCCACAACCCTCAGAAATAGACCTTGTACTGATTTTCACCAATCTGTTTCACTCACTGGTGAATTAGTTCAGAGCTTCACAGAGTTAGACGCTCATGCTTTAGGTGCACCTGTCAGAAAAAAACACCAGATCTAGCCAAACCGTCTAAACACCTGATACGGTCACTTTTGTTGCCATTGTACAGCAAGCCCCTTGGGTCATCGATTCATTCAGTCACATTAGTGCGGCAACTCCATGGAACTGCTACCTAACCTTTGGGAGAGTAATCACTGCGATCCTGTTCCTCCTTATCTGAACTGTACCCTACCCTTGATCTATTGCCCTCTTGAGTAATACTGCATATGCAGCGGTCAGCGCAGCTCAGCGCATGAGGGGGAGGGGTGGGGTGGGCTCACTAACCTTTGAGCCATGCGAGGTCTTGGTCTTTTTGGGGTCGGAGAAGGCCGAGAGGGGAATGGTGGGGAGCATGGGGTAGTCTGGACTGGGTCGGGGCATCGCCTCTGCGCCCTCAGGAACCACCATCACCTGACAGGTGGACGGCGAAAGAAAAAGGCCATGGGAGGGAACAAAGGGAACACGGGTTACATTGTGAGCACACCTCTCATATACACTTTAAGCTTTCCCAAAGCGGTCTCTCACCCCTCCAGCCTTGACCAGTTTCCTCCTGAACTCTCGGGTGGGGTTGTTGAACGTCAACTTCTCGCAGCGCAAATGATTGACAGGGGGATTCCCTTCCAGGTTCAGGAAGAGGTCGTAGTTGAAGCACACTTTCTTTGGCTCCTCCTGTGGGGGATTGCACACCAAGCTAATCAGCCCTGTTGCACCTTGCCTGATCTTTCTAATAACCAATAGTAAGAACAAGCCATCTCTCCAAGACAATAAAAAGGCATACCTGGAGTAAGCAAACTGATGAGAATAGAACAATATTAAAGTATATAAACAGAGAGACCAGCAGAATCACAGACAGCAAGGCATAATATGGTTAACAAAGGCATAAAAAACCATCAAGGTTTAAGCAGAGGCACTAGGTAACAAAGACCATAAGTGTAGTCTCTTCTTAGTAGTTTTTAGAAATGATATGAAAAGTGGAAGGTGTATTGTATATCAGCCTTGGAGGTAGACTCAACCTGCCGGCCCCCCTCCCCTCGCGGGAAGATCAAAGAGGAGTGGACAGATCAAAGTGACGTGCTGGGAGGCCCCATCCCATCTTCAGACTGGCCGTGTGCAAATGTAACAGCATTACGCCTCCAAAGTCATCTGACTGACAGAGCAGCCTCAGGCCCCGGGGCCTAAGGGCACCGTAGAGGTAAGCTAAATCAAAGCCCGCCTAGAGTCCACAGACCTGCAGCATCACTGGCAACCCAACATGGCCTTACACTTTATGGACACGGTCGCACACCAACACACAGCCGCTCACACCACCGAAACAAACACTCACTCGCATCGTGCAATGGCTGAAAAGCAGCAAAAGTGCTGAGCTCAAGCGAAGCCGGAGGATGCGACACGCGACTAGTGCAAACCATGGAAACCAAAGCAAATCCACGCAGAGCTGACAAGAAGTCTAACATAAACTCAGGAGGAAGCTTTGGGAGCAGACCAAATCTGATCGGAGGTAAGACTCCCGTGTGACCGTGGTTTACATCCAGATGGAGAACGATGGCCTGATAGAGAAGATTATGACTCAGCCCTCACCTTATTCTTGAAGTACACCTCAATGGGCATTAGGAAACCTGCATAGCCCGACTCCTCCACTTTGTATGGCGGTTCCTTGCATACTGCAAATAAAAATAAACACACTCTCTCAATTACACAACCATGGAAAGAAAAAACAACATATCGGAAAGAAACGCTAATATGTGCTCATGAAAACACATGCACACAGTTCATTTTGCCGTTATGGACCAAATACTAATTGTTTTAGTAGGGCAGCGAATTCAAAACTTAAATATGTTTCAATGCACTAACGCATTTCCAAACGTTTTGTCCAACCTACCTCTCTTGGGTTTAGGGAAGCTCTCGTGCAACCGGAAAACCACCTTTTCCACAAAGTGTTGGATGTCCCCAGTCTCCGGCCCTCGTACAAACACCATCCAGTCATGGGTGAACCCCTCCGACGTCACCTTCTTCCTCAGCAGGGCTCTGTGGCCAAGTTCCAGCTTCACCTGCACCGTGCACTGCCGAGGACAAGGGCACAGGGTGACACGCTCATTTGTAGCAAATAGGAAAATACATGCCGGGGTTTTTCTGAATGAGTCAATTACCCCCCCCCCCTCAAAAAAACGGAACTATTTTAAGCATCCGGTTGTCGCGTTTCAAAACACAATAGAGATGATTAGCCTTAGGAACAGACTAGACCCATTAGGTCTGTGGAGAGACAGACAGATCAGACGACTCAATGCCCAGAACAATGGCAGCCCTAGGACAACCAAATGGCAAATGGGCTGCTGTTGTGGTGATGGTGGACAGCTACTAAAAAGGGCCAGTTTGGTGGGGGAGAGGGATGGGCATTTTACGTCCCAGCTGAAGAATGTGGGGATTTGGCCCCTTCACTGGGCTGCTCGTGAGCTAGGACTGAGTGGGGGGATTAAGGGACAGGATTGAGATGAGCTGGTTTGGCACTCACACACACTCAAAAAAAAACACACACATGCACGCACGCACACACAAATACACACCCCTCTGTTCGCTGACTGGCGTCCTGCCCGGCCATTCTGTGTGGCGTTAATGCCCTTTAACTCCAGACGTTACCAAACCCTTGGTGAGTCGGCCATACCCTCGGATCTTCTGGCACGGCCCTCAAAGAGAGGCCGAATCATGGAGACAGATACCCCAGCATTCACCCCGCAATATGCACTCAACCATCAAAAATCATTAATAGGAAACAGAAGCACACAAACGCGAATTGTATGTAAACCACGACAGCAACAACATATTTGATAATATTTGCAGTGGATAAACCACATTACCCATTGACCATTTGCCAATCTCTGTTTATTCCACATATTCTTAAATTATGTCTTAACGGGTGAGATATCATGGGGAGTGGGAGAACAACAGACACAGGAGACGGCTCCTGCCGCCCAATCAAACATAGCCGTCCAGCTGAAGGGGAATGCTGGCTTTGGCAGACATGCCAGCTCTTCATAAACAATGAACCCCCACGTGCCATGAAAAAAATTGCCCTGGCAAGTTAATCTCCATCAGCAACAAAAAAACAACAGCAGCTTCTTTTGAAGAGAATCACACGCTCAGAAAGCTGTCTTATTGCTGCTCATTCAATGACAGGGCTGTATCAGGAACAATAGAAGATTCTAGCTTAACATCCTTACGGCCAACTACCACAGACACACTTAAGGGCAGTAAACAGAGTGCATAGCGCATGGGAATAGGGGTGGGGGTGGATCCACACTGGCCACCACAGCGCTGCATGCATGACCAGGCCAGGCCACCCATCCTGAATTCAGCTCTACTAGCAGGGAAACCACAACCCTCACAGACATCAAAGGAATCTTGCCCCAGCCCTAGACACCATAAAAGCCTACAACTCCAGCAAAAGACCAAGCCTCTGTCCCATTTTTACAATCACTCAAGTATGTTAAAACTAGGCCAGGCAAGGAAACTTAACTCTTAGGAAACTGTCCCAAAATACTTTTTACGCACAAAAGGTATGACAGAATGGCACTTAACAGCAAATGGTGATGCAAATTGCAAATTTAATGTAATGTTATTTTTAAATAATTTTTGCTGTATATATGCCATCTCATGAAGTAAACAACCCAAAAGTCAAAATCTATCGCTGTGTTATGCTTATATGTTATGTCATTTATATATTTACATAGGAGCTGACTTGAATTAATTTATAAAAAGGTCTATAAATATAATTATCTAGTGTAAACTGGTTAAAATATCTTCCAATATTTTCCTGAGAGGATGGGACAACTATAGTCTACCTGTCCACATAGGTAGACAGTCTAGGGATTGTTCTCCACCAGTTTGGATTGAAAATTATCTGCACACTGCATGCTCAACAAAGATACATCTTTTTTAACAATGCATTGTCATAACACAAGTTCCGTAGCCAGTAACGTTAGAGTTACGTTCACCAAGACTCCCGCTTTCATTTTTTATTCATTACCACCACAGCCATCCTTCACTCCACCCCAACCTGGAGAGGGCATCCTTTCCACCGGCGCCTTGTCCGCAGCTAAGATTCGAAAAGCCGACGCCAGGGCCGAGAAACCCTGGGTGTACAACATGCTAATCTGGCTAGCTCGTATCAGTGGGGCTCTGCTGACTGATTATGCACCACACATGAGTTTTTAGCATATCTGTCCAAAAAAGCACCAGGTGAAAAATCCATTTGTGTTACCGGCTCTACAGAAAGTCAATGCTGGCAGTGGCTGGTGTGCTAGCTAAAAAGAAATACCGATGTATGCAAGTGTCTCTATGTAGCAATGTGTGAGTGGCCAGCTAGCACAGCTCGTGAGCCAACCAACTAAGAGTTCGATTAGCAGGATTTTTAGCGAGCACAGGGCATTCATTCCTATCCCGGGCGCAATCCTCTGGCATTTTCCCTCTGAAAGTTTAGATTTCGTGAGGAGACACAAAAGTCACTTTTACCTGATTCTCCATGGCTCTGTGGCGTCAGTGATTGTTCTATTTATTTACAGCGGCGTTTCGGGAGCTTGTACCCTATCCTTGCTCCTCATTGTGTGTCAATTTCAGCATGAAACCGGAAGCCAGACGGCACCCCTCCCCTTCCAGACGGCTGCTGGCATGCAACCAAAACAGAAAGCTTTCTCGTCCAATCAAGTGGCAATAAGTTTAAGCTACTTGGATCGAGCCAACCATAGAGCTAAGGAGGTGGGCTTTCTGTAAAGCTACAAATACAATTCAAGTATCTTCTGGGAGCATTCAAGAGTGGCAGGGACCCTGTTCCAATACGAGAAGATTAGTTTCAATTGTAAAATGCACATTGATCAAGTCATCCTTAATCAAATAGACATTGGCAATTTCTTAAAACCGAACAACGCGCACAGGTACATTTAAGCACTCGTGTTCTAACAATGAAATTGCTCAAGAACAAAGATTCTAAGATTATGTGTATTTTGGACGTTAGGTTTAGGGTTAGGGTTTACTGTTTGAACTAGACAGATACATACATGTCTTGACTTGGCATTATTTATAGAGGACAGTTCAGCAGGTAATGCTCAGCAAAAGTGTGAAAAATGCCACATACATTCTGGTATAATATTGGTATATTCATACTGATGGCGTTACTTCAATTTGACAACATACATCTACCATGTAAGCAGCATGAGGTGTGGAGGCTGTTCACCCTCTCTCACCTGAACAGAAATCAAAGCTTTTTTAAATCAAAGGAATTAACTTGCTGTATGTGAAGTAGTGTGCTGGTTGTATTTATGTGTAATCTATAAAGAGAGCAGCATGTGTTTTAACAGAAGACATCCCTGAGTTCTATGAGAAACAGAGGGCCACTTTGATGGGAGAGTAGCTGTGCTGAGCTTTTGGACAAAAGGTGAGATCTATCTCACTTACCCATCTTTTCCACTGGCAATCACATTGATGACTGATGCAATCTTTGAGACATGAATCCCTCTTTATTAAGAGTCTCTCCTGAGTGCAAAGGCCTAGACCGGTAAGAAACATGGTGTGCATAGATATCATGACTATGAAGTAATTCATTAATTAGGATATTATGACTATCAAATCAGTAATTCATTCCTTATTAAATTTGGGTATAATAATATGAACATTAACAACATGTTTTTTATTAGTTATATCAATAAAAATGCATAGCTCATTTTAAATATGTATTTACACAGATAATGAATAACATTAGCGTTTGGAGAAAGCAGCACAAATGGAGAAATATTACTTTCATTGATATTATAAAAAATATTTCTGATGCCAATCTCCATCATTTTAAGGATGTCTCCCTTACTCACTAGATGTCACTGTTGTAGCTCCAAGTTAGGAATCCATGTGTATTGTGCATGTTCCAGTCTTTGTGTTAAAGGTCTATTGTACTTTTTAGGAAGGATTGTGTGGATATAGTTCCAGAATACATGCCACAATGTAGGCTACCTGAATTTTCTCAAAGCACCATTTGCGTAATAAACCATGCACCTAAATGTAAAAGGTGTGTTGCTGCAATATTTAGAGTTGAACCTCATATCCTTTCACATAAAAAAATCAACAATCCGTATAAAAATATCATGGAGGTTTTCCTCCTATAAATTCAAGTTTTTATGCCGGTTCTTGCACAAATCATTGTTTCTTCTCTTATCTGTTAAAAAAAACCTCATCATTAAATACTAACTGCACTGAAGCATTTGACAGCAATTTAGGATCCTCATCTAAACTCCAGAATTGGATTGTCTTTTGAAAAAGTAAAGACATATCTCTAGCATCGCTTTCTTGTCTTGGTGGTCCCTTTTAGAGTAACATAAGGCAATCCCACAGCCCACTTGTCATTGGGCCAGTACTCAAGGCCTGGCAGCGAGTAGGGTATCTCCAAACTGGCATCCAGATAGGCCACCAGTGCACTGTAGTGGGCTACGGCTATCACAATGAGAATATGCCTGGAGAGGAAAAGAAATAGAAATGTGTAAGTATTACAGTATATGTTCAAATCTGTACTCTTTGTTTCATCCAACTGAAGGAGACATTTGAATTCTGTGCTCTCATCGGTGTTACCAGATGCCATGCAGATAGCAGAAGTCAAGCCTCTGCCAGAAGCTGCAGGCCACGCGGTCACTGATCCAGCAGGAGATGGCCAGCACCCACAGACCCACCGTGGCTTTAGCCAGCCGCAGCATCCTCTGGTCAGTACAGCTGGGAAAGGGAGCGGGACAACCAGTGTTTATGTTATTAGAACTATGACAACCTGAGATGATAGTGTAAGGACTATTCATCACACACAGTGATCAATGAAATGTCATCCCTACCTCTTCATCTCCATGCCCAGTGAGTAGAGAACATGGATGGCGATGCTGTTGAGGGCATACGCGTTGACAGTGGGTTTGAGGAAGGACGAGACGGTGGTAATTATGGTGATCATCAGCACCAGACGAGAGAAAGTCGTCCTGCAGGGAGATCATTTTAAAACAGCAGTAACAGGGAGTTCCTGCCACAGAGCGTCTAACATAATAATGGAAAAATCCATAGATACTCATTGAACCAGGGCGTTAACCTGCCACAAAGTGAGACTTTCACAAAGACCATAAATATTTCACTTATCTTCTTCCAACCTGTATTTAAATATTTCAGTCAGGACAACTTATGAATGAGTGCATCACGTATAACATGGTAATACGTTGAAATTTGGGGTCAAGGGTCTGCTGCTCTGAATTGCTTTCCCGCCCACAGCCATATTCAGAAGCTCAATGAGCAACCGTGGGTAGGGAGCAGATATCTGCAGATTCCCCTGACAGATACGGCGCAACAGACCCGAAGCAGGTGCAGGCTGGGGTGGAGGTGGGTGCGTAGAAACATACCCATGGCAGTGAGCAGCAATAGGAGCAAGTGTTGTGAGTGAAAGTAAGGTTTAAAAAGGCCACGTTAAAAAAATGAGCATATGTGAATGTCGAATTGGTGTGACGGGGAGAATAGCTGTTGTCTGAGTCTCCCACCTGAACTAGGTCTGCTTAGGCATCACCTCAATCACACCATGTGTGTTGGGGCCTCATTCATTCTTACAGCCAGGAAGCCCCTCTCTAGTACTTGCAGGTGAACGCCCCACTTTGCCCAGTGATAATACTAGCTGTCAGACAGGGTCCTGGTTCTTCAGGGCTTCGGTTTCAGCCTGGCGTGGCTCGTAAAAATATTCCCTCATTGTTCGCCGTAAAGCTAAGGATTGTGGTGTGCGCACAACCGTTTGGTCAGTTAAATGCAACGATACATGATCCCATTGTGAAGCATGGAGAACTTAAGAAACACTTTGCCGCTCCATGGTTACCTCACCTGTCATTGACAAACGAAGGGAAGTGCTTGCGGGGGAACCACACGGCATAACCAAGGGCAACTACCCACAGGATGGACAGCTCGTCAAGCATCTGGCCTGTGAAGCTTAGGGTCATGTGGAAGTACGCTGAGAAAAGGCCTACATGGAAGGAAAATACACCTTAAAAAAAACAATTCCTTACCGAGCACCTAAGTTGCCATTGTTTGACGATCACCTTTACTGTGGAAGACGTGGATAAGCAAATAATACTGCTTTGAATTTTATTATCCAACGGAAAATGTAGCAGAGGGAAGGTGTGTGTGTGTGTGTGTGTGTGTGTGTGTGTGTGTGTGTGTGTGTGTGTGTGTGTGTGTGTGTGTGTGTGTGTGTGTGTGTGTGTGTGTGTGTGTGTGTGTGTGTGTGTGTTTCAGTGAAAGAAAGAGAGAGAGGGGCGGGGGGTGTGGGCTGGTCTAAAGTTGTATGACCTATATTAGAATATGGTCTCTGGCTTAGACTTCTTTTATATATCACACATTCCATTGATGTTTCCTATGCACACCGCTCAACTCTAAATTAAAGCTCCAAACACTGTACGTATACCTATACAGAGAAGAATCTGTCCGAATTACTATACTTTATTTTCCATGTAGGTACAGAGAGGCAGGATAAATACACACCTACAAAAATCATCATGATCCAGACTAGATTAATAGCCATGTTCCTCTCCCTCGCGTAAGGGTAGAGCAGGTAGAGCATGATGGGAGATATAACAAAGAACGCAAAGCTGCTCATCTGTCAGAGAAAGAAAGAAATTCAAAGTTGATTTTGATCTTGATTACAACTGTGTACTGTTAATAACAAATTACCTTGTTTTGTTAGGACAAGCTTTGTCAGTTATAAAAACATTGTTCTGGTATGTCAAAAAAGCTGCAAGAATGTGGATTCACAGTGGGTGGAAAACCAATGTCAACAAAATACAAAATGAAACATAATGCAGATTCACACATGCATACCGTGTTAAAGTACTCAACTACATGTTCCGAGTGCCTGTAGTTCTCTTCACACCAGTCTAAATCTGAGCTCTCATAAGAAAAGGCCGTTGCCATTCTCTCCATCGAGTAGAACCCTGAGGGAAAGATAAAAATGTAATTATGCAATAAAGGCGATATCAGATTTCTGCATATTTTCTGTTTTTGCATCCAAGTTTTGAAAGGTTATGTAGTTGGTTTGGCATTTCTTAAATATACTATGTTTGCATAGAAGAGGCACTTCTAAACACAGTTTTAAAGTTATTGGGTAAGTAAAATATTTGTTTCGGTTGCACTCAAAAACTTAAGCTAATATAAAGGGGAGACCTGGCTGATCAGAATCTCTAGATCAGTTTTCAGTTTGACCTTTTTTAAAGGCTATCACAAATTATTTGGCTTTTAAAGAGTACATTTTATAGACATTATTTTAAAAATAGCATACAGTCAAGGGATAAACAATGTCAATAAGAATGTACCATTATATTTTACAGCCCTCTGAATAGGCTTAAAGGTATATTTACACATGATATCACACATGACAGTTTGTAGGCTATATAGTTCACAGTAGACTACGTTCCAGGTACCAAAACTCATAAGGTTTGTTCTTGCATAGTCACGTTTTTATACACTTTTTTTTTTACGATTCCTGTTAACAGCCTTTAAATAAGCAAGATAACTTATAAAAAAGGTCTGACAATAATCTCAACTAAGCATAACACATTTTAAAGTAATGTGCCGTCCTCTAAAACAAATGCAGTCCAAAATGTTTTGTATCGACTATGTGGCTTTGGACTTCATGCTACAGTATATAGTTGAACCAAAAAAAATAAGCCGCAAATATGAACATTTTACAATAATTGTAGCCATATTATTCAGATGGAAATCTTACCTCCCATGCTGCCAATGCCGAAGTTCTGAACTGATAAGTTAAGTTTGAAGTATAAGAGAAAATCCTCCGATCCTGTTATTCAAGTCTAGGGTGTGACATCACACCCCGGTATGGCATGGCAAGTAATACTAATAAAGTGAGGCGGTCGTCAGTGACACATTCTTCGACGTTTGTCCAACCTGTGATGAAGAATCAGATTATCCCACTGTGCAGGCCAGGTGAATGCGAGCACATTCGAAATAGCCGTTTGGAGGTACTTAACGCACTGACTGGTACAATCTGTTGGAAGCCCTGCCTATGTGTTAGATGGGTGCAAATAAATACTTTCAAAACGTACATTGTATTACAGTGAAATGTGTTACAGGAAGAACAGTTGAAGAATGAAACATGCTTTTCATTGACGCGTGTTATCAGCAATTCCACTCTTGACAAGAGAGGTATCGTCAAAACTGATTTTCTCGCGCCATCATGCTTTAGAAATCGCTTGAGCTGACTAGCGGGATTGTTGGCCAATTGTTTAAAGCCCACGGATCTCGTTTAAAGTTAACTATACCTGCTGTACCTGTCCTACCACATCTTGTCTAGGAAACAAAGCAGTCAACGCTATAGCATGTTGCCAAGTCAACTGGCTATAGTTATTAATTCATATTTAGTAGCCGTCGTTAAAAAATGCGCCCTTTCTTATACTCAGCTTTTGTTTGTAGAGATCTGCAGAAATAATTTGGAACTAATAATATCATAGTGCATTCATCTTTTCAGCTATTGCTACTTATTTTATATGTTGAAACTATCTACAGTACCTGTTCATATTATACTCGCAAGGGTAGAACAGAAGAAGACAGTCTCCTTTTGCGCTATGCAAGAAGTGTCAAAGACGAATGTGCAAATTATTAAATTAGCGCAACAGTAGAATTTGTCTATCCAAACTCTTTTGTAAATCATAAAAATCATGTTCATTAAGAAATGCATGTTTAACTTTGTGCATAATTGCTCTGAATGTCCAAATATTTTTTAAAAGCTATGTGAAATCCTACCTCCTAGTGGTCGCTTCGAAATAATCCATTATACTTTCATTTATTGACAAAATCAGCAAGATGTTAACATTGATACTTATTCCAGAAAAAAGCAGAAAGGCATATACAACCCCGGTTGCCAGTCATTCTGTATACATTTTAAACTATCGCATATTTTACCAATTTAGAATTACCACACAGAGAGCCCAAAGGGCATGCAGCATGTCAAAGGGGAATGGGTCCTTTCATTTACTAGTTGATGTAAGAGCCGACAACGACACCTGAACCAGACCCCTCTTTACTGCAAGACAAGGTGTCTACACACCCAGGACCTAAGGGTCAACAGTCTGAATCACAACAGATTTCCATTTAGCCTTTTTTTATTAAGGTTTTCTTTCTCACAAAAGTCACTACAAATGAGACTCTTAGAACAGGGCCTGGTGGGAAGCCTGTCCTTCTATGCATTCTGTCTGCAAAGAAGCTCTGTGGTGGAACAAGTCATGGTCAAATCTTCTCCACATAGTTCCCTGGAAAAAGACCCTCCATCCCGCGAAACCTGCCTCTCCACCAGCCGGAGGGATCTGCCGAGTAGACATGACCACATACACACTTGTTCATTGTATTACACAGACATATGAGCATGAAAATGTGTCAATACAGAGCATGTATTCTCTGACTTGTTCTCTCTTTAGGTCTGGCTCCCAGGACCATAAACACCAGACTATAGACACCGCCTCACTCCTTGTTAACTTACTCCTTTTACCGTTTGTCTTTTAATTCCTCACCTTCATTAAGCAGGTCGATAACATCATTAACATCAAAGCTGAGCTCGTCAACATCCCCTCCGACATACTGGTACAGCGCCCTGCAACGGGGTCCTTGGGGGCGGGGCTGCGGTTTGGGGCGGCTGGACGGGGCGGGAGGCGGACGATGGCCAATACTCTTCTTTCTTTGCATACTGGAGAGATGCACCGACGTAGAAAGAGGATAAAAGAGAGAAATTTAGAGAATGAAAGTAAAGGATTAGGCAGAATTTGCAAAGTTTGTCCTCTACTGTAATGCTGGTTGTACCAATGAACAGACCAGAAGGAGGATTTAGTGAAATCCTATGGATGGTTAACTTTCCTCACCCTGACATTCCCTGTTCAGGCACGTTTAGGAAGTCTAGGCTGGCAGACTGGTTTTGGATCGGAGGCAGGGCTCTTCTGGCCTTTTGAGAGCCCAGTTTAGGGAGGGCTGCACAGGGCGGACGGCCTTGTTTTTGAGGGGTGGAGTATGTGATCTCAGACTGATGTGGGGGTTCTCTGTTTCTGTTGGACTGGACTGCACCGTTCGCGTGTCCTAAGCACAGAGAATAAAATGTCTTAGATGTCAAATCATCATCTCAATAGTATTGTATTGTTGCACGTTACAGATCTGGCGGGTATACTTTTCACTGTAATTTTACTTGTATTCTGATATGTGACAAATAAAACCAAACTTTAAACCTGCACTTTGATAACTGCGGAGGTGATTTTCATAAACATGGAGTCAAATGAACAAAGGTGGGGTGTAACTGTGACTGTACCTCTGCTGTGTGGATGACTTCTCCCTCCACCACGACTCTGAGGAGCACTCTTCCTGGTTGGCTCTGGCAAAACAAAATGCAGTTGCGTATGTCATGCTTACGTCTGGCTGGGCTAAATGTCAGACTCTATCTCTCCCTCTCCATTGTTCTTTACTTCCTCTCGTCGTCACTTACTGGACGTCTTGGGCAGGCCATCTCCCACTGTGATGGTGAGGGTCTTTCCTGCGGGTTTGGACTGGGCCAGGTCCCCCTGCCCTCTCTGAAATACCACCACTCTGGAGCTTCCTCCACCCCACCCCTCCTTCTTCACCCTGAACTCCAGCCTAGAGACAGGCATTGACAAACAGTCAGTAGCCAGAAATGTATGGATACGATGTGTACAATCTGTACACATTTGGCAGTTGATACGTGTGTCTGTGTGCCCTTACCTGTCATTGAATGAGAGACTCAGTTTTCTCTGCGTGGACTCCTCATAGCGCTTTGAGAGAAGGCTGAGAAACTCTGTCTTGAAATTGGACTCCAGGAGACTGTCATACTGGGCCTCATGGAGAATAAAGAAATCATCCTGCCTTGTACTGCAAAAGGAGAAGAGAGTTCGTAAAAAAAACAGTTGCGGGGATGTCAATGAAGTACATTCTGCTTTCAGTCAGAACGCATGAGACTGAGGCCAAATTGGGCTCCGGTAGCTATGGACAAGTTCTCCTCTGCTTGACCCCAAATACCACAGATGCTATACTTCCTGAAAGTGACATGGCCATTTGGCATGCCATGTTTTCTGTACTGTTGATTCCATCGAATGGAAAATCCCCCCAATGTTTCTTGTACCTGAGAGAGACACCACTGAGGCTGGCAAACTCCAGCTTGCGTTTCAACACTTCCTTTATCTGGCCCTTCTCTGGGCCCTTTTTCACCTTCTCTCGGCCAATAAGGTAAATGCCCTTAGGGGTGAGAATCATGTCCCTCCTGATGGACTAAAGAGCAAAGCAATGAGAGGAACTGCTGTTAGCCGCTGGGGGAAGGCGATGAATGTGAAGATAGGTCATTGAGTGACATCTGGTTTTTCAGTGGTGCATGCATGTGAACGGAGCCTTACCTTGAACCTACGGTCAAACTTGTTGACAGAATCAGCAAAGTCAACACGTTCCCTTTTAGACAGAAACTGTCTGAGTTCTGGCACATGTTCGAGACCCAGGTAATCTCCAACAAAGTTTCTGTTGATGCTGTTCTTCCGGCGCTCCTTGAAGTTGTATAATATGTCTGAGGCTAGGGACGACATAGAGAATGGAAAAGGTTATAATAAAAAACATTTATATTAATGAATTATGTATGATAACAATGAATAGAGCAGTGTAAGAGCAGAATATCCCTCTAGAATGTAAGTGGAGAAACAACATTCAGATGAAAATCCTATTAAGAGAGTAGCTACCTTCCTCTCTCATTTGCTCATACTTCTTCCTGGCAATGAATTTCCTCCAGGCCTTCTGGATGATCCTGGCAAACGTGTCAAACTTTCTCTCACGCATCTCCTCAAGTAAAAACAGCTAAATGGCAGCAAAAGAAGAGGGAAACTGATGCATGTGTTCTTCTTACATCAGGGTACTAGAGGTATTTATGACATACTTTTAAAAGAGTGTAATCTGACGTTTTGAGTCCTACCGATTCTGGGTTCTTGACAAAGATCTTGGTCCGTCCCATCTGGTACTGGTCCGTGTCCATGTTGACAGAGTGCAGGAGATGGAGGACGCCCTGCTGCTCCGCGCCCCGCCAAGCCGGCCACGTTTCGGCTGTCAGGATGGCATACCTACGCAGCACACACAGCTCATTGACACAAGCATCTAGGCACAATCACAGAACACATGTACAAAACTTTCAATTAGCGTTACCTGTGTAAAAACTTGTTAAAGACTCTTCGGTATGCGAAGCCTGCCCTGCGTACACGGATGTTCTCCCGAAGACCCAGGTACTCAACCTGGTGCTTTGCCCTAAAACAGACACCAACGCGTCATCTTTTCAGTTGTGTGGGTCAACACTCTAAGTACCAGAGACAAAGGGGTCAGTACTCACCGGCTCTCTTCCCAGTCTTTGGGTCTTTTGGTCTCATTAGGTTTTATGCACCGTATGTAGTGGGGGGTGCACTTCATGAGGGTGTTCACTAGATCGTTGGCTTGTTTCTGAAAAAGAACAGTAGATGTTGAAAGGACTACCACACAAATTGCGCACACGCATACTCCCATAGTCTAGTTATGCACATTTATCAGAGTTTGACTGATGAATAGTAAGGCGTGTTCTACCTTGATCTTAGAGCTTGCTGTGGTAGGCCTGCTTTTCTTCTCCGTGTTCAGGATCTCAGGGAAGAGGCTGCATATAAAGTCGCTGCAGAAAAAGAGGTTGGTGTGGTGATGGGTCCATGAAATCGTTTTCACGTGAAACTGAACACTTAGTTTGAAAGTCTACTCACTGTTCACTGCTCTGCATGAGTTCGATGAGGTCAGGAAAAAGAACATCCCGATTCCTTTCACAGAAACCATTGATGTCATAAGAAACCTGTGTTAAAAGACCACACAGCAGTCTCAAGCATAGTCATTGCCTCACAATATCATCAAACACGAAACATCTTCCTGGCACTGACAACTCCTACCCTCGAATTTCCCCCATCCCCACCTTGCCAGCATAGTGGTGGACGACAAAGCCGGAGTTCCAGCTGTTAAAGTGCTCGTGGGTGCCCACCGCCGCCTGCAGCTTCTGTAGAAGAGTGCCGTCTGCCCCCTCGCCCTTGGCATGCATGGTGGCACACACGTCATCCAGCACACTCATGATACCTGGCGGGTTCTGGATAGGAAGGGAAGTTGTTTGAACCCATTAGAACCTGTCTATTTTGATATGATAGAAATCAAGATGCATATTGGTATATATTAATGTATGTATTTGCACATGTATTTATTTACCATTCAGAGTTATTTAAATTTTTGTCTTACCAGCTTGTTTTCTATGAGGTCACACACAACCTTGTTGTTGAAATAGTCAATTGGTGACCACTTGATGCCTTCCTGGACATACTCTTCCTAGGAGAAACATAGAAACTGGCAGATTTGTGATCCTTAATCACAAAACATGGGACAAAAGAGCTACTGGAATTGATCATGCAAAACATAATTATGCAAAAGAGTATGTACGTTTTCAGGGTATAGAAATATCAAAATACCTGTTCAGCCTTGAGAGTCAGCTCAATGAAGATCTGCTGGAGTTTCTCATTGACAAAGTTGATACAAAACTGCTCAAAGCCATTTCTCTGTCAGAGGGTTGAAAAGCAGTCTATCAGTTTGATTTGTTTTAACTTGATGATGATTGAACCTTCAGTCAGACATATTTCAATGGGTTAGAAAGTTGTACAAAAAATTGTTCACCTGGAAAATCTCAAAGCCATAAATGTCAAGTACTCCTATGCTGTACTCTTCGTGGGGTTTCTGAATGGCTTTGTTTATGGCCTATAATAATTGTCAAAAGAGTAAGAAGGAGGCCATTTGTATTCATCCCAGTAATGTAAAATAAAACAGAGTGGTATATGTTGTGTAATGGAAGAGCGTGCAGACCTCTACAAGGTAATCAAAGAGTCTTGTGTATAGGGCCTTGGACAGGGCATCACGTGTGTATGTGGCCTGTTCCTGATTCAGTGTCACTGTGATATTCTCAGACTTCCCGCCGATGGAAGCCATTTTGCGGCTGGTTAGTTTGTCTTGAAGACGGTTCTGGTCAACACCCAGCAGATAGGCAGGGAAGGCAAGCACTGAGGTACAGAAGAGACACCCAACAAAAGCAAACATTAGCACATTGTTTATTAGACTTGCCACCAGAAGCAGTTGTCTTGATAGCAACACTGAATACACTGCGTATAAAGTGTTTCGGTTCAGCAAGGCGTAAATATGTGAGAGTGTTTACCAGTACACATTAAAGGTTTGTCCATGCATTTGTCAGTATTATTGTTTATGTGTGTGTGTGTGTCCTACTCACAGTCGGTGCTCTCCACCTGACCATAATTGCCTGCCTCGATGAAGCTGATGTTCCCCAGGTGCAGGATCCCTGCTATGATCTGCAGCACCTGGGTCTGGTAGACCCCTGGGATCCCCACCACCTGCATGGCTTCCTACAAAGACAACACCAGGACGAGACTGAATTACTTCCACTCCAATACGCCGACATGCTGTCCTGTGTTGGATGAGGCCACGGCACAAACATCTAGCACTAGGGACTGAGCATATGGAATAAACGCATGATGGTCATATTGAGTAACATGCATGCAAGAGGTTCAGCAGCTTTGCGGCAGAGCACGCGTCTTTTTTATAACAGGGATTTGTCCTGCCTACCTGCTAAAGCTGGCATGATGAACTAAATGTCCACAGTGACACTGGGTAATCGTTGTGTAATCGTCTAATGTACCATAGTCTCCTGGAAGTCCTTGCTGTCGTTGGTTCCATCCACCTTGTAAGTCCCTGACTGGTTCAGGTAATAATAGTAGTCCGGAGTCATGATGCCCAGGGTTTCCTTTTGCTGAGCTGTGGCTCCCTCTATCATCTGAACACAATATTACATTTCACTGCACCACTCAAACACCAAAGTCTGTCTGAGAGGGCTTAAAGACTGCAGACACAATCCAAGAAGAGAAACACACACAAAACATGACCATGCATGACCCCCACGGCTTTGTTTGGTTAAAGAGACAGAAAAGAACGTGGCTTGAACCTGGTAGAAGACGTGGAAGTTCCTCTCGTTCTCATTCTGGCTCACCACCCTCGACTTCTCAAGGAGGAAGTTGGAGATTTTTCCTCCGTCTGGCTCTCCTCCTCTGCTGAACTGGATCTCAAAGTACTTACCCTGTGACATGTGAGGATACAAACGCAAGAAAGCCTTATTACAATGGCTCCAAGGGACACAATGGGCTGAATTGTGTACGTATACGTTAAAAAAACACAAAATAGCATAAGAAAAGTTGTGTGCGTATGTACAGCATGCTTGAATGTATTTTCATCAGACTATATTTGTTGATTTTTTTTGATTTGCGATAAATAGATTTTTGATCATAATCTGTACTCTTTTATTGTTTCCCATTAATGGCACTGTTCAAGGGATTTCACTTCATTTAGAGGGTTCTCGTTCTCATAGTGTTAGAGGAAGGACACCTGACCACATACACAGGAAGCATCACAGGCAAGATGTGTCACTTTGCATTGAGAAGTGGCGGGGACATAAGGGTTCAGATGAAAGACATGTTTTAAATGGTCTTCAACATATGCTGTTGTAAAGGGAGGATAGGTATGATGTCAGAGGAGATATTCACAGCGAGAAAGAAATTGCATGATGGTGCATCAAAAGGGCATAGCCTGGGCTACCACAGAGTTGACAATGCTAAAGTACTCAGCATAAAATGCACAACAATGTCGACTGCACAAGTGGCAGTCATCCGTATGCATCACATCCTCGGTTGCAACACAAAGTTAATTAAACAATGCCAATATCACATCCGTTGAAAACTCCAGTGAATTTCAGTCAGCCCAGTGATAACAATATCCAATATTAATGGCCTAAAAAAATGACAAAATTGTAACCTTGTAACCTTGTTTTTGAAAAGTGACATATAAATAAAGTTTATTATAGTTATATATAAAATAGAAACAACTGAAAAAAGTGTTGGGGCTATGTCCCCAGTGTGAATGACGCCTCCGATAACAAGGATGCTTTATACCGAAAATACTTGCAGTCTCAGTGTGGATGTGGCTACACTCTGAGGTTAGAGAGCCAGTGTCATATTGGAATAGGGGAGTGTGTGAAAGGTTACGTTTAGCTGAACATCTGCACTGTATGGCACTAATGGCTGTGCACCAAGCCCAAATCAGTGCACGTGTGGGAGTTGTTTAAGGACATAGATGTTTTAGAAAAAAAGTTATTTTTATATTAGTGTATAAAGACAAGACAACAAAAGTATTTAAGACTACACTCTAAGTACGTTTCAGTATATGAGAGGGTGGGCTACTCACAAAGCGGCTAGAGTTGTTGTTTCGGACAGTCTTGGCATTACCGAAGGCCTCCAGGAGAGGATTAGACTGGAGGATGATGTCTTTTACATGCTAACATACCAACACACACACACACACACACACACACACACACACACACACACACACACACACACACACACACACACACACACACACACACACACACACACACGATTGTTTCCCTCATCATCATTCATGTTATAATACAAACTCTACAGCAACAACACAAAACAGACAAAAATGTGACTCATGCAGGACAATTGGATGGCAGTTGCCGTTGCCTATAGTGTATCTTAAGTACCTGCACTTTTGATCCTCCACCAGACACTTTGGAGATGTAGCCCATGATGTACTTGGCGGCCACAGTCTTACCAGCACCACTTTCTCCACTAAAAGAATACAAAAACAAATCAAGGAAACCAAATCAAAACCACAAAGCAAGATAATAGAAAAACACACATCAACTATAGATGATTTATGATCTTTTGCAGATATTGAAAGTGTGGTACTGGTTACCTAATAATGACACACTGGTTCTCCCCGTCGATCATCATGTTCCTATACATATTGTCAGTCAGGGCGTAGATATGAGGAGGGTTCTCATACTGGGCCTTAGGAGATGGGACAAGCAAAGTGTGAATGTCAACTGAATTCAGGAGCCAAAAAGTAGAGGAATGAATGGCCCAAAGTAAACCAGGAGCACAAGGGCGATTTTCTTACCGCCCCTTGGTAGAGTTCAATTTCCCGATCAGTGAAATAGGGCATCTGCTTGAATGGGTTGACTGATATTAACACAGAGCCTATGTATGTCTACACAGAACAGTGAAGGAACAGGGCTGGGTTTGGGAAAACAACAATACCCTCATAGTTTTGTTCTAGTAACATTCTAATGAGCAGCAGATGCATGTAGACTTGGCAAAAGGGCCACACGAAAAAAAACAGAGCATGCACATGCAGTATAGATTTTTTCTGAGAAGAAGGAAGTGTGCAGAGGAGTCACTGAGAAATCTAAAAGAGGAACATTGCGTATGTGTCTCTTTCCTTCACAGTTGCAGATGAATACCAAATGTGAAGAGACCATGATAAAGTGTGGCAATGCTATCTATTTTGACTTGTTTGTGTGTGCTTGTGTCTGAAGGGTTGAGGTTGGGTGTAAAAAAAGAGAGACACATATTGTGTTTCTGTGTCTTTCAATGATGAGACGATGCGAGAGAGAAACATTGGAGCTCAATCAATACTCTTCCTTCTCATGCATGGAATAATAAAAACAGAACAAAAAGGGTAATGGCCAATATGTCATAACACGATTTGGGTTTTCATCACAGCCTGTGTGTTTTGGTCAGAAGAGGAAGAGTGCAGAAATTGCTGGTTAAGGATACAAAGATGTAGTCATCCATATATCTCTTCTTCAGGTTTTCCACGATGGCATCCTCTGTGATCTTTGACAGCAGCACCATGTCATCCACACCACTCTGCTTGACATTTTGACTCTGCCAGTGGTACTTAGCCTTGGTTAAACATAATACGAATTAGAGCAGTAGAGAAAGAACAATTGTTGATCTATATGCAGTACATTTGAGCACAAGTGAGCAACAAAAGAGTATTACAAAAATAACAGAATATCAGTTGAAGGGTAGAACAGGTTAATAATCGTTGAGTTCATTAAGGGTAGGCTAGTGTGAAATGATTTTAAGATGGGATTGAAAGATTGATAGTGAGTTAGAATTATGCATTTGAGGAGAGTTCCATTGTTTAGGTGCTACCCTTGAGGAGGAACAGCTGAGGAGGAACGTAGTGACCGGGACCAGCAAAGAGTAAAAAGAAATGTATGTCACTATAATGCCCCCCAACACTGTCACCAATTCAGCCTTTAAATAACTGTGGCTTTTCAGAACAGGAAACCTGGACCAGTTACCAGGCAACCAGCAGTAGATCAGCTGAGCACCTTTACACCTTCCAAATTAAGCAATATGTGGCCGCAACAATTTTTTTCAAAAGACACAGTGTTACAATATGCGTTGTACTATAATCCAAGATGAGCACTTTTGAAATCAATATTTTGAATGGATTTGGGTTGAGAGCAGATGTTATTGTGGCTTTCAAGAAGGCACGTCGGTCATTAACGTTTCATTAAATTGGGCCCTTGACACCTCCAGAAGGCTCAACCGTGAGCTTTGACGTCTCAGAGCCACCCCCTTCATACCGACTCTCAAATTTAAAAAGAAAATTATTTAATTATTTGTATGTTTATATATATTAGTGTAGGCTTTTTAAGGGAGCTCTGCATGGATACTCACAGTGACCTGAAAAATATCAATTGACTGTCCATTGAATAATTTGTGGTTTTGCAAGTCTAATATCTGTATCAAATAAATAGTTACATTCAAACCTCAGTAAGCCTTCACTGTAAAAGGTCAACATTAAATTGTTTATGTCTTCTTTGTTGCGCAGTCAAGCTGACCACAAATGTATGGTACCAACAACACAGCTCACATTACCACAAAAGGAGCTGAAGCGAATCAACCTGCAGCATTGTGTGGCTGCCGGTGCTTTTGATGTGTGAAGTTCGAGTCATGATGTGTAGCTGAAGTCACTTCAACCCAAGTAACATGGTTGGGATCAGTATTACTCAGAATGTTTCTGCTGGGGTTAAAGAACACTAGAAAAGAACTGCATACATTGTGTTGGGCTGAGGGAGCAAAGCATGTTGATGTTAAATGTCATTGCATTTCCCTCGCTTTTAAGAAAAACAATTGTCTATAAAATACTTTTTTATAGATAATCCAATACTAATATATAATATGCCTGCGTTTTGGAAATATATATTTTATAGGTCTACGTTTTGTCTCCTACTTCCTTTTGTGTAGCACGTACTGGGTTATTCAGACACTCGTAAATTTGACAATAAGATCTGGAATCTAAGAACCATCAAGGCCAAATTGCAGACCTCTTGTATCATACGCTACCTATTCTGGTGCCATTCTCTTTTTATCTCGAGGGAGAGGATCAGTGTTGTATTAGAGGATGAGGACACGCTGTGCCTAAAGGCCCCTCTCTTGTCAGGACTCCACATCCCCCCTTTGTACCACACCTCTGCCTGTTGTGAAACCCTCTGCACCCCGCCTCAGTGCTCCACCTCCTTTCTACTGTGCTGTGGTCTGCCTGTGGCTTCCCAGCACCCATCAGTGGCCTCTCTACGGACACTCATGTCTTCAAGTAAACAATACTACATATCTGATGAAACACTTGACCACCATTTTCTTTTACGCACTACCAAAGCAACTGTAATGTATGTAGTGAAGCGTTGGTCAAGTGGAAACGTCCCGTCAGGTGTGGGATTTAGGATTGAGGCTTCGGCTGTAATTTCTGTTCTTCATCGTCATCACCACCTTAAGCTCGTTTACACACGTAAATCCACGAGACTTGAAAGACTTTATCGAACATAAGACAGCCTTATAGAATGCTTTTAGATATTTGACATTTCCTCTCAAAAGAGGAAGCTGTCTGTCTCTCTACAAAGATTAAGTGAAATACATCCATTTCATTCTAAGGTAACCTTTTTGAATGCAATTGAAAAATGTAATCCATTGTAGAGCCTCCGACTGATTATAACCAACCTCACAGTACATTAATACTATACATTAATAGTTTTCATGTACATTTGAGAGGAGAATACAGTTGGTTCACACCATGCTGAAGTTCTCCAATAGCACAATGTTATTGCAGTTATCGGACTAAAGAATGGCACAAGTATCGCCAAATTGCACATTATAACACATTTCAACCAAAGTCTGTCAGTAATCTCCAGTCTGGCACAAGAGTCTACTTAACAGTAGAGGAAGTGACTGAGGGTGTGTAGCATGATCAAGATATGTTACCATGGCGAGTGTGTGGTGGCCCTTCTCCCCAGTGGTCTTGCCTCAAATGTCCACAGTACCAAGCGTGTGCGTCTGTAATCCCGCCGTGAGCCCCCTCACAGCAGATCCATCCCAGGGAGGATGATTTAGGAAAGCAGTGGAGGCGGACACAGCAGCCACCGACAGGACTCAGATGTCCCCCAGCAACATTCAAACCTACTTCCTCATACTCCCACAAAGCCTCAGAGCGAAACCAGAACTGCTCACATAAAATACCCAAGATACGAAAAAAGGCACGCAAGTGTCAGACACGCACGCACGCACACATACACACACATGCACACATACATTCTCACACAGTTAGCAACAACTTCTCCATGTTAAAAAGAAGAGATCATATCTGGGTGTAACTTTAAGGTGTTAAAGGTATAGACAATGTGAATGCGCATGATTCATTTTCTTCATGATGTGCGTTTGTTCAAATGCTAGTGCATGTTCTAAGTGTATTAAATGCACTTTATATAATACCAATGAGCAGTGTAGCCAATAACAAAAACAACTCAAGTTGTGATCATTCAAAATCCTTTTCTAGTGTGCCCCACCTAGACTGTGGTTAGGCTCATCTTTGATACCCGACAGGCTTTCACTTACACCCACATTTGAACTGATTCTAGAGCAACATACTTAAGGCCCTTCCCTGGAAGTAAAACAGACTAGGTGCAGTAGAATGTTTTTGTGATTAATTTTGCCTTAAGAGTGTAGTGCTTTCACTTCTCTAGGCTTCCCAAAGAGCTCGTCTTAACGTTTCACATCGGAAACCAATAAGGTACCGTGCCAGTCTGGATAAAAGACAGCGATGACACAGAACGTAAGGACATTTTACACACCGTGACGTCAATAAACGTGACTCCCTAACTACGTCACTCGGCTGCAATCAGCACATCTTGACCAGCGAAGGGGAACGTTGGACATATGCCACCACCATATTTAGGCAAAAACAACTGCATTCATTTGGTTCCACTACATCCCCTTTGCTAGAGATAAATATCAAATCAAATATCAATATCAATGGGGACAGAAACACAAACATATGGACTGCCTGGTCTTTTATCGCTGGAGTAAAGGTTTACAAAATGGCAAATGGGATTGCAGAAAACATCATTCCATACTATTTAATTTAATAACAATGCACCCTATTAATTCACTTTAATATTTTAGTTTGTTGTACATTTGGTACTGAAACCTTTAGTTATTGTATTGAACATACAGTACTTTTCAATAACAAGTAAGAACACGTAAAAAAACATCTTTCCTTGCATTTGTACAGACAAACTTAGACTTACAGACTCTTAGGTTGGACGTGGACTAAAAGTCAAAGCAGATATGGGTAATTCACAAGAGAAAAAACAAAACCCAAATTCATAAAAAATACCATTTATTTCCCATTGGCTTTAGTTCTGTGATGGTATGTATGGGTAATTGTGGTCTATGTTAAAGGCATCTTTCCAACATTTCTGTCTGTCAGGTTACCAAGTATTGAGAAAAAAACAAGACATCAAGTTCAACTGCCCTTCCATGTAATGATATTGATATTTCTGATATTACATACTCTTTCAAAATTACAATTACAAAATGTAGACACAATATTAAATGACATAGCACCATTCCAAATCTAAAGCACCAACAGTTTCAAGAGATACAAACACAAATGCAGTTATTGAGCAGAGATCAAAGAAATAGCTGAAAGGCTAAGAGCTGTGAACTATGACAATGTACATGAGTGACTGTTTAAACCTTAAAAGGCCATCAGGAGAGATTTTCAGCAAACACATGACCTCTAAAAGAATTAGCAATCAAACAGTGTGAAACCACTTCTTTCCGGAAGTACTTTGGTGCTTCTAGTCATCCTAGGTTTTCACGTACAGCAAAGGTTATGCTATGCTGCCCGTGGGGGACTACTAGGTGGCATGGCAGTGTTGATGACATTAAACCAAGCAAAAATATTAGCCTCTACTTTTAGTTTTGAAAGAAGCCAGCAAACTGACCTGAAAACTGTAATAAGCTATGAGAGACTGTTCGACTTCCATAGTTTCCCATGCAGTCACATCACGTCAAACAACGGAAATGAAAGGAATCCTTGATGAAGTAAACGTTTAAAAAAAGCATTCAAATGACAACAAAAGTTGTTATGGCCACCAGTTCAGATACAAAGTCAATCACGCTCCTCGATTCATTAGAATGCTATTATCAAATTACTGGATGGGTCGATTACAAGAGTTACATTTTATCGTGTAGATTTTGAGTACATAAGAAAAGCAATGCCAGCAAAACATAAAAACAAGTGTCCAATGGGGGTCTCAAGTGAGCTCTCTGGCCAGTCCTGTGGCCATGAAAAGAAAAGAGTTGTAGCACCAAATCAGTAAATTTGAAAGATTATACTCGAAAGAGAGGGGCATTCAAGGCCTTTTGGTATTCACAGCAGCACCCACCGTCCCTCCACATTAGATGTTGGTCAGGGTAGCTTCAGAGTGGAGGGGGGTGGGGGTGGTCACAGTTCTCTCTCTCTGTCTCTCTCTCTCTTTCTTTCTCCCCATCTTCTTCTCTTGCCCCTGATGTAAGCAGCAGCCCTTCTTTACATTACATTATATTATGTGTGTGGTTCAGCTCGGGTGATTTTGGGCTAGACAAGAGAGTTCTGGGAGGGGAGTGAGTTCCGATGAGGGACGGGCGGTGAGGGGCATGAGAGTGTACGTTGTAGTGGGTTGGCCGAGTAGGGGAGGGGAGGATAAGACAGATTCAGTGTCCTTGGCAGGTCTTGCAGCACATTTGTCGGAAGTAGGGGCGGCTGCAGAACTTGAACCTGAGCACCAGGGGGCAGTACGCCACTGTGTTCACATCTTTGCACTCTAGAGAGAAACAGAACCACCACTCAATGAGAGAATGAAGCGGAAGAATCATTCTAGTTGTGAAACATGCTTGGCAGTTCGGTGGCATTCATATGAGTATTGAAAGTCTACAGTGGCACGCCTCAATCATTTGGGCCTACGTGGGCTCTAACCTTCAGGGTTGTCGGTGGCGGGCAAGCTGAGGTCACATCTGCTCTTGCACTGCTGCATGGCTGCCGGCCGCTGGAGGTTAGGGCAGTCGTTGGACAGCTGGCTCGTGTGGGCGAGACAGTGGACCAAGCGCATCTGCTGGCCCACGCCGCACTTAGCCGAACACTGGGACGGGATGGGACGAGAGACGGAGAGAGAGAGAGAGAGAGAGAGGGAGGGAGAGGGTCACTGTAAACGACAAAGAGAGGCAGGACAGAGTAAAACGCAGGTGTGGGACGCAGCTCGACAGTCTGTACCTCGCCCCAGGGTCCCGCCACCCACTGAGGGGGCGGGCAGCGCTGCAGGTTGCAGCGCACCTTGGCGGTGGGCCGGCCCTGCTTGGGGCACTGGGACTCCGGCAGCGTGTCGGAGCTCTCGCCGCTCTTACACAAGATGACGCGGTGCCTGAACCCCGGGCCGCAACTGGGCGAGCACTGCCGAGAAGGGAGACAGAACGAGAGAGAGAGAGAGGAGAGAGAGAGAGAGAGAGAGAGACGTTGTAAACGGGCCGCAACATTTAAGAACCGCCTCGCAACCTCAAGCGTACGCCGTCGTGAGAGGTGTCATCGTGTCATTAGTGATCTCCCGACAACCAGTAACAGGGGCGGTTGATTCGTACCTCGGACCAGTCCAGAGCCAGCCACTCGGGGGGGCAGGTGTGGTTACTGCAGGGCTCGGTGAGGGGGGGCCGCGCGGAGGGGCAGGCGGCGTCGTCCTGCACCTTCTCGTCCGCGGCGGAGGTCTTCCTCTTGCAGAGCACCTGCCGCGTCCTCAGGCCTCCGTTACAGCTGCGACTGCACTCCGACCAGTCCCCCATCCACCAGCTGAGGGGAACCCCAATATCAAGCTTCTGTGTTATTAACTTAATATCAATAGCAATACAAAACAAAAACAAGTGTGTCTTTATCGTATCGCCGTGTTCGCCATCCTACACACCCCCCTTACTCTTACAAAGGAAAAGACCTCCCATCACACTACCAGTACACACGGGTGGAGGCCGTGCAGCCCGTGCAGCCCTTACCTCGGTGAGCAAGGCTCAGAGTTGCAGGTCCGCTTCTTGTCTTTAGGCTTGCTCCTCTTGTCACAGAAGTGGTTGTAGACCACCGAGTGGTCGGCCCGCTTTTTACACACGACCTGTTGAACCTGAACACCTGACAGAGATGTTGGGAGGGACAGGACAGCCATTCAAATCCAAACCACACTTTCAACACTCCCGAAACTGCCGTTTAGCCCAGTATGACTACTGGGGTTCTTATCAGGCCATATTCTCTGAAGGATCAACTCAACAATTGTGCTGAAGATAAACAAGGAAAGCACATGCACTTTAACTTAGCCTACGTTGCCTCCGAGTCTGGAACTGCTCAAACTCCCACTTCAGCTCGAACATTCCATGATTTTCCCATGTATCCCCTGGGTCAGCGTGTGTGTATAAACGTGTGTATGTATTTATCTGTGTGTGTGTGTGTGTGTGTGGGAGTACCTCCAGCACAGAGTATAGAGCAGCGGGACCAGGAAGTGTAGTGCCAGCCATAGCCACTAAGAAGGTCCCTGCTGACAGGGGGGTTGAAACGGAAGTGGATCCCTGGATTCTCCTCTCTAACTAGGACCTAAACACACACACACACACACACACACAAACACACACACACACACACGCCTATAATTGCAATCTATTATATGTTCATAATGCAGGTCAAGTAAAGCTCTTTAGTCTAGTATCTCAGGGACCAATTCCAAACACCTGATGGCCCTTAACAATACGCTGCCGTTAACTTTCGTCGTGTTACCATGACAATAAGGGACATGTTGGTCGGCCCCAGGGCCTCCAGGGTCTCGGGCTCATCGGTGGGCCGCCGGTAGTGGAAGGTGGTGCCTGCGATGTCAAACCTGCGAGGGGTGTCGATGGTCAGCTTGCCATTGATGAAGTACTGCTCGCCTTTCCCTTTAAGCACTACAGCAGACAGGGGAGAAGCTCAGAGTGATTCCCGTACTCCTCAAAGGCAGCACCCGACAAACATAAATAATCCCTTTTCCTCAGTTCTTGTTCCACTTCCAGCAAAGCCCTATGAGGTTGATGAGAAGTCTGGCGGCAACAGTCAAGGACAGTTTGGTGTGGTTTTGTTTAGCTTGTTCAGATGTTCCACAAAACATGCTTCATATTGTAACTGTATAACAGAGGGACAGTGTAGTCTAACATTTGAGTCATGTTAGAAAAACTGAAGATCTCACCTAGGTAGTTGAGGGAGACATTGAGCTCCTGTATGTGAATGAACACGGATCCTTTTGGGATACGGACCACTTCCTCATAACCTGGCACACACACGCACACACACGCACACACATACACACACGGACAATTAAAAAAGGGAGGCAAAGCAGAGGGCGCTTTATACACTTACACAGAGAGGGTGAATCACGTATAAGCAGGGTGGGACACTGTGGGACTCCTATGGAAGATGCTGAGTCTTCAGATTCCAAGCACATTCCTAAGCAGCCGGCTCCAGCTGCACTGCTAGCGCACACTGATTATGCTGGAAGCCGGGCCCAGCTCTGCTCCAGACAGCCACCACAGCCCCGCAAATAACTTCAGCCCCGCTGGACGGAGAGGAATAAAAGAATGAACTCCTCGCGGCGCTGTGACCGCAGAGGACAGGAGCGACTTGGCCTTTGACCTTTCAGCATGGCTCTGCGGGCCGCGCGCTCCCAGTGATTTCATTACGCTCGCTCTGTGACCGCCGCGGTTTCTGACCATGCAGGGAGAGGGAGGAGAGGTGGTTTTCCTCAGGGGCCCTGTGGTAGACAGAGAGCCAGAGAGCAATAAAACCCCTGCCCTCAACCCCGGAGTGACCCCCACACCCTGGGCCAGGCTGCACACCACAGCAGACTGACTGACTGAATGACTGATTCACTGACTGACTGACTGAATGACAGACTGATTGACTGACAGAATGAGTGACTGACTGAATGAGTGACTGACTGACTGAATGAGTGGCTGAATAAGTGAGTGACTGACTCAGTGAGTATATGACTGACTAACTGAATGACAGACTGATTGACTGACTGACTGAATGACTGACTGATTGACTGACAGAATGAATGAATGAGTGACTGAATAAGTGAGTGACTGACTCAGTGAGTATGTGACTGACTGACTGGGGACGGGGTAGCAGAGCCACTATTTCAATCCGCCAAAGAATAACCCTGTCTCAGAGACACAAAAAGCTCGCTGTAGACATGAGCGCGCGTTCATAAATCTGTCCGTGCCCAGAATAGCCTCCACGGTCTGGGACTGACATGAGCTGGGACGGGGCCTGGAGCTGTGGCTGTGGTTCCCAGCATGGCCGGCGGCCGCCCCCTGGTCAGGGCGTGTCCGGGTGGTACGCTCTGAGGTTTGGCGGGCACGGGGCGAAGCCTGCTGGAGCTGGGTGGACGGGTGTGGTGGTGGACGGGGGCTAGTTGGGGTTGTGGAGGGAGGAGGCACTTTAACCGATACCGTGGCAGCCGCAACGGGTTAGACCTCATCTAAAAACGGCCTGCCACGTGCCCTCGCAGCGCCTCGCCACCAACTTTAGAATCCCACACACACAAGTTTAGGCGCACAAACCCAGACCTGGACTCCAGCATTGCCTTGAGAAGCCATTAGGCTTAGGGGACGTATCAAGTACCTGGATGACGTTACCCCCACAGGCTATAATGAAACAGTGACGAACCCCAGGCTCTCCGTGAGGCTTCAGGGGGGACTAAGAAGTTCCGGGATGGCCTTGGAGGAAACCCGGGGCCAGTCAGTACAAAGACAGCTGTGGCTGTTGTACATGGCCTCGTGCTCAGCTTTGGCCTTTATCAACCATGGTCCAAAACTAGAACTTGTGCAGTCGTGAGGACACCAAAGGGTCTTAGCATAAAATAGATACTGAAATAAGTGGACACCTAACATAAGATTTGTCTATGATTCCATAATGAATATCACGAGATGAACAACTTCTGCAGGATGCGCTTGCACACAGAGCTTGCATGCGAGTGCATCGTTAAAAGGAGGGGTTCTACGGCAAGGCACCAGTCCAACACGCATTCACAATCCACATGTCACAATCCTAGGAGCGCGCACACACTGCTGGAACCGCCGATAAACCATTACGCCGCATAATGTCTCTAAAGCCTCGTGTTACTCTCCAAAGGTTTGGCCTTTCCTCATTCTTCTCCTCCACTTGCGGCAGCTGCTGAAACCGAGGAGCTTCTCAAACCTCAAGACATTTTGGTCAAAACCCCCCCAAATGAAGCAATTGAGGCATTGTTACCCCGACATTATCAGTGCACCGAGAATATCAAACAGAGTCCTTTTCAGCGAGCGTACTTATGCCTTGCAACGTGTTTAAGTATAGGGGGCACAATGGCTTTAGTACCTTCTGGAAAGCGGCGTTTTACTGGCGGAGTGAAAGCTGGTGTATATAAAAAGCTTCATAGCTACCTCCTTCAGGCAGCGAGTCGTTGAAGACGCCCTCGATGGCCTCGCAGCTGCTCCCGTCACCCCCGCACATCCGGCAGCGGTCCTCGCGCACGTCCGAGCCCAGAATGCGGTCACAGCCCACATGCTGCAGGACGTTAAGGAGACGGAGGGTCAGGGTTCAGAAGCCAGAGGTCAAAGGGCAGCCACGGGCACCACATTGTTTTCCAGGTGCCCTTGTCGAGTCCGAGCTCCGTCTAAAACGTTAACACATGCGGTCTATGGACATGCTCGCATGAGATCTTCGAAACTCGGCGAGCGTTGCCCATGAAACATCAGTAGGGTGATCAGGGTTCAGTTTTAATGGAATAGGCGGTCTCTGGGTTAATTCGGTTCAGAGGTGGTTTATCACGAGCAGGCCACTGTCCTCATCTCTCTAAGCACGACTATGACACGGTGTAATGGTTCCTAGACCTCTGTTAACCCAGACCTGGACTCCCTACCCAATGTGGAAGTCATTTTAGCGCGTAATGCGAGATGGGTACTCTGGTTCCCTGCAGGGCTCTGCAGAAAGCCTGCCTGTCAGCCAGCCAGAGAGCCAGGCCAGGCTCAGGCTCCGGGAAGGTTCCCCTGGCAGCAAGGCCCAGCCGCAGCATGCTGGGAACATGTGTTCTTTGGACCTCGGTACAGAGCCATGTGTTCCCTGGCTTAGCTTTGACTTGGTCTTTCTTCCGCTTGCCATCTTTCATGCTCTCCCTATCCTTAAATCATAACCTTCTCTCTGAAAACCAAACCATGATACTGCCCTCCGTACTCAGAGTTTTTCTTCTCACCATAAATAAAAATACACAGCATAAATATAAAAAGAAGTGCCAGGGACGAGTAGTGAGAGTTTCCAAATGGTAAAGATGGAAAGGGCCAAAGAGATGGTGAATGACCTGAGAGATGGAGAGAAAAAGAGGGGCAGAGAAAATGAGAGAGACCGCCTGTGGGCGTGCGCAGCAACCGGCGGTGCCAACAGGCAGCTGAGCAGAAGGGTCAGTGAGTTCCTGCAGTACACAGAGAGAAGAAGGGAAGTGAGCAGAGGAGAGGAGAGGACAGGTGCAAAGGAGAAAAGAAGAGATGAGGACAGAGGCCGACTGTTGATAAACAGGCTCCTCTCTCTCCCACTCACACATCCTCTGTGGCCAGACTCGTACACACTCCAAACCAAGCAAAGAGAGCGGGAGAGAGAGAGAGAGAGAGAGAGAGAGAGAGAGAGAGAGAGAGAGAGAGAGAGAGAGAGAGAGAGAGACACAGAGAGACAGAGAGAGAGAGACAGAGAGACAGAGACAGAGGGAGAGAGACAAATTGGCTTTCATCTTGTTAATAAAATCCAGATAGGTCCCACATAGCTGCAGGAAACCAAAAAAACAAAACATTTTGTGGTTTGGTGTTGTTCACAGTAAGACCGTCTCACTCTTTACCGTTCCAAATTGTCCGTAGTCCCAACAGGCTGAAAAAACATCCAAGGAGAAACCAGTAGGGAACAGCAATCTGCATGCAATGTATTGTTAGAGCCCCACACAACAAAGTCAACCGTCTGTCCCACCTTGCACTCGCCGTTCACGCACACATCCAGCGAGTCGTCTCGACAAGGTGTGCCGTCCACCACGGCCGGGGCGCGCTCTGTGTAGAAGTTGTATCCTTCCGCCAGGCAATTAAGAGAGCAGGACTTCACCCCACCTAGTCACCAGCAGAGAGAGAGGGAGAGAGAGAGAGAGAGAGAGAGACAAAGGCAGAGATGTGACTGGCTGTATATCAGAAAACAGCCTTAGCTACTGATCGAGCTTTGGGGACAAGCAAATGAAATGTTTTCTGTTTTCAGGTCGATGCGGTTCATGAAATGTTTGCGTCTTCAACAAGCTTGCTGTGCCGGCCGCATTGAGCACCCTAGCCCGACTGTTTGGAGCATCGAACCAAATCACTGTGCATCAGCTCTCATTCTGGCCCCCCGAAAGGCGTCCGTGGTGGTCCCGCGCATCCAGCCCAAACAACAGCTTACTCGATTACCACGCCACAGTACCGGTCACACCACCCCTTCATTTCTCCAACCACCATTAGAATGTACTCGACGCTGCTGCGCTTTACGACGTTGCACCACACTCGTAGAAACGCGGAAGGAAACGGCTCCCAGTGGGGCTCCCTCGTGTAACACACTCCAGAGTGGAGGCTTTCAGGGTGGCTCCAAACCATTACCGCCGCAACTCTCCTCTAATAAATAACAAACCAACGGGCCGTTCGTAGGCATCCGACGGTCATGCAGAGCGTTTTAATGGGCTTTGGGGTTATGTCTTCAATGCTGTTCATTTGCTCTCGCACAGCTGTTTGGACTCCGTGGCCAAAGGACCGATGGAAGGGAGGAGAAAAAGACAAAGGGAGACAAACCGAGTCAACGGAATAGAGAGAGAGAGAGGGGGGGGGTAAGAGAGAGGAAGGCCAGAGGTCTTGTACAATGCAAGTTGTACAGTTCATTTACAAGCACACACACACACACACACACACACACACACACACACACACACACACACACATACAGTAAATGCAGTCCCCTTTGTCTCTGTGGCAAACCCCAGCCCCCCCGGTGTCTGGCACAGATCCCAGCTGCTGGCTCAGGGACTGCTGGTGCTCTCAGTCTCCAACAGTAAAGCCGGGTCAAAAGCTCAGGACAGGAAAACTAATAGAGCGCTAGCAGCAAGAAGGCATCTCTCAGCACATTCCCCTGCACCCTGGAATGTGGTAATCCCGTAAACGAGCACAATTGAACACGCTAAGGAGAGAGGCAGGGAGGGGGAGAACCAGTTTGAAAAGACGGAGGGAAAGTGGGAATGTTAGTGTGTGTGTGTGTGTGTGTGTGTGAGAGAGAGAGCTAGACAGAGAGAGAGAGAGAGAGAGAGGAGGTGTTATTTGAACAGTAACAAGTGCTCCGTCTTATTCCACCTGGGAGGTCACGCCATGAACCTCACTGAGCCCACCTGACAGGATCAATCAGCGGCTCAGTGCCAGAGCACCGGCCCCTCGGCGCTGGAGACCAGTCCACACACACACACACACACACACACACACACACACACACACACACTTCTCGCAAAAGCAATGACCTCATATGCTAATTACGACTCCACCTGCACCTTGAGAAGCCATTAGGATCAGGGAAATATCAAAATAAGATAGCCCACATGCTATAATGAGACGGTGACGACCACCAAGCCTTCCCTGACGCTTTGGGGGGAAACTAAAAAGGTTCCTGGGTGGAATGGGAGGAAACAGACGGACTCCCATACTGCAACAAAGACCATTTAGACCATTGGTCATTAGACCATTTTGACCAGTCGGTTTGGCTTGATTGAATGTCAAATAACTCAATGATCCCATGCCCACAACTTGCTGTAGGTCTGAAAGCCCTGTGTTTCCCCCCTGGTGTCCCATTGGACTGGAGTGTGACCAGGGGGCCATGGTCATGTGAGAGGCAGCGTGAGCTGTCCCCCTACTACTCCATACCTCTCTAGTACCAGTCGGACCCAAGCAACCACGGATCAACACACTCCTCCCCCTAAACACACACGCACACGCACACGCACACGCACACACACACACACACACACTTTATATTTTTTTGGTCTACATCATTCTTTTATTCTCTCTCCCTTTTCTTGCACACATACTACATTTTACTGAGCTCCGTTTCCATTTCTTTGCCCCAACACCTCCATCCCCGTCCCAAGTGCCTAGCATCCAGAAACCTTTCTCCCCAGTAAACCCACTGCTGGGCCAGCAGCCGTGTACTCACAAATCCTTTGTGGGCCATGAACATTAATCTAATTCCGCCACAGGTGCACCCCAGCCAAGCGGCACCGCTCTCCAGCCAGCGGCTCCTCCACTTGGACACCAGCTGAAAGCCCTTTGGGCTGGGGCTGTTTGCCTGAGGTCCCAGTGCCAGTACAAAGTCCACCAGCGTGAACGCTAGCCTGCAACATGGCTCGGCCGATCCAAAACTTCAACTCCCATGGTGCTGTGCTTTGGCAGGCCAGACCGCAGCATGAAATGGACTTTGGGTGGGAGCGGAGGGACTGACATGGGAGGTCTGCTGCTGAACGCAGGGCTGTCTGGGAAGGCTCCTGGACGTACCGCAACAATGTGGACAGCTCTGCGAAAGAAAAAGAAAGAAGAAAAAGCATGTGGCAGCAAAGAAATATTGTAAGGAAGTGTCCTTGGTTGTCTGGGCCAAAGCAAGACTGCCTGGTATGAGTGTCTGAGAATCCAATGGAGAGGGAGAGAGAGGAGAGGAGTGAGAGGGGGAACTATATGTGAAAGAAGGGAGCCGAAGCGAGACACAGAGAAGGGGGCAGGGAGGGTGTAATCTGGCCTTAACACAGGTCAGACCGTGGAACGGCGCGTATTTTAACAGTTGCAAGGGATTTCCATTGTAAAATCAGCTGACTTGATGAAAGCGGCACTTGTTGCCGGGAGTCGGAGACGGCCCCTCTGTAAGCCATTATGTTATTGGACGGCTAGATTAAAGGCAGTTATGTCGTCTAAAGTATTTATCTTTCATGTCCAACGCAGCACTCATCAGGCAAAGGAATTTTTCAGGCAAGGGATTCTGGGATATATGGCTTCCCAGTGCCAGCATCTGGGGGCCAGACAGGAGATTGTCTGCAGCTTGCCTCCTTTCTCGCTCTCTTTTCTTCTGGTTGCCATTCTTTTCCTCCCGTCTCTACACGGTTTTGTTTCGTCCGTCCTTTTCTCCTCGCCGGTCTCCTCTCGTTCATGCACCTTTTCCCTCTCTTTTCCAATCGTTCACCCCCTTTCTCGTTCTTTCTCCTCTTGTCTGTTCCCCTCTCTGGGCCCTCCGTTTGGCAGCACATCGGCGCTCCGCTCTGCACTGGAACACGTCTCCCTCTGTTAACCCACAGCTGCCTGTATGTTCCGATCTCAACTTCATACAGTACGACGTGACAGTTATTCAAAGAGAAAACAGAGTAGATGGACCGTTTGCAAACCCTACAATGGCACGAACACACCTCCGGAAGATGCAGCGACTCTATCGTGGATTGAGTGTGCGCACGCACGCACACCGACACACACACCAACACACACACCGACACACACACACACACTCTCTCTCGCTCATCAAACGGGACGGCCCTCCTCCATCTCGCTCACCTCCTCTGTAAGGTTTCCAGGTGTAGAATTTCCCTCGGAACGGAACGTTGTCAAAGTCCGAGCACTGAATCTCCCGGAAATCCAGTGAGCCTGCGGGGCACTCCTATGAGAGACACACACAAACACAGAGAGACAGGGAAACATACGTCAACAAGGACCACAAAGAGGATGAAGGGGACAAAGAGGACGAAGAGGACGAAGACTGCCAGTGAGTGACTGCAGCCGCTCAACCACTCACGTCGATGTTGCACGATCTGAAGCGCTTCCTCTCGCCTAGACAATACTTTCCCCCAATGGTTGGCCTGGAAGCAGAGAAGCACAGTTGAATCACATCTGAATGCAATTTGACAATAACCGCACCATTACTCTTGCTTCTCTTTCGCGCCTTAGCCTGTCTTTGCAGCCTGTTCCAATCTGGGTTGTCTGTCTGTTTTTTTTTATTATTATTACTTCACTGCCACAGTCCATCATGGCAACACCTCTGTGGAGAAACTGCCAGACAAACAGCCATGTTGGCCCTTCAATAATGTTTACCACTGCCGCACACAATCACTCGGTAGAGGGCAGAAAGGATTCATTGATTCAACAACAAATTCATATCTTGACTAGCACAATTTTCTAAGTGTTTTTGCACAGCCGATAGGGACAGTTTCAAACAGCACTTTAACTTAGACGTGAGGTTTGGGTTAACTGTGTGCTTTCTGTTTACCTGGGACTGTCACAGTGTCTGATGGAGGAGGACACCCCGCCTCCACAGGTCCGGCTGCACTCCTCCCATGGGGACCACAGACCCCACCCCCCATCCACCCCCTCCGGACGGGTTCCGTACGCCACACACACCCTCTTGTAGCACCACTGGAACATGCAACAGGTTCATCATCAGTCTTCTGCACGCCTTCCGGAGTGCACACCTCGATGTCTACTGGCCATGTCAAAAATAGATGCACCCTTTACCCCTTTCTCGATGGTGTTGGTTTGGCAGATGGTGCCTTCTGCAGCAGGGATGCTGCTGGTGATGCAGCGGTTGCTCTTACTCATGCACCACAGCTCACTGCAGACTTCCTGCAAACAAACACGAGAAAGAGAGAGAAAAGCTGGATCTGTCTGAACGGGTCTATTAAAAGCCATAGAGACATGAGCCCACTGACCCTTAGCACACAGCAGCAGCTATTGGTTCAACTCCCTTCCTGGTCTTTGGAGTGATAATGTGTTTAAGGGCCTTACAATGGGAATAACATATGGAGGCTTCTTTTATTGTATACATGTGCTCTGGACTCCATAGTATCAAATATAATTGCACTATAAAGTCATATTTCCAGATGTACTTTTACCCAGCTGCTGGGCATATAAAATTGACTGTCTAGTAAAATCTGTTATGCAATAAAGATAACACAGGCCTGTTCATAAACTATTCCCAAAGAGGCCAAAAAAAACAGACGAACAAAAACATGACGCATTTCTGTGAGCTAATTATGCATTCTAAGGGGACATCGGTGACGGCTAAGCCGGTGTGCTTGTGTGATCGGGGTGGGCAGAGGGCCAGAAGAGAAGAAGTCAGAACAAAGGGCCCACGGGTGGAGGTGAGGGAGCGCTGAGGGAGGGAGCAGGGGGGAATAGGCCTCACTGTATCAAGTGTTTCATCCCGGCTTGCACACACTAAATCAACCAATCAACTTCTCAAATGAAAGCCAGAGGTAGGAGGGGCTTAAGAGAAACTGTTGGATGGATAAGGACAGTAGAGGGACGGGTGAACAGCACGTACTCCATATTTACACTGGCGGGATTTGACACCGTATTGGAAGCGACACTGCTCGTCAGCGTCGTAGGCCTGTCCAGGGGCGGTGGTCGGGTACACAAACTCCTGCTTGGGAGGGACGTTGTTGAGGCAGGAGCCCATGCCTGAACTGTCAAGTGGAGACGCAGGGAAATTAGGAAAAAGAAGGTTTTCAATAATATACTGTGCTAGAGAGACAATGAAAAGGACCTTCATTTTTTGGAGGAAGGACTCATTCGAAGGTTAGACAAATCTCATGAAACACATCCACCTCTAAATTGTAGCTCATGCTTAAAATTACAGAAACAGCAAAAACTGTGAAAGTATTTACAGTTTGGTAAAATAATAAACATCACATAAACTGCAAGAACACAGCTAGGTATTGCTTGCTCGGATCCATATTTTGTGTGGTTGGGATGTGTGACTCACTCCAAGAAGTTAGTGATGTAGTCTCTGCTGCAGGCCGACCACACAAAGGGGTTGGTCTTCATGGTGATGTGAGCGGCCATCAGTTTGGCGGTCTCCTGGCTGCGGGAGCCGCAGGCGTTGCCTACCCCGTCGTGGTTCATCCCAAACCTGCATGACAATAATGGACGTTAGCCGATGCTCCCGCCCAGTCAGAGCCCGCCTCTGTGATTCAAAGCCCCACAAGCATGGCGGTTTACTCATGCCGACATTACTAAGGCTGATGCATGTAAAGATCAGGACACATACTGCAACACATGGGGAGGTGTAGCTGTCCTAACACCTTAATTAAAACGAACAATGATGCTGATATTCTGTGGAGACGTCTCAAGAGAAAATGTGCACTGTTGCACTGTTTGCACTGTTTGCTGAGCTGTGTCTAGTTACTAGATGACAACACACAGAGAGTAGAAGATTAGCCGTGTCGTCTAGACAGCCCAGGGGTATGAGTAGCCATGCTGTTCCAAAAGTACCTGGCCTAGTCATTAGGCAGGCAGAGCTCAAATGGATCCGCCACCTGTCTAAATAGCTCCTAGGCCTGTGTGCAAACGTAGCTCCTTAAAAAGCACACTCAATTGCTCTGCACAAATAGCAGATCTCCAAAAGATTGTAGCAAGTAATAACTTTAGGAGGAGGCAAAGCAAAATTAAACAGAATCCTCTTTCATGGCATGGCTCAGAGAATTACGGCCTAGAGGTAAAAAAAATAAAAAATAAATACAAAGACAAACTCATCCGTTTCATACATGTATGTGAATACAATTCAGTTCAGCGTGGTTGGATCTGCCTTTTATTTTTGAAGCTCCCTGCCGTAGCATATCCGGGACAACACAGGGTTGATTAGCTGATTATTGGGTGAGCCAGAGAGCTGATAGCCCCGTTACTAGGGTAGCTAATAAAACAAAGTTCTGTGGGGCAAAGGTAGAAAAGACAGGGCTATTGCCCGGCACTGAGGTAGGTCCACAATGATACACTGTACCTGCACACTAGTCAGTTGTTCCACTGGTGTATAAATAGAGCGGGACTGAAAGAAACTATAAAGCTACTAACACATTCTCAATTGAAGGAAATTACTTTTGGTGGTGGGAGGGGGTTTGTAAGAATAACTCCCCTTAGCACTGCACTAATCGAGGAACAATCTTAGTTTATCCCCTCGTCTCAGCAGGCAGGGCAGGGCTACGGCTTTTAGAATAGAGTGAGTGTGTGTGTGTGTGTGTGTGTGTGTGTGAGTGTGTGTGCAATGCTCACGTGTGGCCTATCTCGTGAGCGATGGTGAATGCTGTCGCTAGGCCAATGTCCTCGTTGATACTGCAACTCCTCTCAGGCTCACACATTCCCCCAACTGGAGCAAGGCCTGTTTAAGACACACACACACACACACACACACACACACACACACACACACACACACACACACACACACACACGGCAAGACCCTCAGTTCAAGCTGAGGCACTTTATACAAGCAAAGTGAAAATTTCAGTTTCCTTGACCACATCCCCTCCCCGGGTTTCATTTACACTGAGACCCAGTGCTCCTTAACAAGAGGCCAGTATATGTCTGTCTGTGTGTGTGTGTGTGTGTGTGTGTGTGTGTGTGTGTGGCAGATGGGTGGTTTTGAACACAGGTCCTACCTAGAGTTCCGCAGGGCTTGTTCTTGTAGATGCAGATATCATACCTAGAAACAGGAAGAGAAATAAGCTGGTCCATTTACTTGTGTTCATATTTTGCCATCCACACCCTGACACACTCTGCGCTTTAACCATAACTATACTGGAACCAACGCATTCCGCAGTTGCAAGTCATGCATACAAACACACACACATTTGCAAAAACACAGACGGCGACATACAGACAGACAGAAAAACACGGACTCAAACCGTGAACCCTAAAGACAGACGACAGATGATGATAGCAGACTGATATTCTGTGAGGAACAATAGCAGGAAATCAAGGACGGTCACTACAGTGTCCTCTGGACACTTGCCATAGCCGATTGATAAAGGGCCTCGTGTAACACAGCGGTTCTCACAGAGCTATTAAAGCTCCTAGCACCGGCATGAGGTATGAGTAGTATTTGCAGACAGACATTTTTCAGTGACAGAATCTCTGTTGTATCCCTGCATTGTGTTGCCACTGCGGTTACTGCTTTCCACTCGCTAAACAGTAAACACAGAGGTTTCTGCTATGCTCTGCTTCGTTTGGCGTGGCTCAGGCTGTCAGACTCAAGGCTCAGATTTCTCCCTCTCTCGCTGCCTCTTTCTCATACACTTTCTTTTCTAATAGCACTCTTGTCCTCCACCATCCACTTCTTTTTCCTATTGTACGCCAACGTTACACCGCCTTTTCCTCCCGCGTCGCCCGACTTTTAAACCGCCGCTCACACCCATGCCTGGTTCCTGGATCTCGACAGGCTACACAATGGATGGCAGCCCAGACTGGGCCTATATGACGGGGCATAAGCTGAGAAACAGACCCTCAAAGCTCAAAGTGAAAAGAGGACAAAAGAGGCACTTGCATGATATGGCAAAGTAGACAGCATGGTCATAAATGCTGCACTGGTATACCAAAGACAGTTCCTTATTTCTAGCTAGTGACCTCAGGAGAAAGAAAAGACCAACATAAGGAGCTGACCTTGTGAGGAGCACGGCTGTGTCATGGTGTGCGATGCCGTTGTCTGGGATGGCGTTCCCGTTGCCGTTCCGGTTCTGGATGGACTTCTGCCACTTGCAGAAGCTGTCCAGGGACTTTCCTGCATGGTGGTTCACCTCCAATGTCGGCTGACCAAAAGAGAAGAGACATACACAACAATAAGTCGGTCCTTCGACTCCTGGCACAGAGTACCACAGTCTATCACTGTTATTTCAATGTTTCAATGGATGTTTAAAATATTTCAGTGGCTGTCTATATGCACAGTTAGCTATTGCCTTGAATTTAATCCAGAATCCACGAACAAGATTCCGACTACTGCCACTGGGCTACAATTGTAGCGCAGGGACGAAGCAAAGGAGGACAGCAGCTCCAGAGGCTCCATCTCCCTTGCCATTAACTGCCTTGGCAGAGCGAGGGGAGGAGGGAATGCTCTGCTGGCCACAGCTGGTTACGAGTCGTAACCCAGGAATGCACTTGGTGACATAACTAGCAATTGTCTCATCCCACAATCCCTCTTTTCTGGGCCAGCCGGCCAGCTTGTGTTTTCCAGGGGCCACTTCTCCGACCTGGAAGCGAACCAGCACTGCGGCCAGGCTACTTTTGGTCCCATCCCAAGCTCAACATCCCCGAGCAGAAAGAATAATAACACAACTCCGACCACTCCTAATGATCATAACATTTATTTATTCCTTTTTTTTTTCAGCCGGCCTTTTCCATGCGCAAACGACACGGCTTATATTTAGAGCTTGGCCTGGTATGAAACGCATATGTGCCCTAATAAGACAGCTAAAGGCCCGCCGCCACAAACCCACAGCAGTGCCCCTCTAATAGAGCCTGAATCATCTCCGTCGACCCTATTAAGTCAATGTTATGACAGAGGGGTTAACCCTGAGCCAGCGCTCAGTGGAACCACATGGCGCTAGCCGGGCGCTAACACGCTGTCGGACGGAGACCAAGCGCATGACGTGTCGACGGTGTCAGTCAGCGGACAGCAGGTGGACGGAGCAGTGGGGCCTCAGAAAAACCGCGGCCAGATAGCCTCTACTTCGGATTTAAGAAACTGGATCTTTTTTTTTTACGCCAACTTGCGTGTGCGTCACACTAGCGAGGGTCCGAGAGGTCGCCTCCCGCACCGACAACAAGTATAGTCACGGAGCAAGCTGTCTGGCAGGCCGGCGTGGAGGAGAACGCCGCTGCTCATGGCTCCACTTACCAAACACCGTCTCCACTGGGAGCAGGGGAGGAAGGACACGCGAGCCAATACTTTGACACAAACAAGGAGCTCAAAGATGCTGGCGGGGAGAGGTTCCTTGCAAAACAGACTCGGAGAGAAAGGGAGGGAGGGAGAGAAAGGTTACAGAGCAGGGACGGGCCAGCCAGCGGAGAGAGAGAGAGAGAGAGAGAGTGCAGGGTGTCGGAGTGTTGTGGAACTGTGTACCTGGTCCTCCATGAGCAGAACAAGGCGGGTCACCACAATGTTGACTGCGTTCCCCAGGCTAGAATCCTGGAACAGTTTGGCAACCTGACCTCCAAGGAAACAAGAAAAGACCAGTCTTAAAAAAAAGCTGACACACCACCACTACCAATTAACTGTGACAAATGTTAGCAAAAGCAGTCATTTGAGACGGCTAGTGTAATTTGGCCTATTTTGCATTAAAGGTCTAGTGCATTTTGTTTGGGGTTTGGTATCCAGATGAAAGCAACACTCTTTGTGACAGTATATAAAAAAAGAAACCGACCATTCACTAAATACATTCCAGATGTCTGTGAGTGTATGTAGCCATCAGATAGTGTGTAAAGTACTACACTTGTACTTCCCTCAGTGAGAGAAAATCTCCGCATTGGAAGAGCCTCCACAAGCCAATTCGCCTTGGTCTGACTCGACGTGAAACTTACAATATTCATGACGGCCAAAATGTACTGCTCGATGTCCCGGCGCCCGTGGTAGCCCACCATCATCTTGTCGGCCACCACCAGCGTCTCCACGTAGCGCTCGCGGCTCACCGAGCGCTTCAGGGGCAGCTGGCCACGGCCCACCTGGTGCGGAGGGGTCTTCATGGTCCTCTGCCACCACCACACGCTCTTCCCTGGCTTCTCATCTGAGGAACCGCCACCAGCTAGGATTAGCACTGACAGAAGGCACTGAGGCTCGCCATTCAGCGACTTCAGCCGTGACAGAGTCACTCAGCTGCAAAGCATCGCGTATGCTTTGGTGCGTCCCCTCTAAGGGAACGCAGTTTCGTGCATCAAAGTATTGTGTGGTGAGACTTATATTACAGGGGCACCTACAGTAAGCTGTGTGTTTGGTCAAGTACGTCAGTAAGATCCTACCGATGACTCCACAGGACTGGTCCATGTACTGGTGGCGGAGGGAGGACCTTTTGTAGACCACATGGGGGTGCCCTTCGCCTCTCTCTACCCGGGTGAGGTTCTCGGATGGGCCGAGGGGCTCGATGATGTACTCCTCGCCCCCGGCCACGATCACCCCCTGCTGCAGCGGGAGTCAGGGAGGAGAGCATAGGTGAGCCATGGGAGCAGGTGACTGATAGAAACATATTACAGTTAATCCACAACCCCTTATCTGTGGGAGGACATCTTCTTAACTGAGCCTGGAAATGAAGCTTTTTGTTGCACTTCCTCAGCTAGTTCTAGTCTGGTTAGACCATCTAGGTAACGTAATCCCATTCGGCTTCTCACTGACGAAGTGAAGTAAAGCCAAATGGTCAACCAGTGGTTAACTAGGCTAAGCCATTTCATCTGTTACATCAGATTTCATCAAATAGCCAACATTTAGCATCAACCACTAAATTACACTCTACTCAGGACAGAAACTATTATGGCGTTATTATTCGTGAAGTTTTTTTGGCAACCACTCCAAACTGAAAAGAATGTTTTAACAAGAAAACCTCCTATCTGCATCCCACAGATATCGATATTTATATCTCGATCTCCTGAGACTGACAGACCCCAAACACGGCCTTTGGGCTGAGGGTCAGTCCCGCTCAGGCAGAAGTCAGCCATCAGATAGTGGACAGATAGACAGAGGCCCAGAGCTCCTTCCACACATAGAGACACACACACAGAGAGTGGTAGGCACATTGTAACACTTTCTTTGACTGGACCTCTTGGCTTCGGCCTCTGGGGTCAAAGTGAGTGTTTCCTCTCGGATCTTTCCCTGCCGCGCACTTTCCGAGTGCATCTAATCCTATAATGTGTTTAGTGATGCTCTCATGGACACACAGGGACATTTACTTATGGTGGTCTGACCACCAGTAATTACGCGAGGGGCTTATTAACGCTTAGTGAACACATCTAATCCTCCTCTCTATTGAAAACCGGGGACTGTGTAAATAAATGGGATTAAAGGGAAAAAAAGTTTAGGCGACACAAAACAAAAGAAAAAACGTATATAATGTATATGAAACTAGTGTACTCTGGTGTTCAGAGCCAGAGACTCAGATGATGATCCTGCTTTGACATGGATTGGTGACGTCATGCATTACCAAAATACGAAGCGGAATGATGAAAGCGACAGGAGGAAAAGAATCCCCCATCGACCCCTGAAGAGGCGACTGCAGGAGAGCAGAGCCAGGTCCCCTTGACTTCCACTGGGGCCGACAACCCTTTTGACCCTATTGATACCAAAACGTTGCATGGCCATGGACTTACCAGGCCATTGCAGTTGCTGAGGGCAACCTTAGAGGAGTGAGGCAGGTCCTGGAGGTGGCCTGCGTAGAGGCAGCTGGGGGACAAGGGGTGACTCCAGGCTAGGTGTCCCCTGCGCCAATACTCCACCCTGAACTGCCTGGACAGCAGTCCTCCCTGCAGGGTCAGGTTGAGTAAGAAGTTGGTGCTTGGCGTGGACAGCTGGTAGTAGAGCTGCTCGGAGCCCACTGGCTGCTGGGCCCCAGTGCTGCGCCGTCTCCGATGGGGATGGGAGTGGGGGCTGCCTGCTAGGTCCAAGGTCTCACCCTGTGGCCCCACAAGCATTGGAACTGCAATCTCATAGTGGCCCAGGCTGGACAGAAATGCAGCTGGCCAATGACAAAAACACAGGGAAATAGAGAGAACACGTTTAATGTTGTTGCGACTGTTGCGAAGAGATTCGTACATAAAGTTTAGCTTACTTGAAAATAAAACATTGTCCCAGCCAGCACAATGTTAGTTATACTACAGAGGAAACATTGAGAAGCTAGCGAGTGAAAACCCTGAGAACTTTTCAACCCGTGGCTATCCCTTCAGAGGCCGAAGGGTCGTTACCGTGGAAACCCTGAAATCGTATACTTCCTTTTCTCCCGCTGCGGGCCCAGAAATGTATTGTCCAAGCACGGTGGTCCAAACAGCCCAGCAAGAGAGGAGAGGTCGGCAAAAAATGAGCCCAGTTTTCATCAAGCCTTTGGCCTTGTTTTGTGGAAAAACAGCCCTCCCCACAAAGAGTAAACAGCCAGGGATAAGACTGACTCTCTGGCCTGCCTGGGTCCAGCACTGGGAGCCCTATATCCATGGCTGGGTCAGCTTAAACAAACAGCCAGTACCATTACCCCCACTGCCCCCTTAGTCCCATCACATATCCCTCAGCACACTCTGAAATACGGTTATATTACAGCTTTCAAGTACTCATTGACAACCTATCATGCAACTCTCACCAATGGCGGCTCATAAAAGGTGGTATTTTGGCAGCGGCAGGCTTCTCAGCCACAGGAAATCCTCATGGAGGGTTAGGGTGGAGTGAAGTCGGGAGTCGGAGGGCAGATCTCAGATTAAGTATAATAATATGAACCTCAGGAAGAAAGAGTTAGAAAGACTCCAACTTTTTAAACTTTACCAAGCCCTACCCCGCCCACCCCCCTCTCTCATTACCTCCTGCCCTCCCTTCCTTTCTTCCGTCAGGCCCTTCTCTCCTATGTCACAGCTCCACAGTCGCCTCTCATGTCTCCACTCTGCAGCCACCTACAGCAGTAAGCCCACCTGATCAGCCTGTTGAATGCATGCGAGGGGCACAGCTGTTGGGACACCACCACTATCCCTCGCTTTCTCTCGAGACCACCGATTCCAACGCGTGTAGCGGCCATTAACACAGCAACAAAGCTTATACTATGTACTAAACTATCGTTTTCCTTAGAAGCCACTACGACACAGTACCACTGAATCCACATCGATAGAACGCAAGGCTTATGAGATCGTTGGAAATGTGCTTCAACAGAGAAACTAAAGGTTTGGCTGGATGGAACATTGGGGCCGGGTCTGGTCAACAGGGGCGCCTGCCACACGGGACAGCATGGTAAAAGCAGGCGCACCCATCTGTAGAGCATCACACTGGCCCCCTTGATGTCTCCAACACAATGGATGGAAAACGTTTCCCGCCCTGCTCCACCTTCGCGTCACCTAGGGGCAAACCGTTCCATTCCATCCTTTTCATCCATTATCTAATCAGCATGAAGAGGAAGAAACGACCGTTACTCAACAATAACCCTGACTGTGAGATGAGAAAAAGGGGGGTGGCCTGTTAAAGAATAAAGGTCTGTGGCTAAGGGAGGGCTCACCTTTTATAAAATAAACCACCATTAAGCGCTGCCCAGGGTTGGGTTTATTTTAGCTTTGAGAAGAAAGGAACCTTTAATTAGGGTCTTTTAAAAAAAAAAGAGAGGGAAATGAGAACAGTGGCCCTTTTTACTGTAGAGTTCCCAGAGAGGGGCTGCCTCTCTGCCTGCACTGTGGCTTGCTTCTCTCCCATGCTCTTTTCTTTTTCTCTCCCTTTCTTTTCCGTCCCCCCCCCCCCCCCCCCCCCCTTCTCTCTCCAAGCCCCAGATGTGCCGCAGCTGTCTTCAGTTTGGGCAGGGAGCGCTGAGGGCCGAGGGCTGAGAGGCGAGCTCTCATCCATGCCTGGCTCCCACAGCGGCTCCGTCTTTGCCGAACGGGGGTCTGCATCACCCCAGGACTCTGTCAGTGGTTCCACCACTCATAAGTCTTCTCTCCGCTCCGTCTGTCCGTCTGTCACGACGGGGACAATTGACTAGCTGAGTTATGAGGCTGTACTGCAGAGTGCTGAGTCTGGGGAAAGGTTATATATACACGGCGAGCAATGGTATAATAACACGGAGCTAAATGACTTAATGCCACTACCATGATGGCTTACCTCATTATTGGGTTATTTCAAGGGAGAGAGAAAATACTCAAAAAGGCTCCAACTCCTACTAAGGCATGTCTGCATATTTGTCCTCTTTCTCTTTTCAATAAACACAAAGACAGAGGCCAAATACACATAACTGAATGCTATGAAGTGTGGCAGCAAAAATAGTGGGATTTCTTGCCCTCAGCAATTTTCCCATTATTTAATTTGCTGTTTTAGTGCAAAACTCTTAATCTAAAATGACTTAAAGGGGTTACAATTTGTGATGAGATAAATAACCAATGCCAGGGCTGGGCCTCAAGCCCCGAGACAGACAAGAGACAGCCTTGACTTATAAACACAATTCAGCCACAATTATTCACACCTGCTACATTAACTGACTGATCCAGTTTGGCCCAATTTTGAGCTGAATTCATATGCATCAATAAAAACGTAAAAAACAGTGTAGGTTTGTGGACCATCTGAGACAAAATGTCATGGCAACCAGTTTTTAACAGAAATAGAGTGGAAAAAGGCTAAGCATAGGAAATTCACAATCAGTGCATTGTTGTGTGCAGAATGGACACAGAGTATTTTTGCACCAGATAGGGTGCACCTTTGTGTGTGTGTGTGTGTGTGTGTGTGTGTGTGTGTGTGTGTGTGTGTGTGTGTGTCTGTTAGAGGGGTGGAAAGCGCATGGCTATGTGCTGGCAGATGATTAATGCAGAGTTCAAGTTCACCAATTCTAGTGTGGCTCACTCAGTCAGACTGGAAGATAGGTGTAGAAGTTACAAACTCACAATTTACTCAAAGCTGGACGGCGCAATATGGCGCGTTATTGACCAAAGTAGTAATTAATGTGTAGAAAAGCCACAATTAAAGTTTTTATTTCCGTGTTGCCAAACAAAAAGAGCCCTTCTCACCTTGTGCCTGAGAAAACTTCTCAGCAGTCTGACTTTCTGCGACCTCGGTGGCAACCATGGCGATGATGACAATGCAGGCCACGGTCCTCCATAGTGTTTCCATGGTTCCTAGGGTAAAAAGCTTCAGTGCGGTCCCCAGGCCTCTGTCCCAACATGTCTCCAGCCCTCGGACGCCTCTTGCTCACCAGTGGGATAGGGAATACTGTGGGGTCATCACTGCGGCTTGGGCGCTGTGTGATCTGTGGGGTAAAGCACACACAGACGTTCTCAGGACTCTGGCCTCTCTGCCGGGTTCTGTCTCTCCCCACGCCGACGTTGACGGTGACGGTATCCTCCACAGATTTCCGCAGTGTGGGGGCTTTAACGTCCTTTGCACTGCTCTGCTAGCTGAAATAAGCAGTTCAGTTTAGAGAAAAAAATAAGTAAAGAGCAAGAAAGAGAGATAGACAGAGAACATGAAATTTCCCTCGGATCCAAATGTTCCCTCTCTGACAATACGACTTTATCTAGTACGTAGTAAGTGCCCTGTGAACGGCTGCCTCCTGCTGCCTTTTCGGCTCATCGATCATGGCCCCTGTCGTGGACGAACAGTGATTTAGGATTGTAAGGCCAGAGAGAGAACAGAGCCCGCCCCAACCTGGGGGCCCCAGGCTTCTTCTTTCAATTGTCTGCCCACCGGAAAGGAGTTCAAGCAGAAAGGAAGGCATTGATCTTGTAAAACACTATGCTTAAGTCCAGAGTGGGCTGAATGGGGGTGTTATGTCACCGGCTGTGGAGGGAAATGAGCCAATTTGAGGGACGCAGCGGGCCGCTTCAGTTTCCACACTAGCTCACCGTCTGACCGTCTGATTGACTGTTTGTAAGCCTCAGCGTAAGTATAGGCCTACTCCAAACTCACGGGCAGTATTGGGTACGTACAGATTAATATAACTAATACAGCATGGTTTGTCATAACACTGATCCTGTCGAAATACAACCGTTGCAGAAAAACAAAAATACATCATAGAGCAATAGCCCTATAATTAGTACCCCTTTTAACTTATTTCATCAGCCTGGCAGCCAAATGTATTGCATTGCCAAGACCCCAATCTCTGATTATCACCTCCTTTCATGAACTCTGCCCACCCTGCTCCTTCCATCCATCCACTCCTCCCTCCCTTCCCACTGATGTCTGGGGCAAGGCACCGAGCAAGAGACGCCACACTGGCCCAGATGGCTGGCGGCTAACCAACTGCAGGCAAAGGCAATCGGAAGCAGATGGGAAGCGTTTAGGCGAGGTGAGCGAGGGAACAAGTTGCCTACTGAAAAGAAAAAGAGAGAGAGAAAAAAAGGTTTCAAACGAGAGTGCAAAGCTCGAGGGGGTTGAAAGAGAGACGGGAGGGAGAGAGAGAGTGTGCCATTTAGTCTAGTCCAGCTGGGATAGCTATTCCACCAACTTCAACCTTTACACACTAGTGCGCATGGGGGTCTGTGTCTAGAGGGACAGAGAGAGTGAGAGAGATATCATTTGAAGGGCAAGAGAGGATTGAATGGGAAATGGCTACAGACTAAGCTAGAATTGTGTGCCTTTTAGCCCATTTGCACCTGCATATACGCAGGAAGAACTTATATCCACCTAAAGTAAGTGAGTAGCAGCGAAGTCCTTTATATACAACCATGACATGGCACCACAATCAAAAGCGAATGCCCACATTGTACATCCACTATGAGATCTGATTTCCTCTGTGGCAGGGTTTGACCATGTAGAGCTCGGTCTCAGACCAGTGTGGTGAAGGGAGGTGAGCGGGACGCAGACGGAGGAGGCCTGAAGTGCCTCTCGTTTCCTTCAGCCCCAGAGCAGTGGGCAAAGTACAGTATGAACACCTCACATACTGAGGGGTCTTTGTGTTTCTGCTTTCCTCAAACGTGGAGCAACTGTGATCCCCGGTCCTCCTCTCGTCGTCTCATCAGCCCCCTCTCCCTCTTGCCTTTGGGCTTCACCCAGTCATTTCCTGCCTGGCCAAGGCTCCCTTTTCATTTCTTGGGGTTGGGGTTTATTGTGGGGTTATGGCAGGTTGATATCAAACTCTGTTTTTATTTCTTGGGGATGGTGTTTACAGTGGTGTTATGGCAGGTTGATATCAAACGCTGTTCATCTCATCTCTGTTGGGTCGTATTTGTTGAAACAAAGCCCTTTTGATCAGACCCCTTGGGATTGCATTGTCTTTTAAAACAAGCTTACTTAGCAGCTTTATGGATTTCTCTGCACTGAAATGTAGGACATTGGGCTGTTCTGTACTTCAGTGTCTGAGGCCAACTAGCAAGTCATTTCTCAGTGAAGGAGGACAGGGAAATGTGGCTGAATGTAGATTTACAGCCTTTGTGAGTGACTAAGCCATGAATCTCCTCAGGTCTGTCACTTCAATATTCCCCTCGGACAATTTCTCTTTCGAAAAGTGAAAAAGTCACTTTTTCATTGAGTCATTTATACTATTCTATCAGTATTATTCTTGGCTTCCTTCAAACTGGGATTCGCTTAATTCACAAAAGGCAGGAGAAAGAGGAAACAATGGATGGAAACAGTGGAACACAGATTGTTACAAGGAGTTCCAAGGAGGGACAACTTGATCCTTTCTACCTATAATAGCACGTTTCTGGACCATCCACAATTTGACATGTCATTCACAAATGTCTATTTACTGGCCCTGACGGCGAGAGCAATACGATTGTTTTAGACCATCTATAAAGCCTTGTCTTGAAGTGTTGGAAAGGAGGTTCCAGCAAAAGCAAGCCCACTAATCAAACCCATATGACTAGCTCGCTGGAAAGTCTCTGTTGAGTGCGACGCACATAGGCCCTTGCAGCATCCCCTTCTTACTGACAAACTCTCAGTCATTCTCTCCCCTGATGTTAATTGCCCTACTGATACACCTAGCAGGTGCTGACTTATTAGAGAAGCATTAAAGCTGTGATCTCTATCAGCACATAAGGCTGTAACGTTGAAACTGAACCCAAATGATCATACAACACTGTGCTGGCTTGGTTTCTTCATTTACCATTCACAGAATGATGCTGTGACCGACAATACACAGAATTAGCCAGTATACACAGGGACACATGTAGTGCAGTGGCACAGGGTGACAAAGAGCTTGTACTTCCAATCCAACCACTCTCCAGACAGAACATCACTGTCTCTATGAAAGAAAGTTACATTCACACGACTCCTTCATGTCAGACCTTGCACAACAAACAACGAGGTGGTAGAAATAACAGGCCTACCGCAAATAAGAGGGAGAGATCTCAGCCTAAACACTCTGCCTTTGGAAGAGAGGCATTCCTATTTTAATTCATCCAAATAAACAATTTCCAGATGAAAAGGGGGAACATAGAATCCAGGATGTCACAGTGCCAAGGATGCACCCTCTGAAAATGAGCCATAGTCTGAAAAAATATTTTGTAAGAGCTGACTCCAACTGCATTAGCGAGTGCATCTGCAGCAGAAAGCAAGGGTAGAGGGGTCTCTGGTATCACATTTCGTTTTCAGTTGAGACGGATAATTAGTCTGTCCCTGAATACTGATCAAGAAAGACAGGCTACATATCTGCATGCACAGATCATAGTTTTCTTAGACTGGGTAAGTAGCCTCTTACAGCAGTTATGCACTTGAAGAAAAGGTCAGCTATCCCAAATGGATATCTGGTGCATCTCCTCAGGATAGAACTTGAATCATGATGAATAAATTACTAATTTCTTGTTAAATGCGATTAGGTTAAAATTTTTATTTTACATTAATCCGAAATCTTCACATGGCCTCCAGCCCCTTATTTAATAGTTTTGTATTTTTTAGAATCGTTTGTGCAAACCAACATACATGGGGTCATAACAGAGATACAAGCACCACTTCGTAGAACAAAAAAAAAAAACTCAGATTATTGAAACTCCTTCCATCTATTAAATATTGAGCTAAAGCAAGACTAAGCAATTCATATCCTGTGCTACAAAACCAAACATACCTTTCTTTTTTTCTGTTCAAATATACAACAGATGCTTTTCAAAGATCCCGATGTCTGCCTTCGACTTTTCTTCGAGAGTTGTCAATTGCATTCATTGCCTACAGAAGCAGTGAAGTGGACCTCTTCCCTTCAAGACTGGGATTCCTATGACGCTGATGCAGTTAAAGCATTTTTGAGTGCCTGCGCTCTGAATCGACTGCAGGGTTTTGAACTAGGAAGTGTAACTGATGAAAGATGAGTTAACCGTAGGGGGCGCTACTTTCAAAATTCTAAGAAGGGAGCATTTCACTCTGAAATAAAGGTTTAGAACTTGACATTTTCTCGGTACGTAGTCAAATCTGCTTAATTTTTCTTTTAAAAGCGGATTAGGTTTGGGTGAAGCTAACAGCTAAGGGTTCAGCCAGGCACTTTAACACCCATTATGGCACACACACACACACACACACACAACAAAAAATGTGAATTTTAACATAGATACCAATATTGAAATGTCTTTCATCTGATCTCATCAATGATCGTCAAAACATATCCCATATTGTAAAGGTTAATGTGCCGAATTTGTGTGGTAGGCTAATGTAGGTGAGTGGGAGATGATTCAACAACCTTGAAGGTTTTCCTGCACTCTCAGCACTTGACATTCTGCTGCTCACTGATCAACAGCTCTGTAAGCTTTGTATCTTTCTCTCTCTTTTCAATTCTTTCCTTAAGTTAAGCAGTGCAGGGTAAGTTTATCTTATATGTGTTTTACAGGGAATAATGTAATAGTCGATAAAACAATATTTTCAAGTCAAGTTGTGCTCTTCTTGATTTTGTAATAGCTTACTTTTTTCTATGATTTTTTATACCTTTATTTGAGTTATGCACAATTAACACATACAAAGTTGTTGACTAATGGAGATTTTGCATTCAAATCCAGGTCAAGTAAGGATAATTTCAGTAACATAATTGAGGAAGACCAAATTTGATAAATCCCACATTACATTGTTCATAAATATTTTTTTCTGAGAAAATAGAATATAAAAGAAATTTTTTGACCACAATTAAGAACTTGTGCAACTATACAATCTTAAGCGTTTCAACCAAAAATGTCTGAAAAAGTGTAATTAGTTGTTTCTTTGTTTGATTGAAGGCTTAAAGTGTCCACTGTAATGTGGGTTTTGGCTACAGAAGTATGCATTATATTTATAAATAGCTACATTCATTGTGTAAAGGAATAGAGCAGCAAAAGTGGCCATTCTTACACACCACAAGATCTATGTGTGTCATTTATTGGCTTGTAACCTACTTTATAGTTACAGGACCCTTTTTAGTATAAGTTTAGCATTTTGCCAAATGTACAAAATACTGAGTTGTGGAAAGAAATAAGGGAATTTTGCCTTTTTGTTTACGCTTGTGGTCAAAATTATTTTAAGTAGTTTCTTGTGAGAAAGAACAATCAAGTAAATCATTACAAATGGGCTTTAAACTTCACTACTGTGAGAGACATGAAGACCAAATGTGAACTCAAACATGATTTTGAAATATGTTCTTTCAATATAAGTGTATTTGTCTATCTGCATGCCGCTTACAAAGGGAATGTTACATTTTCAAACATTATATAAACTTAAGGATTTTCTATTATTCACCATATATTACAGGATACTATAGCTTGTGTGGTATAGTAACAAATTGCAAGTCATCTGAATTTAATAGTGTCGTTATGAAAATACAATACTATTAATTAACTTAAATTAATTATATTCTTAAATGTTGCCTAAAATCACTATTCACTCACTTAAAAATACCTAATGGAATATTGGAATATACAAATCTGCATCTCATCACAAAGTATAATTTATAGTGTTGTATCGGTTAATCACCTGCATTTACAATATACATTATGTAAGTTACTGTATTACGCCCCTTCATTATTATAATTATATAATTATATATTGATGATTGTCTGGATGCCTTCTAAAATATTGTCTAAAAGTGCTTGTGTCTGGATGCTAAAGAGTAGAGTAACATTTTGTACTAATCCCTATAAGTTCTAACGAGTATATGATTCCATTTGACATATAACACTTTCTGTAGTTGATAGTACTAATCATTCAAAGGCAGTTTTTATAAATAGTTATGCACTTATAGGCCTATGTTTCCTGAAATTTGGCCAATCTCATAATTGAATTTGTCTAATTCACTACAGCGTACAAGCAACACATACTCGGCTGTATGGTATCAACAGAGATAAGAGTGATAACAAGATGGTTACTGTCTGTAAAGTAACTCGCTTTGTAGTTATCTGGCAGCCGAGATACACTCTTTTTTCAAGATAGTCAGGTCCAGTCTTTTAAAGAAGTTAGAGCCCATCTGAACCAATGTCACAGCTGAGAGAGGGGCACAGTATGGCATATTGATGATGTGACATCAATGTCCTTCCGTTATGTTTTGTCCAACGCCAGAGAGGAAAATGCTGATTAATTTAAAGATCCATCACACTGTTAACTCTGGAAAATGAACACTGGGACAGTTTATGTGGAGTTAAGGGAATTACACTTACACACATTATCTTTTAGAACCCATAGCAGTTTTCTAGTTGGTAATGCAATAGGGCAATATCAACACATTTGCAACTTGCATTCGTTTTCCTTGTGCTGGTAGTTAAAATCAAACAAAGCTAATGCATTTTTGTGAGAGAACATGCATACCTCCACAGCCCTTGTCCTTCCTTGAGGTGTGAGTGATGTCTTTGTTGTGGTAGGAGGTACTCAGGCCATGTTGGGGTCTGTGTGTTTTGTGGCACGTCTGTGATCAGTCTGTCTGTCTGTTTGTTTTCTATATAGGCTGCATCGTGCGTAGGAAACTGGAGTTATATTAAACTACACTTTTTACTGTAAGTCAGGGCTGTACAGTGCGACAGTTTGGGTAACATGCTACTTAAAATAGAAATATGTATCCGTGCAAGTGGGTTGCACTGGTATCCATTCATTTAAACAGAACACTACGAACTACGGCAGCTAATTTTAGAGCATACAAGAAGACAAAGGATTCAGACATCAACCAAAATTCAGACATCAATCAAAATGATGAAAAGGTTATTAAAAGTTATGGTAATGCGCTGCTCTGACTGCCGCTTCTATTGTTGAGACGGAGAGCGTTTTTGCGCGCTGCGATATGCGAAAGGTCAAGTCATCTTTAAGCAGAGTTGTTGTTCAATTCATAAGTTAGGCAACTAACGTTTGCCGTGACTACAAGCTGTAAGATACAAATATATTTTAGATAAACATCTTTGAAATTGTTTAGACCTACGTTATGTAACTTATAATTAAGATTAGCCCACAGCACAGCAGCGAGCGCAGAAGTAGCTTTGCATGTAAACGTTAGCAGCAGGGGCGTCGCTTTCAGAGAAACATGATTCCACCACATTGTTGACATAAATAAATACTTGAATAAGTTGATAATCAGCTTTTTTTATTTTGAAATGTCCTTGCAGTTGCCTAGCTCATAGTTTCTTATCAATGTTTTAGATTTTAGGTTGACATGATAATATAACGTCACCCCCCTCCCAAAAATAATAGAGGGATTTTTTTTCTTTTTCATATTGACTCTGCACATGCTTACATTAGCTTATATTAAAATACCTACAGACAAGGTGATAGAGAGATAAAGAACAAAAAAAAGAAGAAAAAAAAGAAAGTAAATTAGGTATTTTTGACTAATGAAACGTGTTTAACTGCTACTGAAATCTTTAGCTTGCTAGCACTGGTGCTACCACCTAAAAAAGTAGGCCCTAAGCGTACAGCCCTGTGTAAGTGTATTTAGATCAAATTTCAGAAAGTCTTGTGTCAAAAAAAATAAATGTACCACCAATGGCCGTCTGTTTGCATGGCCCAGAACTAAAAAAGGATAGAGAGGGTCACACTATTTCCACTTATCGTAAACCAATCATGAATACACAGCTGCAGAAAACCAAACAATGAGAAAAATACCCTGTCTAGATATTGATAGTGGGAGGAAAACTCACATTTTCCAAACTTGTGTGTCTTGTGTTATTAATTGCATTGCTTTATACAGGATTGCTTGTTGTGTTATAATATTGGCTTAAAGACGAATGTTAACAAATAAAAAATACGTTTTAATAAGGACATGCATGCAACAAAATAAAAAAGGAGTATTAAAAACAGGGATGTTTTGACAAGACTAGTATTGACACACAAATGTGAGAAAATGTGAGGATGATACGCATCCTCAACATTGGTTGCATTACTTATGACACAACTTTAACCAAGTCACCGCATACTGAAATGTTGTGGTTATTTAACTTATTTGGATAATTAAAGAGCGTGCAAATTTATTTGATTATATTTATAACCTCTAAAGGAGTGTCTTTCTTGCTACTGTCTTTTATTTTTCAAATAGAAAAGCAAATAAGGCAAAGACACACCAAAAGTAGTTTCCAGTCATCCTTATGTTGTGTGTTATGATATGATATCTTATGATACGTTTTTCCTTTATGTTAAAGCATATTCACAAGGCCTATTTAAATTCCCTATAAATGTATAATGTCAATCAGAGGCAAAGACCCCAATATGTTGCTACATTAGGTCAAATTATATTGAATATTATTATACTTTAAAAAAACATTTAGGCTACGGAATATTCTAGAAGAAAAAGCACCTGCCAAGCGAAAGAGTGAGTAACTGCTGTGAGGTTGGAGAATGGGGGCGGGGGCGGTCTATAACTTCCTGTTGTGGCAGAATGTGTTCAGCACCATTCTGTGTCTTTCCAACAGAGATAAGGATGCTAGCTTAACAACCTAACTGTAAACATAGAGTTTTCTACTCACTTTACATAATATCAACATTTTTGTAAAAGGTGTGGCAGCACAAAGGGTTTAACACTTTTGCTACACTGTTTATGTAGCAAATCTTAGTTCATGTGTATCAATTCACTCACTAGGGACTCTGAATGCAGTAGTAAGGCACATGAAATCTTCCACTTAATTACAAGACTCATAAAGAGTGAATAGAAACAGCATTTTTATTATAGTTTTAATAGTGAGTCCTATGGTCTGGCTCTTCTTTATCTAGACTAGACCATTTCAATCGAAGCACTATTCAATGTTCAAAGGTCTGAAAACAAGGGGTATGCCCTCAAGCCTGTGACCGGCGGACTTATGAAATGTATGTTTAATGAATATGGTTCCTATTAGTACACTGGTTTATAATTGTTTTAATTATTACAAATAGTTCATGTTGAGTTACATCATTAAGTAGCAAAAACTAAAACTTAATAATCTGATAATCTGCAATATGATTCATATCACTTCTATCTTTAGTCTGTATTTTTGGGTGGCTTCTCTCCAACCCCCTCAACTTAATAAACCCAAACCACCCACCCCCATAGCCAGGTTGGACCATGATAGACCCTGCAGCAGAACTCCCTTTCTTCTATGGAAGCATTAGCCGGTTGGATGCCGAGGAGCAACTGAAGCTTGCCGGCATGGCGGATGGGCTGTTCCTTCTGCGGCAGTGCCTTCGCAGTTTGGGAGGCTACGTTTTGTCACTTGTTTGGAGCTTGGAGTTTCACCACTACCCTGTAGAGAAGCAGCTGAATGGCACCTACTGCATAACTGGAGGAAAGCCCCATTGTGGGCCAGCTGAGCTGTGTGAGTTCTACAGTAAGGACCCAGACGGGCTGGTGTGCACCCTTAGAAAACCATGCCTGCGATCTCCAGACACCCCGATAAAACCTGGGGTGTTTGACAGTTTGAGGGACAACATGCTTAGGGAGTACGTACGTCAGACCTGGAACCTGGAGGTTAGGATGCATCGTGTCTGTTGCCTGCTTGTCTGTCTGACTGTCTCTGTTGCCATATCTGACATTGTTCATTAGTTTGCCAATGTTGCCTTATTTTCTGTCTGCTTTTATTACTTAATGGTTGCCACCCTACCCCCCTGGCTGTATGTAGGGAGAGTCAATGGAACAGGCAATTATCAGCCAAGCTCCACAGCTGGAGAAACTGATTGCCACCACTGCCCATGAGAAGATGCTGTGGTACCATGGGAAAATTCCTCGCCAGGAGGGTGAGAGGCGTCTCTATTCTGGCGCACAACCAGATGGCAAATTTCTGTGAGTTCTTGAGTCATGTATAAATCAATAACCTTAAACTCATTTGCCTTAAAAAATATACTAATACAAATCTTGAATTCAAAAATGTAGTTTAAGTATCGGAGTATAACATATAGTACTTAATTCTATAGAGTGCGCGACAGAGATGAACCTGGCACATTTGCCTTGTCTATGATGTATGGAAAATCTGTGTACCATTACCAAATTCTCCACGACAAATCAGGGAAGTTTTCCATGCCAGAAGGAACCAAATTTGACACTGTGTGGCAGGTATACAAGTTCTCTCTCAAAATGAACAACGTTTCTTTGTGCTCTCAGAATTATCTTTTATGTAGGTTTCATTACAGATGTTAGTCTTTCACCAATGTGACTCTATTTAATTTTGCAGCTGGTTGAGTACCTTAAATTAAAGCCTGATGGGTTGGTGACTGTTCTGAGGGAGGCGTGTGTCAACCGTAACAATGCTGCACGTACTGTAACCAACCGTTTCATATTATCCTAGGAAATTGCATTTCAATGTCAGCAAATTAATGTTATCACTGTGTATTAAGTGTTCTTTTTTTACTTTGAACATGTAATTACATTATTTTCGTATTCATACTTATCTGTTTAAATCCCTCTTTTAGAGACTCCAAACATTCCATCAGGGGTAAGTATAAGGAACATCCCTTACATTTAAGTCAGTTCCAGTGTTTCTGTTTTTTCTTTGTTGCTGAGATCTTCCTTGGTCTGTTTCAGAGGCGGATAAGAGGAAATGGATACACACCGCCACCTGGAGGTTAGTCAGTTAATATACAATTTTAAATATCTGTAATTTAAAGATCTTCCTAAAAATAAATTGGGGCATCAAATTAGTGCATCGTTATGGTTGCATACATATTAATGCAAGCTCTTTTTAAACAATATGGCCATCTCAATAGTTTCATATAAACATTTGACTTATACCAATATTTTACTGGGCACAGTAGCCTTCACACGTTGAGAATGTTTTTGTGTTTCAATCTTTTTCAGCAAATCTGGAACCCCCTAAGGAAATCAGTGAAGTTTTACCAATGGATTGCGTTGAGTTTGAAAACACTTACCATAGTCCTGGTGACTTGAAAAAGTTTTACATAAAGAGAACACAGCTAATGATTGACGAGGTGGAGCTAGGCTCTGGGAACTTTGGCTGTGTCAAGAAAGGATACCTTAAAACAAAAGATAAGTAAGGATTGAGCAGTGAGAAAGCGGGCTAAACACATAACACATAATACATGCTTTATCATGCTTTGTTATTTGCTATTTCCCAGCACACACCACAAAGTAACGTGCAGTGTTGTTTCAGGACCCAGATTGATGTGGCCATTAAGGTGTTAAAGAGTGAGAATGAGAAATTGGTTAAAGATGAGATGATGAGAGAAGCAGAGATTATGCACCAGCTTAACAACCCCTACATCGTACGCATGCTGGGCCTGTGCCACGCTGAGAGCTTGATGCTCATCATGGAGATGGCTTCTGCTGGACCGCTCCACAAATTCCTGTCCACTCATAAGTAGAACTTAGAATTTTTTGTTTGTATTGTCAATAGTAATATATATATATACAGTATATATATTTTGTCTGCTTAATAAATGTGATTGGGATTATGTTGTGACACTATGGTCCGGTTACCCGTACAGTTAAGTTTAGTTCTAGACTAAATCTCGCTGTCAATGGAGATTCTCCATTGAAAATGTTTTTTAGTCTAGGATTTGGCTTAATCCCTGTATGGGATACCGGGTGACCGAATGTGAATTTAATATCTCTTCCCACAGAATATGCTTCAATTTCTAAAAAGTAATCTTTCTGAACAATGTATTGTTTGTCCTTGTAACGTCCAGAGATACAACGAAGGTGGAGGACATTGTAAATTTGATGCACCAGGTTTCTATGGGGATGAAGTACCTTGAAGAGAAAAATTTTGTGCACAGAGATCTAGCTGCTCGCAATGTTTTGCTGGTCAACAATGGGTTTGCCAAGATCAGTGACTTTGGTCTGTCAAAAGCTTTGGGTGCTGATGACAACTATTATAAGGTGAGTTAGTTCAATATTTAAATTAGTGCCTTTAGAACATACTGCATCTTTATAATGAGGACTTTGTTAAAACTAAGTTGTCCTGTGTTTTTGTTGTCGTTTGTTTGAACACATACATTGAATAAGGCTCGAACAGCAGGGAAATGGCCACTCAAGTGGTATGCTCCAGAATGTATGAACTACCATAAGTTTTCAAGCAAAAGTGATGTGTGGAGCTTTGGTGTCACGATGTGGGAGGCCTTTTCGTATGGAGGAAAGCCATATAAGGTGCTATATTTCAGAAAAAATCTAAAAGGAATATGCTCTAACATTGGGGTTTTCAGCACTGTAATAAAAAACAATACAATTTCTATGTCTTTGTCTAAACTCGTAACAGAAAATGAAAGGTCCAGAAGTTATTCGTTTTATTGAAACCGATAACCGGATGGAATGCCCGCCAGGGTGTCCAGATAAAATGTATGCCCTGATGATTGACTGCTGGACATACAAGTAAGAAGGTTCTTCTTGAGATATCTAAATCACATCAGAATAACCAGGGAATTACTTGTGCACTGTAATGTGTTCTTCAAAAAGGCAACATGTAAAAAAAACAAAAAAAAACAAAGGCAACATATGTGCAGCTGCATGCTACAAAAGCCAACGTGCCAAAACAATATTCATATTTCTCCCAGTGGATAGCTAAATTGCATGTTTCTGACCTTCCTTACTTCAGGCATGAGGACAGGCCAGGCTTCAAGAAGGTGGAAGAAGTCATGCGAGCCTTCCATTATTCCATATCCAGCACGCCTTTGGTCAAGGCAGGCGCTGCTGAGCCTCTCAAGTAGACAGGGACAAGAGACACTCTGTCATTGCTACACAAAGCATTCTTTCAAAGCAAATATCTACTAGAACAAAGAGCTTCTTATGAACTGTGTGTACTACGACCAGCTTCAGCTGCACTAGCCTACTGTTAATTTAAAATAGTCCTTTAAGTGTGAACCGAGGATGAAATGTTGCGTAACCATAAATATGTAATTTAGACATGGTCAATTGGAGGAAATGCATGGAGAAACAATAAAGAGGTTATTGACAATGTTTTTTTTATGACACAAAACTGCATACAATTTATGCACAGCATTTATGAAGACTATGGAGTGACAATTGTTTTCCATTATATTGTATGTTTGTCTACATACCCTTAAGCCTATTTCATCCTCCGTATACAGAATAGCAAATGTGAGCTGAACAAAAGTAAAATACTTTCTCGATATAGTCATCATGAATTAAATGACATTAAAAACTTCGAAGGCCTTTTTATGAACTACAGTAGGCAGTTCTGCTCCTCGGGTGGATTAAGTGACGTATAAGAACGGAAGAAGTATTTTTCTCTGTCTGAAAGGGAGGAGCCTTTGTTAGTTTCCCTAAAAAGTTCCTTTCAGAAATACTATTATACTATGTAGACATCATTTTATTGAGTATATGAGTACAATACAATATCCATAAATCGAATAACTGAGCTTATATGACCGAGTACGAAGAAAACATTGAAGGATCAACAACCGGAAGGCGGAACAAGTAAGTTCGGTGAAAGTGTTTGAGACGGGTAATTTCGTCACCGTTAGAGTTGGTCTTGCACTTATTTCTTCCTATATATGGCTTGGTGTTCTCATGTAAGACTAATTTAATAATGATTATGTCACGTAGCATTTAGAGTAGAGATATATCCTTTGTCGATTAAGAATCAACAGGTGCGATTTATCTTATCTCAAAACGTCACGAATGTACTATATATTGCTGTCGGTCACACACCGTTACTTTAACTCGAACTGTCAACAAAGGCCAGGGCACATATTGTTTAGTTTAGGCAATATGTGTAGGCATACATTATATTTTTATAACTACGTACTGCATGTGGCTGCCTTACAGTAGTATTGGCAAATGCTTTAACTTTGAGCATCGGTTGTAACACTCAAATAAGATGTATCTATGCGTTTAGCTAAAATAGGAAGTGACTCACATTCACTTACTGCTATTAAGTAAAAGGATATTGTTATACAGAAGCATTATTTAGGTATATTGGATTATAGTGTAACATTGTTATAACTAGAGTTGTCAATTTAGGATCACTTTTTTACAGTTTGACATAGGATGAGTAGGACATGTTAGATGCCTATAGGCATTCTTGTGCCCCAGTATTATGCATTAAAGGTGTAATGGATTATTTGTGTGTTGTAATAATTTTGCTTTTCTATTTATCCATCAGCCAACATAACTAAACTAGCCTACAGTATGATATTTTCATTGTCCCCTCCCCCCTCTCTCTCCCCTAGATAGACTGCTAGGACCAGAAATATCAGCTCAGCTCTGGTTGTTTACACAGCCAGCACCGTTAACCAATTCACTAGTAAATAAATCACCACAAGCATAAACAAATTCTGCATGCAACAATGTCACTGGCCCTGAAACAAGTCTTTAACAAAGATAGAACATTCCGGCCTAAGCGCAAGTTTGAGCCCGGTACACAACGTTTTGAGCTACACAAGAAGGCGCAGGCATCTCTGAACGCAGGCCTGGACCTGAAGCAGGCCGTTCAACTGCCCCATGGAGAAGGTCTAAATGACTGGGTGGCTGTGCACGTGGTGGACTTCTTCAATCGCATCAACCTGATCTATGGCACCGTCAGCGACTCCTGCACGGATCAGTCCTGCCCTGTCATGTCTGGAGGACCCAAGTACGAATACCGCTGGCAGGACGAGAACAAGTACAAGAAGCCCACAGCCCTTCCAGCACCCAAGTACATGAGCCTTCTGATGGACTGGATCGAGGTACAAATCAACAACGAGAACATCTTCCCCACCAATGTTGGTAAGTGTATAGGACCTTAGGGAAAAAGATGGGAGAATACATACGTTGTGGTAGTTTGAGAGATGCCACACTTGCTGAGTGGCTTGTTCATGCCAACTGTATCAGTGTGATTAGTGTATATTCACTTCCAGAGGGATTAATACATTTAGCCTTATATATTCTTTAGTCGTTCAACTATGATGCATAACTTAGCATTTCACTTACTACAGAAAAATCTTGGCGATGGCTTCGTAAATGTGTTACAGAATCTTCAATTGCCTATGAATAGACATGCCCTGACCCAGTGTCCTCAGGAAAGAAATCTCAAAATGTTATTAGATTAGTCAAAACAGAAAAATCATCTGAATAAGTCTAACTGATGGAGAGAGAGCTTATTCTTAGTCTCCCAAGAGCTTAGTCTCACCCAAGTGACGTTGACAGGATCCTGTGGCACTCAGTGAGAGGCTACTAATGACAGTACATAACACAGACAGTATATAACACAGGCAGTACATAAGATAGACAGGACATAACACAGACAGTATATAACACAGACAGTACATAATATAGACAGTACATAACACAGACAGTACATACCACTGACAGTACATACCACAGACAGTATATAGGACAGACAGTATATAACACAGACAGTATATAACACAGACAGTACATACCACAGACAGTACATAACACAGACAGTACATAATACAGACAGGATCCTGTGGCACTCAGTGAGAGGCTACCAATGACAGTACATAACATTGTTACAAACAAAACATTTTCTTGGGGGGTGCAGTTTTGGAAATATTGCCTTGTTTTCATGTTATAATGTTCAAGGCAAGAGATTGTAATTGTATTCCTTCACACGTATGACCCTTCAGGTACTCCATTCCCCAAGACCTTCATGCAAGTAGCCAAGAAGATTTTGTCTCGTCTGTTTCGTGTCTTTGTTCACGTCTACATTCATCACTTTGACCGTGTGAGTCAGATGGGGGCCGAGGCCCATGTCAACACCTGCTACAAGCACTTCTATTACTTTGTTACTGAGTTCAACCTCACAGACCACAAGGAGCTTGAACCTCTGGTGAGTTAGAGAAAGAAAAGAAAAAGACACATTTAAGAAGTCTAAATTGTTCCTTAAAAGATATGTGATTTCAAGTATTATTGTGAAGAATTTCCATTCCATTTTAAAGCTACCTGCTATTATGTGTTCTCAAATGCAGTGTTATTGATACGGGTAATAATCACATCTCAACCAACAATGTGGCTGATTTGTCTTACAGAAAGAGATGACATCTCGGATGTGTCACTAGGAGAGCACCCGCTAAGACATCCCCACTGCTGTCTAGTACTATTCATGACTGAAGTAGAGAAGACAAACCAAATATTGAAGAGCCTTTATTTTTATATTTAAGTACTGTAATCTATTTTAACCATGCCGGTTCAAACCAAACAATTACAATTTAAGGCATTCCATTTATTTTCATGTTTAGGCTTTATTTGTCTGAGCACAGTATTAAAATAATATCTTTATTGATGTTTTTAAGCAGAATCATTTCAGAATTGTTCACTCTATCTAAAATTAGTGATTGTACATATTTTAGATTTCCAATATGTAAAGACATTAAAATGTACCTTTTCCTCTAATCCTATATTACATTGATTTATGTTTACTTCCCCATGGGTATTCAAGCAAGTCATGCATTGCTCATCTCACAGCAGATTTTTTTTTTTTTGTCATTTGCAATTATAGTCTCTTTATTTGTATGTTTATTTCTTTAATGCTGTATTTACCAAGTAAATGTTTGGTTGGTAGTTTGTGTAATATTTCCTGCGCCTTGACTGGTCACATCAAACTTGCAGGCGTTTGTTCAAGATGCAACGCTATAGATGCTACGCTATAGATGGAGCGGGGCGGATTTTAGTAAGCGCATCTCAGGCAAATAAAATAAATGCCCACTAGATGGCATCAAACTGCTTATTTAGTGTGTTTAAATCGGAAAAAATAGACCAATTACAAAATATTTCTGATTCTACAGTCCTTACGTCCATTGAACTAGGCCTCGGAAAAAGGAGGCTTGTTTAGATTTGTTTTAGGTGCATTATATTACTAATCTGGTTATGCAGAAAAGGTCTCTAAACAAGTCCCTGTTTTATGCATGTATTAATGCCTACACAGTTGGCGCAATTTAGCAACAAACAAGCTTGTGCACAAAATTGGAGCGGATGAAGTGATTATCCATTGTGATAAACAAGATGTTCTCTGATCGCCCCACTCCGTTTGTTATGATTTGACATGGTCAGATAGCCATATTGAAGACGACAAAATACATTATATTTTATTGTAGTATCCGCCTCCAGTTAAACTAAAACCCATTACATGCATTTCTTTGTTACGTTTGTCGTGCGTGACGCTTTGGGTGATTTTACATAATGTACATAATGCTCAAGGCCTATTCCTTGAGCAAAATTTACAGAATATATTTGAAATTTTTTATAATACCTAAAAGCGTATGGGGGATGTATCCCCGCTGGTGACGGATATTTACACTGCAGTGCCATGGACAGAAAGACCAGAGCCAGGGAAATCCCCACCCCCACCACAGTGAAATCGCACTCTGTATGTATTTTGAAAACGTAGGTTTCATGTGTTACGTGCGAGACGCGCGGCGAATTGTTTGGATCTTTTCTTCAAACACGTGGTTGTTTTTCTACGGTGGAATGTACTGTTCTGCATTCGGCAGATTTCTTGATTTTCATCCAGAGTAAATGGTGTCTTAAGGCGCAAGGAAAAATAACTGAATGGACAAGCGTTTCACTGCATGGAAAAAAACTGCATAAACTAAAGCACCATTGTGAGTCAGGCAACTGTCTTGCATAAAGTTATATCCAAAGAAAGTTCTACATTCAACCAGATACAACTGTGTGTCCTTCATGACTGGTTACACCCCACAAACGACTCCACATGTTAGCTTTCTAAGTCAGCCGTCACTCCCCCTCTCTTCTGAGAAATTTAAGGATAGGCTTTCAGGAATGAAAAACTATAAATCTTGTATGCGACCCCGAAGCTGACTACCCGGAGAAGTACAGCAAGTCAAATGTAATAGAATAGGAGTGCTTGCTGCAACATTCTCATCACTCAACGCGTAGATATAAGAATGTCCTCTCCACCCCTTTCTCTAATACTCTCAGTGACACTGTAGTTAGAATATTGTGTGTGTTTAAAGACATGTGCCACTGACACCAAGCAACAATGGTATTTCAATGGTATGTTTCTAAATACAACGATAAAAGTTATTTTATTACTATTTTATCCTCTTTTGTTTTGTTTTAGCTTAACTTTGCAAAAAACAACTAACGGTCACACCTCCAGGTTCTAGCTTCGTGCTACCATCTCGGTACATAGTCTCTCTTACAGCATCTTCATCTGCCCTTGAGAGAGCTGTTATTGATCTTTGAAACTCATTCATGTCATGCTCATTGGAATGAGCTTGCAAATTGAAGCCCTGTGTTTTGTAGCTTTGACCTTGTTACTGTAGCCTAACAACACATCCACCTTCCCTCTTCATCCCCACCTCAAAATCGGGGCTTGTTTTTGTTCCTGGATGTAGTATTGCGTCATTCCCTCCTGCCTGCTGAATAGTGGCCAGCTTTTTGCGTAATGTTTGTTCGAGTTTAGCTAGAGGGTGAAATGATAGAGACTTAAGTCACAAGACGAACTCCTAACATAAAAACATACTTACAAGGAATGTATTTGCCTATGCATCCCGCCAATCCAAACAAAGGGAAATGGCTTTGCAAGCATAGGTAGCATAGCTAATTTAGATATCTGAATATTAATGCTATAGGCTAGTTAAGGATTACAAGCCATCTCAATTGATTGTTATATGAAGTGCTTCTAATTGCTGCTAAGGCCGCTTTTGAAATGTGGTGCAATGGAGGTGTGACTAATATACAGAAATTGGACTTCATAATAGAAACAAAAAGCATAATATCTAACTAATTATATAATTTGAATTTGTAACCTTGTGAATGAATTTACATGGTCAAAGATTGTACTACAATAAAAACAGTAGTCTAATTCACCAAAGTAATTAAAGTAAAAATGAGGTCTACTGTACAAATTACAAGTAAGTTACCCCCACAAATTATATTTATTTTTCATGTAATTTGGCCATTTCAAATACAGAACATTCATTGTTCTAAGCAATACATTTGCACAATGTAAACATGAATAACACCATCATGGGCAAACTACGCCTAATTTTAAAATGTTCACATGACATGTGTTTAACTATTGTTATTATTCTTAGGATCACCAATGAATAACCTAACAAATACAGTTCGAAGTTGTCCAATTATCTTGGTTTGACAGTTCATCTGTCAACATGTAGGGTGAGTCTTACAATTGTGAAGTGTCACGTATTGCTTTCAGTTTAAATTAGATGTATTATTTTCACTTGCATTGCATCATGAAATGATGGGCTTTTCTCTGCTTCAAAATACTTACTGCAGTCTGAGAATCTACAGTATAAACATTGCACATGTGATTGTTAACTGCTTGAAATCTCATTGCATACCGTCACTTTAGCCAACACCCTTAGGCACTATTAAAAATATTAAGAAATTAAAAACCTAGAAATGGGTATGGTAGGCTACTACTAGTAGGCTAAACCAGAACCAAACCATTCTCTCTTTGATTTCGACCATACGTCACATGCATCCTGTCTTGTTTTGAGAGGAGCTCTAAAGTGGGCGGAGACCTGTGAGATTATAAATACCCGTGCTGCCACATTCTACCACCTTCTAAACGCACACGATTAGGCTTACCCATCGACCATTTTCTGCGGCTTTTACAGCAGTGGGTCAAACAACGACGTTAACACTGGAGCTGTAAAATTAATTACGGGGTGAGTTAGCAAAATATTTGATTCAAGTGAGCTAGTGTTAGATCAGATCTTTGAACAGTTTAATGCTGCCCATGATCATCTGCTAACATTAACCATGTAGTGACTAGTGTGTGTGGGTAACGTACGTCGTTGCATCAGCTAACTAGCTAACATGGGAAACTCGTTTATGTAAACTTGACTAGCTATGACTAAATCAAATTATGGAATTTTTAAGCTAACACAATTTTACGTTAATTGCCAACATGCCTTCCAAATTGAATAAGTGATCAATTTTATCTCAATGGCAGATTGCAGCATAGAAAGATAGGTTGCTAGTTTAGCAAACTGAAACATTTTAGCATCAACAATGAATGCTCTTTCGTCGACTCTGCGTACTTCACTGCCAGTGCCAGTCAGTGAGTGTTGAGTTGTGGGGTTTTGGATGTCGAGGTGATGCGCATTTGTAGTACTATTGATCTCCCCCCTCAGTTATTGTACTACAGCAAATAGTCCAATTTTGCTAATTGGGTAGATTACGTTACCTACTAACTAACCTAGCAGCTTTATGAAGTTATTGTGCTGCATTTATTTGCTGGAGGTCTGTCGAATGTTCAACGGTAACTGTGTTATACTACTAGCCTGTTAAACATGATTTTAGTCTAGTATTAATAATTTGTTGTATCGTATCCGTATGCTTGATTTTTTTCTTCTTCCCAGGACTCCCGTCTACAGCGCCACAGCAACTTGACCAGACAGCGCAGTGATCATTTGCTTCATTCACTGAAACAACGTTGTGTTTCGGAGAGGGTGCAATTGTATATTCACTAGCTTCCCAACCGCTGCAGCCGCCACCATCTAAATCATTCCAAATCAAAGCAAAAATGGTGCAAAATAAGATTACCGAAGTCACTGGATTTCATCGGTCTTTCAAGGTAAGTGGTCACATTGTTATGGCTGAATACATTTATATGGAGAAGGGCTCTTCCAAGTCTGCGGCCACGGGCTTTAGGCAGACCCATTGATAGTATCTATGACAGGCCTTGTTGTTACTTATTTATAGTTTTCATTTATTTTATTTATACAGGGTTGACTGAGACTACATCTCGTTTGCAGCAATGCAAAAAATATTGCAATGATTATCACTGGTTTATTTTTTTTATTAGATTTTTCTTTGGGAGTAGTAAGATTAGCTGTTTTTTTTTGGTTGCAGTACATATTTTATAACTCCACACTGAAGTGGTTTTGCTCCATTTAATTATATTGGTACATAAGTGCAGAATTGGAATGCCATTTAATACTGACAGGATTTTTTTATTATTATTGTTTTTTTTACTTTTACTAATGAAATAGTGACTCCATGTTGAACTAAATGGTGAATTAGATTGCCATACATATTGTAAATTAACCTTTTTTGCCTTATTTTAGGGCCAAAACCCCTTTGAATCAGAGGACTTCACCAAAAATGGATCCCGTCTAATTGATTCGACCTTCAATTTTGATTCCTCCCAAAAACATGGTGAGTTCCTAAGATTTACTGCTGCCTCAAAGTCTGTTTTACGGTCGACTTGGAGAAGTTCATGTAATTGAATGAGTAGAATCTTGTAAACATATTAGCATTGAATTATTAGATGGCATCAGGGTTGTTTCAGATGTACGGTTACATTGTACATCAAACATGTGTTGTAGCCACATCTGAACATTACAATGATCAAACAACCCTATATATGGCAAAGGCTAACGTACGAGTAGATGATTGACAAAACTTATCCTAAAAACTCTTTACAAAGGGAAAACTTGTTTCTTTGATTATGTACGTTATGCATTATACATCCCTTAGCACATGTACAATTGTTGCTCTCAACGCTTTTCTTGTTGATAAATGCCTGTACAGAGATGTCCTCCAGCCAGCCTATCGACATCCCTGATGCCAAGAAGAGAAACAAGAAGAAAAAGCGTTGCCGGGCAACTGACAGCTTTTCTGGGCGCTTTGAGGGTAACTTATGTATTTGATTAAATGTTCATTCGTTGGATTAGCACCAATTGTTTGAATAATCATTGAATGTACTCCTCCGTAGATGTCTATGGACTGCAGGAAGAAGTGCTTGGAGAAGGCGCTTATGCAAGAGTACAGACCTGCCTCAACCATATCACTAATAAAGAATATGCTGTGAAGGTAAGGCCTCGTATAATCGTGTAGATCTTTGGCAAATATTGCTAATTGTGAACTTACACATTTGCTTCATAATGATTTAAAATGATGGCTGTGTATGCATAATGCTCTTGAGATAACTATAGTCTGTGACTGAAATGTCATTGGACTGTTGCCTTGGCCCATGGATAGTGGTTGGTATGGAGATGTTACGTTTTAAAAGATGACACAGGGTTGTTTGATCAATTAGCCTCAAGCTGTGAATTGGCATACTCAGAACTGGCTGAATTGTATGTTATGCTTTAAGAGTTCAGGGCTTATTTTCTCAAGTTTTTTGAAATAGGACAAAATCAATTGCTCTGATCATATAGGAACAACGGCATCCGAGTTGTGTGCAATATTTATTCAGTCCTGTTTGGCCTACATCTGATTCCTGTATGTGTACAAGCATGTTTTGTTCTCATGACGGAGATAAATGTTTGCTGTGTTCCGCTTGCTAAAGCCGCACCGGTTGCTGCTGCACTCTGGTTTTGCAGAAGGCTAACTACTGCTAGCAAAGGGGGTGTACGAGTGTACGCGGGTGTGTGTGTTTTGAAAGGCAATCGGCGAGTCAGAGGAAAGTTGTATCTACCCCTTTTTTTGCACTCGTTTGTCTGTGAGGTTGCTGTTTGGTGGGGACACAGTGTACTGGCAGCAATGCCAAAACAACCCAGAGTAAGAGGAAGGAGGAGGAGCTGTTGAGCAAGAGTTGTGATCTGGGGTGTTTACTCTGTTTTGTTCTGTTCCCTCAGTACAGTTTCTTTTTTCTTTTTAAAGGGACTGTGTGCTGAAAGTGGAAGTCAGATTCCTGTGGCATCTTGCCCAACCCCAGCCCCCCCCCCCCTTTCTTATGGTTGGGTTATGAAATTAAGATTTTTACTGCTTTGATTTTGCTCAAGTGGAACAAAGTCTGGTTTGGGATTTTCTTTGTTTGCTTTTCTGGACTCCTTCATCTTATCCTAGTGTCACTTTAGTCAATCATTTCTATAGTTTTTACAATATTTCAGCTGTTAAAGTGTGAGTATCTATGTCTTCATTATAAATATGACTGAGTTAGTATTGTTTACAAAGGAATGGTTTTGCACCTCCCTGAGGACTGAAGTAGTCCCTGGGGGAGGAGTCTGCTCCAGAAGGTCAGTTGGGGCTGGGGGGGGGGGGCGGGCGGTGTGTAAGAGACCTGATGCCAGATGTCCTCCCCTGTGCAGATAGGAGGGGGGTTGGGCGGGTGCCCCGGGTGTTGCAACAGCATCAAAAGCCAGAGTTAAAAAACTACGTGCCTGTGAGCCAGGCCTGGCTTGGTTCTGATATGTTTGCTCTCCTTCAAGACATTCCATGGGGTATGGTTGATTTGCAGACCTGGAGGGCAGAGTGGGGGCCTGCTCCTGAGCCAAGCTTTTATATGAATTATTGCCCCTCTACTCTAGAACAGTTTGTTGTTTCTAAAAGGGCTGTTGAAAACTCCGCTGGAGGCAACAAGAGACAAAATAACTCGCGCATGTTCTCTTCTAGGCTTAGCTTTTTATGATCAGTAGATAGTAGCATGTTATGTGGATTTGCTGACTCTGATAAATGTAGAACAGCGCTGCCCAGGTTTTGGGAACACACTGGCCTCTTGTCTGTCCTCTAATCCCGGACTCTTATTGTGTTCCATAGCAGCTGTAATCCTGCTAGCAGGAAGAGCAACACAGGCCGTCTCCTAGCCACACAATGACTGCAAGTGCGGGGGAAGGGCTTTTTAGAAAATGTAGATTTTGTTTTTGTTTAGGTGTCAGCAATCCTCGTTTTTCAGCGAGGGCCTCAAAGCAGAACTGCTTCATTTTAACTGGCGTTAGCACTCTGACGTAACTACAATTGGGTTTAAATTGGCCATAAAAAAACACCTCCCCATTGCATTTGGTTGTGAGCGCAAACAGGAATTTCAATGGCACGTGAATGCTATATTTAGTGGTGTGGCATCTTTAAGTTGCACCCACTCCTAAGTAACCATTTCTATAAGTAGGTCAGATCTTCCTCAGCTGTCTATGGGTGGGAGAAATGTCAAATGTTGGCTGATATATCTCGAGTCCGTCATGGTTCAGGACGCCAGTAACTAACCTTTGATGCTGTCTTTTTCAGATTATTGAAAAGAGGCCAGGCCACAGCCGTAGTCGGGTCTTCAGGGAGGTGGAGATGCTCTACCAGTGCCAAGGCCACAGGTAATGACACTACCAACCCGTAGCATTAACTGTGACCACTGACTATTGATACTTCAAACGTGGTGCTTCCAAGGTTACTCATATACAGTATACCATAGAGAATACATCTGGTATTGTCTGTCCATTTAGGAACATCCTGGAACTGGTGGAGTTCTTTGAAGAGGAAGACAAGTTCTACCTGGTGTTTGAGATGCTAAGAGGAGGTGGGTACATTCTACAGCTTTAATCGTGCAAACTGCATAGTAACTATGGTTACATTTGGAGGGTTAACGCTGGTAGAGTTTGGTCATAAGGGCACAGTGGATCTATAAGAGCTTTTCCTTTTTCCTGCAGGCTCAGTCTTGGCTCAAATCCATAAGAGACGGCACTTCAGCGAGCAGGAAGCCAGCATTGTGGTGCAGGACATCGCCAGCGCTCTGAACTTCCTGCATAACAAAGGTGAGCAGACTACTGAGGAACGGGCAGCTTAGCCAAGCCACATGTGACTGAGCACTGTTCGATAAGATTTTGAGAGGGTGGGCATTCATATCATCAGATTGGATGCTTGGCTCGTGAGATTTTAACTCTCCTAAGTAAAGTCTGGTTACGGAATATGTTAGGGAAAATGGAGTTAAACTTTGGGGCTAAAAATCTAATTGGTTGAAAGATGCAATTGCTGAACTTAACTATTGGCCCGCCTGTATCCCTTAACGGCAGCCTAGGTGGATAGGATAACTTGACAATGACACACTTTTTTCTACCTTCCTCAGGAATGGCTCATAGAGACCTTAAACCTGAAAACATCCTATGTGAGCATGCAGATAAGGTGAGAGTTACTGTAGGCTTGTTTGTCTTATTTATCTATAGGCTTTGGCTCAAAGGGTGTGCTAATCACCACATGCCGTGTGGTGGCTCGTAAATTGGCCTCGTGTTGAGATAGAGCCTACAATTACAGCTATTGATTAAAACCTCTGGTGAACTTTAATACTATGGAATGCTTAGCTTTTGTGACCAGACACGTGCTCTGCTCACATATGTGGTCGAGAGTTTTTGTGTCTTGTAATCGTGACGGGACTTGCTTTTCTTTGCAGATTTCCCCAGTCAAGATCTGTGACTTTGACTTGGGCAGTGGGATCAAGCTCAACAGCGACAGTTCCCCCATCTCTACCCCTGAGCTCCTTACACCTGTAAGCTTTTTTCTCTTCGTGACAAGTTTATGATTTGGTCACATATATGAATAGAATTGGGAATGCTATGGGAGTAAATGCATGCTCTGGCTAGGCCAAGGCCAAAAGAGTTTACACGTGGTCATAACAATGCCTCAGAAAATTAATCTCAATCTCACATTGTCGGCTGCTCTTATCTGACTGATAAGCAGGGCGGTTTTACAATGCCACTCCTTATCTATGCAAGCTTGCTGTCCTCATTGGTCAGTCGCTGGTGGAGTTACTTGCAGGAAAGCTTATTGATTGGGTATAAACTGGTTTTCAGACCTGGACAGGAGTTCACTACCGGACAGATTCTGAGAAAGGACAGAGCTAGTGACAGCATAGTGACTCAGCCAGCATTTGATGCTGGCTAACCATCGCTTACTTGGCAGTGGAAACATTCTGCTATCAGGGATGGATCTATGGGAACTTGGTAGGAAGTCTAATCGGAGCCAATTTCTTAGTCTAATGTCCACATCCTGCCAGTTATCAGCCAGAGGTTATGCTAGTTTAAACCCGTCTGCCAATACACAATGCCTACTAGACCAGGAGTAGAGTCTGTACGAGCTGCGGCTTCCTAAAGTTCATCTACAGTGCCAGTTGCAATGTCAGTTGACAGCTTTTCCACTTTGAAAAGTCAACAGAAAATAAACATAAATGCCTCAGGGTCTTCTCAATGGGTGGCAGATGGAAAAGAGCAGGTGACACTGATTACCCATCCGGGCTGTGGTTAATGTAGAGGAATTTAAATGGGGGGGGGGGGGGGTCGTGTTGTATTGATGTCTTTAGCTACTTCCCTGCCAGAAAGAGGAGGGCCTAGCCCTGGACTATTTGGATTAAATAGATGTCAGGGGGTGGTCTCACGTGTTTAGTCTAAAGTGGTTGGAGAGGTGGGGGGTTGCTATTGTGACAGATTTGAAGTGTTGAAAAGTGAGCAATAAAGCAATGGAACATTGAATGTTTTAGCAGATATTAGTACTTTTTTTTTAGGTTATTTTTATTGAAGTTAGTAGCCCTGCCATAAAGCAAAACCAGGATAGGTTAGGTGTAAAGTAATGTAAATTGAAATGTGACTATTAGGGAAACTGTAGTTGGTTTTTAGATTTTAACAGAAACTAAAAGACTTTTAGTACCAAAACATGCCCTGTGACTGTTTTCATACCAATTGAGCTCTGACCAACTAAGTAAAAATAACAGGGCGGCCACTATCTGCCTGCTGACAATCTCCACCCCCTGTATATCACATCACTTGTGCAAGCCTGCATTTTCTTTGTATTCCTCATACAAAGGGGCCAGGCCTACAGTTTGTTCTAGAAATCGAGTCTTGCCCTGGTACCTAGCAACTGAACTGTGATTGGACAGATCAGAGGGAGGAGGTTGAAGGGGGAGGGGCTAACTCTGCTCATGCGCAAATCCTTGTTTTTCTTTGCCTTGAATCACAGGGTCCATCTTATCTGATTCAATTTCTCACTCCTTTCCCTTACCCACATTCCTAAAGGTTTCTCAATGTAAAGTATGTCATGCTCCTGAACAAATTTAACTAGGCTCAAATTTAAGCGTGTGATCTGGCATTGTTTTATACGTTTAGGTCTGTTATTTTTTTTTAATTGTTAAATCAATGCTTGGACATTTTGTTTTCTGAGAATGTAGTTCAAGTGGCTTCAGTCCTAAAGCATTTTATTTGTGTTTAAGCACAAGCACTCCCGAGTGCACATTTTCAGTTTGTGTGGAATAATATGAAACAGGATGTGGAGCCTCATGCGTGTGCACACAGACACCACAGACACAGTGGAAGGCACCCTTGGGGGAATTCAGAGGAGCGGTTGTCAGGCTTGGCCAAGATTCAGGTGCAGCTGTAGGGCTGACGAAAAGGCAGCACCTTTTCCTGTAAGCCTCCTTTTAAGTCCTTTGTTTACCAGTAGCGGTGGTGTCATCGCAAGATCACCTGACTGAGCACAACGGTCACATGGTGTAGGAAAGCCCCTGCTTACCATTACCAACCCGCCCGGCTGCCGCAGCAGGTGATTATCTGCTATCTGTCGGTGACAAGGGTTAAAAGGCTGAGACTGATGCAAGTCTTCAGTGCAGTTACACTAGCAGATTCTGCTGTGTATAAGACTTGCAGTCGGGTGCGTCACATGAGCTGCCTCCTTTTTTAGGCCTCCCCCACCCCTGCCTGTTTGTTATCAGATTCTGGAACCCCTGGCAGTTGTTCCCTGGCTATTTGACCTCTATCTTGCCCTACCAGTGGCTTATCAGCTTTTGAAATATAATAGCCAGGATCCAAGAAGTTTCATATTTCCTCCCTCAGTTCAGCACACCCTGGTTGGAAAACCTGTCCTTTGCTCTGCATGTGTGGTGGTAGGCTGGACTTGTTGTGGCTGGCTGCTGAATGCGACCTGGATCCTGAGGCTGTATGTTGTTGAGTTGTCCTAGCCGTGACTGTGGGGGTTGGTGAAGAGACATGGGGGTTGTGGCTCCCCAACAGAGAAGCTTTGTCTGAGCAGAGATTCCTGCACTGCGAAAATGCATTACATAAGTGTGCAAGTGTGCAATAGAGTGGAGTCGGGAGGCAGCTAGGACATGGTACGGGGGGCACAAAAGAAAACCTCTGTGCAAGCACTCATCCACCCAGATGCAGGAAGGATATACGTTGAAGGCCTACTAAAGCATTTTGTGTTTTAACCCATTCGCATGTACTTAAGATAGGGAACCAAACAAGGCAGTTTTCCTGTATTAGAGAAGTCTGCTTAATTTTACACAACTGAACACTCTTTTAATCAATGTATGGTTAAATTAGGGCGTAGCCTAAAGCCTATTTTTGTTAAGGAAACATTTTGAGAAAGGCTATTGAATCAGCCTAACAGGAGCAACTGGAGCTAAATAATTCCTTTGCATTGATGTCCCGTGAACTAGCAACCCACTCAGGTTTATGCTGCAGTTCTTCCCTACTTATTAACTTGTTTTTTCTTCTGTGTTATGTAACGTTCCTGGTTTCAGCCAATCCTGTCTCCCTGCACTGTTCCGTGACCCACTTTTCTCCTTGACTACATAACACTGTAAATACACTGTGTTAATGCCTGGCCCTGCTTAGCCCACTCTGGGCTTTTAGTTGGATGCTCAAAACAGCAGATGACTCAGTCTGCCTGCCTGCCCACGTCAACTAGCCTTCATATAGCTTAGTCCTTTTTGCCCTGGTTTTCTCCACACAGTGTTTCTCTGTAGATTTTCCACTGGAGAGGGATGGGGCAGTAGAGCAAAAACAGTGCTAGTTAACTACGCCCATCGTGGTGCATAACATGTTGTTCCCCTGACCATACCCATCCTGGCCCTCTCGGTTGTTGCCCAACTCTTAAGAGTCTCATGTGACTTGCAGTCAGCCCCTAGTCAAAGGCCCCCTCCACTGCTGTAAAGAAGCACATGGAGGGTCAGCTGAACTGAGGAATCGAGTCAAGAGCAAAAACAAACAAATGCTCGACTGTTGAGGGTCGTGGATTTGATACATTCATTTTCTTTCACCCTTTTTCAAGTGCTCTCTGAGCTGTACAGTTTACACTACCCCTGTTTATGATGCGCCAGGCCTAGCTTTGGTTTGGAACAGTGCTTAAAGCTCACTGGTTGAATAACCTTTTTGTCTCCTCCTGCAGTGTGGCTCTGCTGAGTACATGGCTCCAGAGGTGGTGGAGGCTTTTAGTGAGGAAGCCACCATCTACGACAAGCGCTGTGACCTGTGGAGCCTGGGGGTCATCCTCTACATCATGCTGAGTGGCTACCCACCCTTTGTAGGCCGCTGCGGAGGCGACTGTGGCTGGGAGTTGGGAGAGCCCTGCCACACGTGCCAGGTAAAGGGCATAGCTGCTTAACTTTGTAGGCCATCTACACCTCTTTCTCTGCACTGTCTTTTAAAAACAATTTTGAGCTGAAACTACACCCTGCTTTATATGATGAAGTGCATTCTTCCTTTTCGGTTTGTCCATATAAAGTAGTAAAGACAAACCCACAACCTGCACAACCCACAATGCTGGCCGAGATCCTATTTAGCAACTTAAGTTTTTGTTTTCCTCCCTCACCAGAACACACTGTTTGAGAGCATCCAGGAGGGGAAGTATGAGTTCCCTGAGAAAGACTGGGCTCACATCTCCTCAAGTGCCAAAGACCTTATATCCAAACTTCTGGTACGGGACGCCAAAAACCGCCTGAGTGCCGCCCAGGTGCTGCAGCATCCTTGGCTTCGGGGGGTAAGTCTGTCTCCACAAAGAAACTCTCTGTGACGTGCTTTCTTGTTGGGAGTTTTTATTTTCGAGAGCCATCTTATTTTTCTGTTCTAGGGTGCCTCTGACACTTTGCCAACATCCAGCTTGCATCAAAGGTAAGCTATTTGTTTACAAATCTAACATTAGATTGTAAATAAATAAAACAAAGTGTTAGCCTTTAGTCAAGACACTTGACATTATGGTTTCATGTGTTCTTCTAGGACCAGCAGTGCCAAGGACCTCACATTCTTTGCTGGCAAGGCGGTGGCCATGAACAGGCAGCTGGCTGAGCAGGATGTGATTGAGGAGCAGCAGCTGCAAGAGTCTCCTATGGTCATTGCTGCCAGCTCATCCTCCATGCATCTCTCTCCTCTCACCAAGTCCAAACTAGCTATACGCAGGCAAAGGGGCAGCCAACCCATAGGGGGACCTGTCTCTGCTTCTGAGCTCCGCAAGCTCCTGGCCCCCCTTGTCATCGTTGGAGACTATGCCTGAACCCTGACCTGCGACCTCCGTTACGACCGATCTACAGACAACCCCACTCAGTCTAGCCTCTTGTCTGACATTGACTGGTCTTAGTTTTCAGCCTCTCTGCAGGCAGGCTTCTTTCCTCTCTGTAAGGGGAGACCGCTTCCTGCAGCCCTCCCTAACTGCCTTGTGGCCTCGCTGCCCCCAAAGCACTTCTAAAGCACATCCGTCAGGGCCTGCATACACATACACACTCACACACGTCCAAGATGAAGGGTAGGGCCAGCCAGGGACTGGGGATGCTGCTGGGGGCAGGGAAAGGGTTTACTAAAGCTAGTTTTGTTCCATTCAATCAAAATTCAGATTATAATTTTTCCAAACCAAGCTCAGACACCAAAGGATAACCTGTTGTGCTGCTTTCACATGTTACAACTGGATCCACTGTGAATTAAGTAATCTGGAATGTTCTCTTTGCCTGTATGTATATGCATGAATGCACCATCAGTAAAATCATACATGCTTATGCAATTAGACAACAAATTATGTCTAGAGGGATTCAGTAAAAGTCTGTAAAACTAAAGTTGTCTGTTCCAGGGGCAGTCAATTGTGTGGCTAGGATTCTATTTTTCTGTAACGGATTCCTCTATACATAGTCTAATCTGACATTTTGAGGCTATGCACTTCATCCACTAGAACCAGAGAATGTCAATAAGTAGCCCATGGTTGTGCTGCACCTTATCAGTGTATTTTGTTAATAAGAATCTATGCCGAACAACCAGCGGCTATCTATAAATGTTCCATGTTATGTATTGTATGCTATTGGGCAGGTCCTCTGGAACCTTATTTTTGTTTCATAAAAACGGATTACTAAGATTACTTTTTTTTTTTTGCATGGCCTTGAGAAAAGGCTCAATGTGCCTAGCCCCAAATCCCAATATCACTTACTTTTTTGGTACTAGTGACCCCTTTTTTTTTTTTTTTCTTTTTTTTTTTTTTAAGGCAGGGGAACTGAATTGTCCCATTGTTACTTTCTTGTTAAACTTGATAAAGAATGTAACCCGTACCTCTGCCATAATTTGTGCTCGTTTATTTCTTTAACAACCAGCAAATGTATTGCAATTTTATGGAAATTGCCATCAACGATATAAACAGAGTTATGAAGGTATAGAGAAGCACAATTTGGTTATTTGGGCTAGAATCTAAAATAAATTCAGAGGATTGAGAAATTACAGTACATTTATGTAATTAAATCCTATTGGGTGAGACACATAATCAAACAACCGTAACATCAGGTTAAATAGTGGAAATGTGAATTAGAATGATTAGAACCAGATTTCGGAGAGAAATGCAAAAATGGTAAAGCATTCCAGGAAAACAACAAAGTCTTCCATGGACATGTAGCTGTATTAATGGGTTATTTTAAGTTTACTTCTACTTTACCAGTATGTTTAACTCCATGTCAATGTGCCACACTGTTTTAATGGCTGTTCCAAGTTTTTAATGGTGTTTCGTAAAGCAGGTGCTGTTCGTTCAGGTGGAACACCGGATGTTTTATTTTATTTTTTTCACTTTTTTTATGAGTGTGCTTTGAAAGTCAAGAGTATGTGATGTATGAGGTGAGATGAACATAGAACGTTTTTTTGTAATCTGGAGCGCTTCATGCCCAGGGAAGGCTTGTTTTATTTTACTTTTATTTTCTATGTGAAAGTGTTGATAATGATCATTTTGGAATAAGTTGAACTCTTTCTGAAATTGACTTATAAGGGTGATAGGGTCTTGTGACACTGTAGCCATTTACCAAAGCGGGTACAGACATTGACATTGGTCTGAGTGAATATTGCGTTATCCATCAGCTGTAAGAAGTGATTAACTCCTAAATGTCCATGTGGTATTACCAGCACTGCATTGTGTTATGCGCTGGAAAATGGCTCTCTTTGTGACCAAGGGCCTATTATGCTGATAATAGGACACTGATTGTAATAGTTCTAGAAAACCTTTCTACAGATGCACCGTTGTGGGTCTTTATGTCTTATAGTAAGACTTACTTGAATATGTATATGCAGCTGTTTCTTCTTTGTTTGGGAAACTACCTTGCTATCAAGAATCTGAACAAGAGCATTAAGCTTAAAAAAAGGCATTTTATGAGTTTTTGAAAATACCTGGTAATATTCAGTATTTCTGCCTTTTTGTCCCTCTGAGTAGAAGACAACTTTCTCCCTACATTTTGCCAGGGTTTTGATTATCAGAAATGCACAAAGACTTTGGTTATACTCTTTATAATATCTTCTACGGTATAGGAGTTTCCTTGGTCATAACCATTTCTACGTTTGTCTAATGCAGTAGTTTCTGACTGCCTTTTTGAGAGGCTAAGTGGATAAAATATTTTCCCAGGCCCCCTCAATTTGTATTTTGTCCCTTTAAGGTAAGGAAGTGTTGAATTTAGTCAATCATTCAAATGAACAGTCAATATCCACTTCTCCTCTCCATTTGAGTGTAGCCCAAAGGCAACACATTTAAAATATTTACATTTAATAACTTTTTTTTAAAATAGTTTGGGTTGTATTCCGAAACTTCAAGGCTTTCATGAGTGTTGTTGACACTTGGTTTTAACAACTTTTGGATCAATTCCCCTAAACCCAAAATGTTTGTGGGTAGAGAAATTTGAAGTTGATAAATCATTCAAATACAAAAAAAAACATTGATTAAAGGAAGCACTTTACTGTACCATGTGAATGCCGTTCATTCAAAGCAACATCTGACTTGTTGCAGAATTTTGTATTGTTTTTCTTTAAAAAAATGCAATAAAAATGTGTTGAACTACAAGCCTTTGTTGTTTTTTTTATTATTTGATTTGAACGCTGACCCTGATAACCCGAACTACTATAAGCCTATTTCCTATCTATCCTTTAAATCTAAGATCCTTGAGAGGGTGGTGGCAGACAAACTCCAAAAACAGTTTGAACCACACCAGTCTGGGTACTGGGCCAAGCACAAAACCGAAACTGCCCTGATTAAGGTAGTTAATGACCTCTGTGCTGGGTTTGATGGAAATATTTTCATCCTGATTCTTCTTTATTTTTCTGCTGCTTGTGATTGTCTCCCATCAAATCCTGTTAAAAAGATTAAAGAGCTCCTTTGGAGTCACTGGTACACCTGAACTGGTTTCTTTTATATCTGACAGATAACAGTTTGTCTCTACGAAATGGCTGTTTCACCCCAGCCCCTGTATCTCAAGGTGTCCCTCAAGGTTCAGTCTTAGGTCCTTTACTTTTCATTATACACATGCGCCCACTTGGTCATATCCTACGCTATTTTGGCTTGAAATTTCATTTTATGCACATAACACTCAAATTTACATGCAAACTAAACCCACTGTCATCTTGTCCCCGACATCAGTTGCAAACTGCCTCTTGGAAGTCAAGGCCTGGATGGCAGCTCACTTCCTTAAATTAAATGATGAAAAAACTGAGGTGATGCTAATTGATGCCACACTGCAGGGCCCTTACTAAAATTCTGGGGCAGCTAGATATTGCTTTCTTCCCTATCATTTGAACCTGACTTCAAGGCTTTTCATGAGTATTGTTGCCATTTGGTTTCGCAGACTGAAAGCATCACAAAGTTAGCTTTTTTCCACCTCATGAACATTTCTCGCCTTCGACCAATGATACCATTGCAGAGACCCTCATTCAAGCATTTTTCATCTCCTGTTTGGACTATTGCAAAGCCATTCTCTTTGGACTTTCAACAACATCTATAAACATCCTCAAATACATACAAAACTCTGCTGCCAGAATTGTCACTCATACCAGGCCCTGGCAACATATCACCCCCACTCTTGTCAAACTCCACTGGCTGCCTATCAAATTCAGCATCACATTTAAACTAATGTTGACTACCTACCAAGCACTACATGGACTGGCACCTACTTACATTGCTGAACTCCTCCACCCCCACACTCCAACTCACAACCTCTTCTCTAAATCTAGTCTCCTTTTAGTCCCCCGCCGCTAACCTCTGCTCCATGGATGACCATGCTTTTAACTGTGCTACATCAAACCCTAACCCTATTCCATCCCTGGTAGTGTCAGAGACTCTGAATCTATTGCCATTTTTAAGAACAGGCTAAAAACGTTCCTCTTCACCCAGGCCTTCCAATTGTCATTTTTAATTTCTATGCAATTTTGCTACTTGTCCATACTCATTGTATTCCTGTGTTTTACTTATTATCAAGTAAAGTGTCTTTGGGTTAATTGAAAAGCACTTTTAAGTAAAATATATTATTATTAGGGCATTTGTTTAAGCAATTACAAAAGTAGCTTGTGACTGATTGCTATGTTTTTCTGCATGCAATCCTTATCGCAGGTTTCATGTGAACTGCCCATATCCTGTATCTTTTGGCAAATGATTAAGCTTGGTGGTTGGATCAGGCCCTTCCTATAAACCCTCTTGATGTGGGAATATGATGTCACTTTCGTCACATGTCATATGATGTGATGGTTTCACCTTGTTTCAAGGGCTGCAGCAAGGATGCCAGAAGGCCTGTTCACAACGCAGTATGATGCAACCTTCTGCAAGAGCTGTGCCTCCTCATGCTTTCCCTGATGCATTATCAACAGTATAAATACTCTAAATGAATCAATATGCAGCCATTATGACCTTAGTATTCATGCTGGCTCTACCGCACCCCTAAAAAGGAATACATGATTGTCACTATCCCTTTACCACATTCTGTAGACCTATTTAAAGGTAACAGACACGTCACAAGGACATTGACAGGAAATGATGTACAGTAGTATGATTGCTGTCCAGTATGAGGCCTCAAATAGAACAGTTCTCATATAATTGGTGTGTGTCTCCCTCTGCTGTTCTTTGGCTGACACAAACGACACTGCAAACACTGCAGATGATAGATATATTTATTTTCAAATCTAACTTTCCCTCAAATGCGCAGATTCCTGTGGGGGTAAAAAAAAAACACCAACTAGTAAATGGATTATTTTGCAATTTTAACTTTTCTCAATATTGTTAATATTAGTTTATTTATTAATATTGACACTTACAAATAAACGTGTACTCAAAGGCATGCTGCTGAGGTTCCTATTGGTTGTATGATTCTTGTGAGAATGATCAATTGACACAAGAATGTCACTGTGCTGGTGATGCTTCTTCTCTTCAATATGGAACTCTGGCTTTTCTCTTGTCTGTTTTTTGATCGATGGCGTTTCCGAGTGATGCATCCCTGATATTTCCTTAGATACCAGCGGTAAGAATGTGACATGATGACAGTGGGGAGTTACTTCTGGTGAGGCGTCTTCTGTGGGCAGTCCTGCTATTAGTGTGCTTTTGGAATTCTTTGCTTTCAGGTGCCCCTCAAGAAGGTTAATGGCTTTCTTATCCATTGCACAAAGGACATTCTTTCTGGGAAGACTCCCTATGCCAGGAGGTACTAGAATCTCAACAGGCCTCTGCAGAGGGTGAGGTGCCACTGCAATATCCTGATGCCCAGTTATGTTCAGCTCCTGGCACTTTTTCATCAAATTCACATGATATTTGATCTTGGTTTGAGCTGAGCTTTCCTTTGTTACATTATGCTGTGTCGCCGTCTCTAAAACATTGCTGCCCCGGGTGCCCTCTTCACCATTGTTGTTGTTATGAAAGGCTGCTGTTTTGCCCATGTCTGGAAATTGTCTGGATGTAATAGTTGTTTGTCCTATTATCTGAGGTGGTGAGTCAACGACCGCCAACTTGTTTTGTGTTTTAAAGATATTAGACTCAATATTCTCTTTTTCATTTGTCTTAGAAGTTTGATTTGACTGAGAGGTTTTGGCTAGATTTTGACCAAATTCTTTTACAGACCGTGAGACCACTTTGGGAAGACGGAAGTTGGATCGGCCAAATTTGTTATTTAGGTGAGTCTCTAACATGGCCCTATGCTCTGCAGGAATTGGGGTCGGTTTAAATTCTAAATCCAATAGATTGGAGTTCAAAGTTACTGCTGGGTATTTTTCAGCTACCATCTTCACGCTGGAGTGAGAGTGAAGTACTGTCACTCTATTTGAATGCAGCGGCTTCTTTTGCCTAGTCTTCATCTCATGGTGACTGTTTGCTTCCTTAGGATATTGAAGACATGAACCCCTGCTCTGGCATTTGTTGAAATTGTTGAGAGGACTACCAGACTGTTCAAACATTGCACGGAGACTTTGAAACCGATTTTTGGAACTGTCCCCCTGGCTCAGCTTGGTAGCATTGCTAGATATCTCATTGCACACTACTTTGTTTCTTTTTGTTAATCCCTGCACGTTGAAATCACCCTGGACAGTACTAACAACAGTACAAATTCTGAAGTTCTTATCTTTACCAACAGATTCTTGATTTTCAACAGCAAGCATTTCAAACATGGCACGTTTGCATTTGAAGGACTTTACAGAGTTATCAACCTGGTCTGACTTTCCAGTATTGTCGTTTGCCAGGTTGTGTGATCTTTCCTCCAGCCCTGTTATATTAGACTCTGTTGCCGTATTTAGTTTTTCGGAGAGTAACATCCTAATCATCCGAATGATGTGTATAGGGGCTCTCCAAGACCTTCGGATATACCTCTGGCGGGCTATGAGCAGGAAATTCTTTCTTCTATGCACCGTTGATGATAGCCGATAATTGAACTCAAATCTACTTCGACTTGTTACTTTGTTGCTGAAGAAGTGCTCATCACTGGCAATCAACAGTTGGGTATTATCCATCTTAACCTGCACAGCATTGGGAGACAAAGAAGATGGAGGACAAACTTCTGTGGAACTGAAGTCAGGTTTGGAGGTCAGGTAGGAGAAATCAGATGACGATCCACTTGATTGGTGCAAAACAGAGAGATTTTCCTCACATTCACGTAACAAGGATAAGTCCGGTCCGAACCCTTTCTGTGTAGGAAGTTTCATATCAAGACTTCTACAAACATTGTTATTGCATAAGTTCATATATAAGGTTCTCCACTGCATGCAGTCATTTCTGAGATCTGGATATTGGATAAAAGAGTCTAAAGCCTCATTCTTGATATTAGCATCATCCCCATAATCACTACAAGTAACTTCTGTGTCTTTTTTGAGCCATGTCCTAATCCCGCTGAACAGCACCCTTAAGAGAAAAACATCAAAGATGCAAGTTAGTATATACAGCCTTTAAAGGTGAATGTTATGCAAATATTTATAACAGCTAGTAATCAACATAATTAAATGTAATACTTACAGCATGGATTTGTGATAGCCGTCCATTTGAATCGTCTGCTAAAGAACAGAAGACGACACCAAAACGACATTAGACAACACAAACATAAGTACAACACAGTAATTTGGTTATAAGTGGTATTGTATTGCCTAAGTCAACTGAAATCATACCTTTTCATATCGTCTTCCAATCTCAAATATGAGGGATATGCATATCAAACCAATTATTACTTCGAATAAAAACAGCATATCCAGTCCCAGGAACACAGAGGGCGAGCCCTGAAGGGCACTATCTTCTTGATTATAAAAATACTCTTTAAAGCGAACAAAATTATTTGGGGTTGGTCTATTAAACATTTTTGAATTATTTTGTCAGCTACATTGTACATCTCGTTCTTAAAAGCGCTGGGCAAGTATTGAAGACCCAATGATTTTGTTGCATGTTTTCTAACGCATCTTCATTAGAACGTTCTTTTGTGACGTCATAAAAGCTTTCGAGGCCGTCTAGCACAGAGGCGCGCGCTTTCATACTAAAATGTTGGAATCGCTCATATTTTGCCCCTACGCAAACTAATAATAAAAAATAAAATAAGCAAATAATACAAATGGGATACAATATTGATAAAACAGTACAATATTCATGTTTAAACCAAAACAAAAACATTCTTAATCTCCAAAATCCTGCAATAAAAGTTTAAGTTTAAGTTGTTCAACTGAACAAACTGCAAATTCACGTTGAACAATATCCTTTCTGTTCCATTTTTGTCCATTTTAGTTCTGTTTTCACTTTTGGGCTTTCAATGGTGATATAGGTCTGTGAGCATATCTTATGACTTAATTATTGATTTTAATGGGAAAGTAATGGCATGTTTATTTTAATTGTACTTAAAATTAAGAACGAATTCACGTCTTAAACCGATTTATTATGCAATTTTAAAAAAAAATCTCCAGAAATTGACACTATGCATAATGTCCAAACGGAGAGGACATATAGCTATATAAAATTGTGAAAAAAGCACAGCCACCTGATCATTTGATAAAACAATATATACACCATATTATGCCCTAGAGATTAATTTAATGTAAAGTACCTTCTGAGATATATAATTAAATGATTTTTCAGAAATCCCTGAGGTGTTAGCATCGAATTTTGACTTGTTAGTTAGGTCATTCATCTTCGTCGGCAACTGACTTGTAGTTAGCCACTTAAAAGTTGCCACTACATGGCAGATTCAGTAGATTCAATTAACGTCCAAAGAACAGGATAGCATGCATTAGTGACATAAAATTACATTTTCTAGAGGAGATGACTCGATAGTGACCTTAAACCAGCAGCTGACCACTATAGTTATGTTCGTGCATGAAAGGGCTAGTATCCGCTGAACGGCTAATTGGAGCAGGCAGGCCATCCTCGTGTGGAAAGGCAATTATATTCCTAATTAGTGAATTAGTGGCTTGCCAGGTGTGATTGCTTGGACTGCATAAAAGGATAAAGTTGGTCAATTATAGAAATATTTGCCATATCGGCTAACCGACGAAGGTACGTTCATAAAATAATGTTTTTATGTATTTGTTATATTTCTAGTCTATGACCTAAATTGAATATTTTGCATTATTAGCACTTTTTTTGTGTGTGGTTATTATAAACGGAAAAAAGCCAATTGTGTCCGGGAAAACCATAAAAGATGCATATTTTTATATAGAATTGCCATAAGAGATAAGCAAACGACTACTTGTGCCTAAATTATCTGTTTAATATAAGATAACAACACATATTGTTAAAGACTCTTACGTAGGCTATTGAAGACAAGAAGGACCCCACCCTCTACTAGACTCAAAGGCTGAAGTGGGCCACGCTCATCTCCTGAAAACTCTTAGGCCTAATGGAACATGTCCAACAACATGCAGAACAACAAATGGCTTAACATGAGGATTCCTGTGAAATAAAGTTTTTCCGTTTCGGCTTGTGTTTTTTATTTATGTATATATTGTGGTGATGGTGGTGGTGGCGGGTGTAGGTATTAGTGGTGGTGGTGGCGGGTGTAGGTATTAGTGGTGGTGGTGGCGGGTGTAGGTATTAGTGTTGATAAGCCATTGCATGTATGGAAATGCGCAATAAGGCTACATGATTACGACTGCATGCCTTTAGAAATATAATTTCAAAGTTTAGTTAATGTCACTCAAATGAAAAACTGAAGACAGGGTCGCTTGCATAAAAGTTTCGCTATTGCATAATAGCAACTTCATCATTTCCAAAAAGAGACCATGGCAATCTCAAAGACAAAGTTTTCAAGACAAAGGCACGCCCGAATCACAAATTACGTCAGTGTAAGTGCGACGTGTAGACTTCTCGCGACAATTTTATTCATCAATCCAACATGGCGCCGTAGTTATTGTTGTAACTACAGAGAGTGCTGTAAGAAGAGATCCAGTAGGTTGTTTCAGCTACAATTACCCGATTTTGACCCCAATCGTGTCCTTAAGGGTATGAGAGAAATCCGGAGAGACGATGTTGAGATCGACTGGTTTCTTTCGAGGGATTGATTGTCCGTTTTACAAGGAATACAGTAACGTGAAAGGTGACAAAGAGGGTTGCACCAGACCTTACTGTCACTTCAGACACAAACGGAGACTCTCGTCCTATGGAGCAGCAATCGAAGTTGACAAAACAAAAGAACTTATCAAACAGGGTACATAAAATAGTGTTACGATTTTGTTTTTGTAGCAAGCATACACAACCAACTGTATTGCACTTATTTTCTGGCGTGTTCATTAGCGTCTCTACTCCCTGTGAGGAAGTGGGACACTTTCACCAGATAGCTAGTTGCCTTTCACTGTGGTCTTGTTGTCCAAATGGTAGACGGGCATTACAATTAAACTTGCACAAACTTGTCGACATGCTTGGATATTGATTGAGACCAATGCATCTGCGTAAACTAAGTCCTGTGAGGCACTGGTTTGTTTTTTCATGTATTTATTTATGCTGTTTGTTTACAGAACAAGGTTATGACCCATTCAATCCAGAGGTAGTGCGATCAGAGAATCAACAGAATGGAGAGTCTTCTTCCTCTGTGGACATGGGTGTCCTGGAGTTGGAGTTGGTCAACCGGGCCATTGAAGAAGTACGCAGTGAGGTGGAGCGTGAGAAGAGGAAGCTCTCACGCATTGAAGATGAGGAGTATGCACCTACCATCTCCAGCTCAAGTAGTTCCTCTAAAATGGGAGTTAAACGGGTTAGTCCAGCTGCAGTGGCATCCCACCTGGCCTATGATCCAGGGAGTTACCAGATGACATCAACAACTGATTATAATCCCACCCCCCGAAGCAGCAAGTACACGTTGGACTCTGACAACCAGGAATACACTGCCAGCTCAATGGAATATGTTCCCACATCTGTTGCTAAAGCATCAGTTAAAAAGCATTTATCACGTACACATACCCCTCAGCTACCCTCTCCTCCGCCTAAGTATTCTACGAATGCATCCTCCCCCAAATGTAAGTACACCATTGACACCTCTAAACCATCAACAGATATGGAGTATGACCCACTTTCCAACTTTTCAGCAAGAATTGCTGGTAAAAAGAAAAGGACAGAAGTCTCGGAGTTACTCGTTAACAAAAAAAGTATACTGCCAGGAACCGGAAAATCCTCAATGGATGAGGAATATGTGCCAACAGTTAAGAAACCAAGGCATCAGAGCATAGCTGCACAAAAATACACCTTAGGTTTCTCAGAATCAGATGAGGAGAGCTCAGGGACAGAATATCGGCCTACCTCGCTCAAACGCCTCCAGCATAAGAAGAGTAGTAGTGTGTCAAGGGAAGATGCCACAAAGCTTGTGGAGAAGGAGAGTACAGAGGGACTGCTCAGAGAACTGAAACAGAAGAAGGAAGACTCTGTTATTGAGGAGGAAGAGAATTTACAGAATCAGAAAGTCAGACTAAAATTCAAACCAGACAATGATAAAATCCCAGGTAAAAATAGCCAAGACAAAAGCCGCAAATTTGAAAAGGTGCCTAAAGTTGATAAGGAAAAAGAAAAGAGTAGTATTTCTGGTACGGATAACAGGACCATGAGCAGGGAGGAGTGCAAGAAAATAGTTGTCTCAAATAAATTAAGCCATGACTCAATCAAGAAAGACTGCAAAAAACAGCTTAAGAAAGAAGACGGGAAAAGCAGGGTGAAAGAAAAGTCTATTGAAAAATCACTGGACAAAGGAAAGGAAGGAGCAAGTCATGTAGGTCGAGTAAAAACTATAGAGAAGGTAAAAAATTATGCACATACGAGAGATAAAGAGAGGGAAAAGAGGGAACGTAATTCTAAGAAAATGAAGGCATCAGACAAAGAGATCCAGAAGCATAAAGAGCCTCGAAACAAAAACTGTAAAATAGATGGATCTAGGAAAGAAACAGACATAAAGAAAAGCAATAAGAACTGCTCCAATACTAGTCATAAAAGCAGTTCTAATAACAGTAGCAAAAGCAGTTGTATTGGCAGCAAAGAGAAGGCTAAAACCAGCAGCTCTTCAAGTGGGAAAACAAGTGGCAAGGTGAAAGAACGATCTCTCAGCCATGTAGATCTGTTTGGGGATGAGAGTGCAGAGGAGCATGAAAAGGTAGGGGATGATGATGATGAAGAAGAGGAGGAGATTCTGGTGAGAAAGTCCGCAGCTGCTTTCAGAAGGGGAGGTTTGAACAAAAGGAAAGCATCGGAGCTCACCCGATCATCCTCAGACGACGAAGACGGTGTTGACGGTGAAGATGACCGGGCATATGTGGAGGAATTTGATGCTGGGGGTGTGGACTATTCCAGTCTGCAGGTTGACTTGGACTTTGATTCAGATCCTATGGAAGAGTGTTTAAGGATCTTCAATGAATCCAAAGATGTGAAGCGGGAGGACAAGGGGAGACAAGCCAAGCAGGTCTGTTATCCATGGCCTAAAACTGTATTTAAGAGCCTTACACTGTATTGTATGCAAATTAACACATTTGACCTCTTAAAGGCAAAAGAAAAATTATTCCTAATTGTATTTATTGTGTGTAAACTTTGTTATTAGGTCCCTGTTCCGAATATTTTATTTTGTAGAAGAATGTCAGCTACTTCTTTCTTTGCAGCCGCCTAGAGAATCAGAGGAGAATAATGACCATGAGAGCACTTTAACCACTCTCTTTCCTGGCCAGAAGAAGAGGGTGTCCCATTTCTCAGCCAATAGAAATGTGAGTTTGTTGTAATGTATTTCTCAGCCAATAGAAAGTTATCCAGATATGTTTTCTCTTTTATATTTGCATGAAAGCCTATAATTCAAGGAAACTCTGGGGCCCTGTTTTTCAGGCAGATTCGGCCCCTAAGCCTGTGGTGCAGCATCAGAGAAGACTGACTGCACAGGAGATCTGTTACCAGCGCATGAAGATAGCCCAGCAGCAGGCTGCCCAGCTGGCTGCGGCCGTCAAGACGGCTTCCTCCTCCCATGTCCAAAGTCGCAGTCCCACTTTCCCTGGAGAGAGGAAGAGAGTAGCACACCGTCCCAGCCCCATGGCATCCTCTTCTAAGTCTGGTGAGGCTATTTCCACGCTAGGCTGTTGCTACAATCCTAGGTTGCTACGTGGTGTTTGGAAACATGTTTGCACATGTGTCTTACAGCAGGTCCTGCGGACACGAAGCCAGCTGCCAGCCGAGGGCTGTCATCCCCCAATGCTCTACCTGGACTGCTGTCGGTAAAAGCCCATACGTCGGCAGGAATCCTGTCTAAGACCACCACCACTGTGGCTCAGAAGAGGATGGCTCACACTCCTACCATGAAAGTAATTACATTGTATTGAACTCTGAGTGAGATCTACAAACGATTGAAACTAGAGTTGTTTTTTTTAGTAAGCCATTCTTTTGTATTTCATATAAAAAAATCTGTCTAAAACCTTTATCTCTTATATCTGCAGTCCCTGTAGAGGCCCATGTCTCCCACTACCTCTATCATAGCTTTTCTCTGTATCTTTTTTATTGTTTTGTATTGATCAGAGCACTACAATGAAGCGGCCAATTATTCCCACTGAGTTTGGGGCCAAAGTGCCCACAAATGTCCGCCAGCGGTACCTCAATATCTTCATTGATGAGTGTGTGAAGTTTTGTCCCTCAGAAGACATTGCCTGCCAGATGGTATGAAAGCAAACACAGACTGTATACACACACAAACGTACGGTATGGTGATGATGTAACAGCCAATATTGCTGCAGGGTCTTGAGGAGGAGAAGGTGGTGTATGATCGGAGCAGCGGCAAGAACATTTACTTAAACGTGGCTGTCAACACCCTGAAGAAACTACGCAGCAAGAGTGGCATCCCCTCCACCAACACTAGTATGTCACTACCCCACTGGCTGGAATGGTATCGTGATATTTTGCACAGCTTCAAATGTAGATATTGCTGATGCTTGATGTATATTATGCAACATTTAGCATTAGCTAATGATTTTAGGGTGGTATGCATGTTATATTTACGTGCAAATGAATTACAATTCTCAATATGTCTGTGTATGTCCACAGAGACCCCTGCAGTGGCGGCAAACAGGAAGATCCAGTCTCATGAGGAGGTCTTGGGGGGCCGCCTGGCTGCCAAAACCAGCTTCACCATCAACAGGACTGGCAAGCAACAAGAAGAAAAACTCATTGGTTAGGATTTATCAATGACTGACATTTGATAGTGAAGTGTAGTTATTTGCATTCGAGACATGCATTTTTTTCAGTTATGCTAATTTATGACAAGCAGTTTTATTTAAAAAAAAAATAATGTTTTTTTGCTGTTGTTCCAGGGGCCACGCTGTATAGGAAGTTGAAAGAGTACCTGATGACAGAGGAGCAGCTCCAGGAACACTGCTATCCCAGACCACACCCCGAGATCTCCGGCCATGCCGTGGTCTTTAATGTGCCAGAGAAGAAGACCACAGACCGTGAGTCCATATCTTAATAATTCGGGCCATAACGGAGAATCATGTTTTTTTAAATGAAATATGTGATGATTTTGTGATGTCTTCATATCTACTATGTCCCTATAGCTTTTTCCAAGGTGTGTTGTCGATGTGGTGCACAGTATAAGGTCAACGTCCACGGCAGCTGTGTACGAAAAGAGGAGTGCAATCATCACTGGGGTCGCTTACGGAAACACAAAGGTGTGTTCTCCAGTCCATGTTGGTGTCCGGGACTGTGGCCCTGCTTAATGGTGCAGATAGATTTAGTAATTCAATGTAGTGTGTAATGAAGTCAAATTGCTTAACTTTATAATCTCTGTGTATTTGTTAACAGTGTCAGGAGGCTGGGAAACAAATTACAGCTGCTGCTCTGGGGCTGTAGGCGCACCAGGCTGTCAGGTGGCCAAGGTAAGACCTCTCTGTATGCACGCTTAAAAAATATATATATTGATACCGGCTATGAAACTCATAGATTCTACCAATCTGTAATATCAATATTGTTTGTTTATGTAAATTGTCTTGCAAAGTTGTAGTGTGTTTCTGGATTATCATAATTTTCTTCACTGACGTAACAATGCCGTTCAACAGAGTCTTTGCAATGACATTCAATTAAAAAAAATAAAAAAAATAAAAATAAAAGACAAAGTTCTCAAGTTTTTGTGGCATGCAGCTGTTGAAGACATTTCTTATTCAACCACCAGGAGGCAGTCCCAAGTTGTGTTGACTTCAAGTTTTGAATTTAGCTGGATATTATGTGTTGAGATGAACAAGGACTCATCTTTATTTTGTCACTAAGTTATAGTTCTTGTGTTTCCCTAGCAACATGTTCAAGATGGCCGCAAAGAATCGTTGGATGGGTACGTCCAGACCTTCAGCAAATCTCTGCCTTCGGATGGCAATGGTGGAGTCTATGCCTTGGATTGTGAGATGGTGAGCAGGCTTTTGAATACAATTTACTCTCTACACTCTGCCCCTCAGATGGACTTCTTTACCCTTTATGACCCCCATTGTAATAAAGTTCAATCATTTGTATTTTTTTTCCTTTGTTGTAACAGTGTTACACAAAGCAAGGTCTTGAATTGACTAGAGTGACTGTCATCAACGCTGATCTAAAAGTAATCTATGACACGTTTGTCAAGCCGGAGAGCAAAGTTGTTGACTACAACACACGGTGAGTCCTAAGTTTTAGGTTGTCTTCCATTTTATGTAAAACAAACACAGTGACTCTACACCACACACGCTATAGAACTACTTGTTGTTCAATGTGCAAAGAGCCAATGTATACACCTCTACATAATTTCTTGTATTTTCTGTAATTGGTCAGGTTTTCAGGGGTAACCGAAGAGGACCTGGAAAATGCCACCATCACGCTGCGAGATGTGCAGGCAGTAATGCTCAACATGTTCAGCGCAGAGTCCATTCTCATAGGACACAGTCTGGAGAGTGATCTGTTTGCCCTTAAGGTTAGATTTAACCATAATTAAAAGGCACCAAGTCTAATTTTACATGGATCAGTGAAAATCTCAAAACACCTTCAAAGTGATATGCTTTGATTTAGTAAAGTTAGGTTCTTAGCATTGCTTTCTCTATTAAAGATAGTACTACCCTGCAGTGCAGCTTGTCTATTCGCTCTTCTTCACAATCATCTAATGGATTGCAAGTTAAGAAAATAAAAAGGGTTTAGCTTTTAAAGCCTTTTGTTGCTGTTAAATAAAATGATCCAACTACTACCAAAATAACACTTTTTTTCTGGGTAGAGCAAGCTATGGTATGTTAACAATTTGTCAATCCCCTTTGTTATAATTAATAAAAAGGCTTCATTAATTTTGATAGATAACATGTAAAGGAAGTTAACATTTAAGAGAGAAAGATTTTACTCTCCAGGTTTTAGGTTTTACACTCAAGGTTTTAGGTTTTGAAATCACAAGAACAGTTTTAACTGGAGAAGGCCAAATATGGGGAAAAACCAGTAGAAATGTATAACCTAAATGCACATTTTCTTTCTGTGGCTTCCAGCTCATTCACAGCACTGTGGTAGACACAGCTATTGTGTTCCCTCACCGTCTTGGCCTACCATACAAACGCGCACTGAGGAATCTTATGGCAGACCACCTAAAACGGATCATCCAGGATAATGGTAATTTAACTCTAAACTGTACTTTGTACTTTCTTTAAGATAAATGCAGGCCTTTTATTGATAGATGGCGTTTTAATTTTAAAATGGCTACTAAATCTGCTTTTCCTTTGCTGCGGTTGTCTCATGAGTCTATCTGCATTTTTGCTATGTCAAAATAACGCAATAGGTTTACATTTTGGTATCAATATGTTGATGTACGTGCCCAACCTGTATAAGTGGCTGTTTGCTTGGCTAACACATTCTTGATACTGGATCTGTGTTTCCAGTTGAGGGCCATGACTCAAGTGAGGATGCCAGCGCCTGCATGGAACTGATGACGTGGAAGATCAGAGAGGATGCCAAGGTGAAGAGATGACCTCTGGGACCTTTCCCTTACCTGGGCAAATGGACACAAAGGGACAGTAACAGAATAGTGGGGATCACAGTGGCCATTAGAAGTCCAGCACTTTGGTCGTACTATGACAGGACCTACACGGTGAGAAAGAAGCAATCGGGTCAAGGTGCTACATTTGGAGGAAGAGAAATATAGACCCATCTTACTGTACTCAGAACAAGTGGGGTATTAACCAACCATATTTGTTTAATTTGCTATTCATATTTTTCTCAGTTGATCATGTCACAGTTTTTGTGTTTTCTAGCCCCTTCGTCGGTAAGACTTAGTAATATATCAAAGGTTTGTGAATCAAACCTTTGAAGAAATCTTATTTCAAGGCATTTGTTTAAATATATTATTATGAATATAATGCTATTGCTGCTGGGCTGTATTCTTGTCCAATCATGCACTATAAAAATGTGACAGTATGTTGTGCTGAACTTTTAAGTACCTCAACTGTGCAATAAAAACATTTCTCACAAAGGACAAATGCCTTGATCAAAAGTAATTGCGTTGTTTAGGAAAGGTTTTCAAACACTTAATTGATGTTACCTCGTAGGTTTGTGATTGCTTTCATTAATTGGTCATGACAAACGTAGTGTTTGCAGCCCACTTTTACTGTTGATAGGGTGTATAACTATATGAAGACTTTACTGACTTCTGTGTGTCTCCACTGCACTGCATGTTAGACATTATTGCAAATGTATGCATACAAGAGTACTACTCCCTAACTAAACAACAGATAATTTCAGAATGTTTTGTTCTAATAACAGTATTTATTAGTTATTATTAAATGCAGTTTTTGTGTTAAGTACTGTATTATGACAATTGATGATTGTTACAAAATACTTTACAAAAGAGCTATTAATATGCTTAAAGTTGTATCTTTCGTATTCATTTTTGGTTTATCTTTTTCTATTTAAAATATTAGAATTACTTGTCCGTCTTCTTGGTCATTAAAAGACAGATACTCTGCAGGTGTGCGCATTTTGTAAAATAAAATACTTCTGAGGGTATGTCTCAGCTTCTCTATGTGTTGGCGACAGTACAGTATTGTTCCTCAAGCTGGCTTGGATTTTAAATCTATATGTGCCCTTTTGGCAGGTGCAGAGGCAATAGTATGCTTTTCTTTAGCAGATGTGTTATTTAGAACCTAAATAGGAGAGAAATGCTAAACGGAGAGGCCCATCCTTTCTTCTACATGTTTGGCTATTGAGCTCCCCCTGTCACACGTCAGCATGCATTTCCCCCAGCCAGGCCACAGACCCCAGGTATTAAAGACCCAGTTAGCCAGGATCAATACCTAAACAATGTCCAAGTGACAGCGAGGGGGGGCTTCCTACTGTTTATTGAGTGTAGAAGAGATTTGAACATGTGGGGCAAAGCAGCTTAGAGGGGTCTTCTTCATTATCAAATTCGATCAGCACACTATCCCTGTGATCACCTTTGACTGCTGAGGGCGTTAGGGGCTGCAGCCAGACCTCATGCTGGGTTAGCTTTATCTCTCCTTGGAATATTAAAAAAATAATCACTTTAACTACATCCCACCTCTTATTGATCATTGCACAGAATGTTCTTGGTAAAAATAAATGGATTTAAAAGTTGTCAATTCAAAAAAGACGAATTTTGAAGAGGCTGCAGTGATGCGTTGGGCATTAACAGGCTGTCTGTATAGTTTGAGGACAATAATAAGTAAATTGTTTACTTCCTTACCTTCAATATTATACACAGAAACTGTACACAATACAATTCCTGACTTAAAGTGCTTTCTTATGTCTGACATGTCCTGTCTTCCCCCGTGTCTGCAGCCTGCTATCCTTGACCCCTGGGCTTGGCCATGCTGGGCAAACAGCCCACAGCCGCTCGACCTACTCTCTGTCATTAATCTAACACCCCTGCTACCCAATGAAGTGACTTATCTTTTCTCACTCCCTTATATTGATCTTTCAGAAGGGCTGCCTATGGCAAGGTTACCCAGGGAAATTAAAAGAATAATGTGAAATTAATAGAAGAATTGTAGATATCAGACACCTCAAAACTCGAATAAATAGTCCAAATGTTTGTTTATCAGATTGACATATTCTTCGCATATATATGTTGAAGATGTTAATTTTAGAGGTTGGAAAAATAAACATAGTTAAGGTGTTTGTGTTTGTGCGTGTGTGTTTTTGTGGAGGTGTGAGAGAGAGAGAGCGAGAAAGAGAGAGAGAGAGAAAGAGAGAACGTGTATGTCTGTATTGTATGGTGTCATTATCAATCTAAGCTGTGTGTGTCATAGCTAGTGTCAGGGCTCACAGCGTGATCCTGGCACTCACTGGGGCTTAAGAGGGGCTACTGACCCGCCGTACCCTATCCCTGTCCCGTTTAGGTCAAAGGGCAAACGGCCCTATCGATTTGTTCCTGTGAAGAACTCTTTAGGCCTTTACCCGTTCTGTTGTTGTCCACATGCCCCGGTCCCAACATTGCAGCTCTTTAAGCCTCTCAATTGTGCCTGTGTGCCAATCGATCCGGTTGGTGTCCGAGAGGGCCGTCTTTTAAGTAGCTCTCACAGATAACTGACAACTACAAAGCTCGCTTCTTGACAGGCCCTTGTCAATACAAATTTCCTCTATTGATAAGTAATTTAAGAAAGCAAGAAAAGAGAAAGCTTCAGTGTTGGGGGTTCTGCTCTCCAACTGAGACATCTGTTAAACAGGAGACATTAACAAAAACACTATAGTACTTCTCATATGGCAAACATGCCCCCTCCCCTTCTCATAGATTTTTTGGGCATTTTTCCAATAATCTGTAGAATGTTTAAAAACAGTTAGTTAGTAAGTAAAGGATGCTATTGAAAAAGTAACGTCTCTCTTTATGTTAGAAAAATGTATGATATTGTTGCTGTATACTGTATATGCTGCTCTTTCAAATTTTTATAATTTTAGTTTTTGCACTAAAAATGTCTGTGGATGAACGCAGAGTCATAACATTGCATATTACATGCTTGAAGATTGTGTTTTGGAGGTTCTTTTTTTCACTTCACTACAGCCAAAACACTGCAATTTAGTTTGAGTTTAGAAAGTGATGGGTCTAAGATGACATTCAACGATGTGACTTAACTGTAAATCCTCTTTGTCTTTTAGTACCAGTAATCCATGCATGTGTAAGTGGATCTGCTAGGAAGAAGATAATTCCATTTAAGCGGTTTTAAACACTACAGGAAACACTGCTGCAAGTCGTTAACTTCTTTTAACTCTGCACTTCAAATGGTAATCCAGGTTATTACAACTAATTCATCCTCGACTGCATGAAAAGACATAGGAAACATGGGTTATGGCGATCAATCCCATTTCTAATAAGCATTTTTCAACCACTGCTCAAGACTAACGATGGTGTTACTTTAATTTTAGTATTCTGCTCTGGATATGGTGTGAGTTTAAGGTAACACAAAACTATGGTGTGGAGCATCTTGGACAACTGAGAACAGAGGAGGTAATCACTGAGGACATCCCACAATGAGCGAGCTCTCAGTGCTGTGGAGGTGAGGAGGGAGCCTAGCTCTGCTGAGGGGAAGAGATCCAGGGGGGCAGTGAGTTGATGTGGTGACTATGGGGAGGGGGTTGCACACAACCACCGTCTTTGTGTGCCTATAATCCCCCCAGCCAACACAGCTTTGGCCAGGTTTCATCATGAAAGTGCCATGAAATAACTAGTTTTTTTCTTTGCAGTAAATCTCCCCTAATCCTGTGGGCAAAGGAGACAAAGGCCTCTGGGACCTAATCCTGGAGCTTTTAGTGAGGTTCAGGGGCTGGCCTACAGAGCCTCTTCTAAATGACTTATTTCTATCAGACACTAATATAGCTTGACAGCCAGGAACAGCAAAAAAAAATAGAAAAGGGCAAGGGAAAGGATAAAAAGAAGATTTCACATATTCCAGGAGCATGAGTGGGAGACAGTGTACAAGTATGGCATGCTTACATGCTTTGTGGTTAGTGAAACAGATGTGCATATTGTAAGGGATGTCTGATTTATTTCTGATATAATGCTTTTATTTTATAGGCTGTCTGATGGGTTATGCAGGTTAAACAAATCATTTCGACTTTTACAGTTGCTGCAATGGATGCAAATCTAATTTGTGTGCTTTTCCCACAGTCACTAACCACACTGATTTCATAAAACATAAGTAGCAAAAATCTACTGTAGCTACTTCATGTTCATGATACAATGGAAAATATTAGGTCTGAAACATTCAATAACCGATACTCCTAGCATACTCTGTTCTACCGCTTCACCTCAGTAAGGCCTATTCATTTAAATCTTTAAACACCAAGGGCCTTTGGCAAAATCTTTGAATAATGATGGAGATAGTAAGCCTACAGCAGTTTCTGCTGTGCAAATAATTTCCCACCAGATGCAGATTTTACTTCCAATTCATTGTGTATTCATTTTTTGCCTATAAATGTACTGTTATTCCAAATCAGATTAATGACTTGTTCAGGGCAAACTAGATATGGTTAATGGGTTGATAGTTTTTTCTCATTCGTTTTATTTAGATGAATTTAGGGTTATCTTTGTGGACGACTTGGAATTTGGCTCAGTTGGACCTTTAGAAATTGTTCTCAATAGATTTCAATCTATGTGCAAAATATGGAGCCTATTAACAAAACAAACCAGACAAACCCCTCTCCAAGTAGAAACTGTCAAAGACAGGCGTCAAGGAAAAGAAGTCTGAGAATTGAGGACAATCAAAGGCTGTTATTTTAATCTGCCCTGCTTTAGAGATTAGCAGGCCACATTGTTTTAATTGTTTTAAATGGAGGGAATGAAATGCTCGCTTATAGAGGGCGATCCTTGGTGTAAATCTCCCAAGTTCAATAGTTTCAAAAACTTGAGCCCTCGCATCCCCCTCCTTCCCTTCATCCCCCATAATCCCAGCTAATACCTTTCTTTCTATTGGCTAATGGGTGAAGGGAGCTGAAGTAAATGCTTCTTAAATAGTTCAGGGTTAAAATGGGCAGTTAGATCTATGCCATGACAAAGTGCAGAGTTGTATTAACAAAGACCACAATCTTGATAGTATTGGACTAAGTGCTTTAATATTTACAGTTGTGGATTTTCTTAGGTAAGAATACATTTTATTTTTTACTTTTTTGGGGGGAGAGAGAGAGAGAGGGAGAGAGAGAGAGAGATTTATTGGTTTATACATTTGCTTTGGACTGTTGTAATAATCATCAATATAGGCTATATTTTTATGCTCCATAAAGTAAAAAGAAGCGCCCGTGTTCTTATTTGGAGCGCACGCGTTTCTATTATTAGAAAGATTATTTTCCTTTGAACATTTTTCACGTTAAAGCGTCTATCGCATTTAATCGAAGTAAATTGCCTGATGATTGACAATATATTCAAAAAATGTAGATATTTGTTTGTGTTTTAATGCAGTTTGTTTGAATAATATTTTTGCTCTGTTCATTTTAGCCCCAAAATGAATGCCATGAATTTCTGCGGCGGATCAAGCGGCATCAATGGGGCCTATCCAATTCATAGCGTCAACTCTTTGTTTTTTGACCTCCACCACCAGATGGCAGAGCAGTACCAGTTTTACTCTTCGGGAAATCACACAGTACACACTCTTTCGGTTGCTGAGAGACTAGCAGGTATGGCGTTAAATCAAGCGACAAAAAGTTCATTATCGCCATTATTAGCCTTATTTGGTTCATGCACACTTTACTCTTGCCCATATATTGGTGGAGCCGTTTCTGATTATCAAATAGGCCTATTTATTAAAACATACATTTCCACGATAATATCCAAGTAGCCTACAAAGCCTATAGATGGAGATTTTTTTTTTTGCATGAGCATGACATTGGAAATAACATTTATTTAAGCAAATACACATTCAAACCTGAATGTTATGTCTCGTCAGAGTTGATACTGGAGGCCCGCTATGGCAACCAGCAAAAGCAGCGTAGGAGCCGAACAGCGTTTACTGTTTGTCAGCTTCAAGCTCTTGAGAAAGCCTTCCAACAGACCCAGTACCCAGATGTTGGCATGAGAGAGAGACTGGCTGTCTGCATCAACCTGCCTGAAGCTCGAATTCAGGTCAGTACAGACTGCTTATCACAATGGGCCATACAGTTACCCGAAGATATACATTTATATTTGTCCTTTTGAGTCACTAAATTATCAAATTTAAAATGTAGTGAATAATGTTTCACTGTAAAATACTACAAATAAAAGTATATAGTAAAATATTTTGTTCACATAGGTATGGTTCAAAAACCGAAGAGCCAAGTTCCGAAAGGGTCAACGATATTCCCCTTTTTCAAGAAAGCCAAGCCTGGAGGAACCTGATCACAACATGGCAGAAGAAGAGACACTTAACATTAAAGACAAGGACTTCGAAACATCAAGCAATGTCTCTGGGCTTCGAAAAAGCAGTGATACTTTTTCAGAGTGCCTTACAAGCTCTTGTATGTCTTTGCCCCACTCAAGACTCGATTCTTCTCCTGTGTTTCCATTTGTTGCTAGAGATCAATACCACATACCACATCATCAGGCTTTAGGTGTGCTGCCAAATAGCCTCCACATATCCCCAACATTCTGGCCTTTTATACACCAACAAAACTCTGCTTTAGCTGTCAGCACACCGATAGGTAAGAACTGCAGCATTCACCATCAGCATGCCTGCTCCAGTAAAGCCATGCCACGCCCTAACCTGGATTTATAACTATGGGAAATACACAGGTCTGTAGTTACTGTATTGAATTAATGTTTTATTTCACTTGGGGTAAAACAGCCCCCTAAATGGAGCTACTTCTTGGTTGACAATAAAATTAGGACTAAGGGGACAAGAAATGACAGTCAGATCATCTTTATTCTTTATTTGTCAAAATGTTCAAAATATTTTAGAAACAGTACTTTAAATATTTAGTTCAACTAAAACACCAAAATGGGCATTACATGAAATTGCTTGTTGAACTCTTATTTAGTATCAGTGATCTGCTGTAATGGTGCTGAAATTTTTGTGTATAACAAAGTTTGCATTTCTATTTACGTGTGCAGGTTGGACGTTTTTGTCATGCTCATTGTAACAAGCACTTTGGAGTATAAAAAAGGACTTTAGTTGTGTGTCTTGATTCTGATGAAATCAACATCTGATAATTTACAGACATTTAGAGTAAAACTATTATTTTAACTCTCTAACAACATTTTCTATTAATACTTTATTGCCAAATAATTTATAAGTAGAGACAGTGTGATAAAGGAACATCTACAATTATTGAAGTGTGTGTATATCTAAATATAGAATCATCGTGCTATTTGCACTGATGTTTGCACTACAATGTGGATAAGCCAATGCCATGGTAAAACAATAAAGCTTTCATCTAAAATTCAGGCAAATAAGTGTGCTTCTGACAAGTAGTCTGTCATACTGCATATTCTCGCACTCAAATCATGTTACAGGTCAATAATGAGATCTATTTAAATGGATGAGTTCATGTCAGTTCTTGTGCAGTTGCATGATGTGCTAATGCACAGTAGATACAAAAATGTTCTCTCTTGTCAACTTGGGTCTGATAGTCTGTGTCAATAAGGACATTGAATGTTGAGCATCCCTTCTCTGAGAATTAATGCCCGTTGACGTTTGGGCATGGAGCATGAAAAATAAGCAGACATCCATGCCAAACAAAAAATGTATTTATATTCAATACCTTTGAGTTTTTACGACTGAATGGATTTTGTGTTCATACCTGCTGATCCAACTGATAATGTACATAAAATTATTTATGGAAAACATGTGTCACTGTTGATCTTAACTTCCAACAAAACACTTTCACACTGTGCATGGTTAGTTTCCCCTCATTTATACTTAATTTACAAACGTTCAAAATAAGTAGAAAAGTAATGTTGGCGACACAAGAAACCTTCTAATATTTGTACCCTATACAAATTATAACATTTGACAGTTAGACTTGGAGACTTTCCAGGAAAGCGTTGCCCATGTAGCTCCCATAAACTACTATTTTAAGGAACAAAAAAAAATGTAAATAAAAAAAATCATATCTGTCCAATCTAATAGGTCCCCTCAACAAACTGTCAACAATAAATTCACTCAGTTCTTTGTAATTTAGGAGATGCGGCAGACTGACGGTGCATGGCTATTCCATAATTTACCCAGCAAGATCTCTGAGCCTGATATGGCAGTGAACGATCAATGACAGAATTGCTCGGGATTATGTGCCTGTTTTCTAAGACATTACTGTAGCTCATCACAGACAGATACATCTGTGCACTCATTTACATCGTAAAATAATTATGTTTAAAATTCTTTCTGCAGACGCTTTATTTTCACGATATTTCAAAGCGACGTGACGTGCTGAAGTATATTCTCCAAGCATTACGAAGCCTAGGTCTGTCTGCGTGGGGTGTGTAGCGAATTGAGTTCGACGCTATGCTTGCTTAACGGCAGGGGATGCTTGAGACAAAAAACCGTCCTACAACCAGGAGAATAAATTAATTCCGAAAAAACACATAACAGGCTGAAGAGAACAACTAGATGCACGTTGCTAGTTTGGCGTTACAGGTACAATGTTTTATTTAGGCAACCAAGTCGTTTCAAGTGTTTTTTAGGGCAATCTCTCTTGAGCCGTAAATTAACAATATTCCTAGCGTTATGCTAACGAAGTAGCTAGCTAACGTTAGCTACGTTGGAGATTTCGGCTGTAGAGGATTAAGGAGGTGCCCATTTGTCGATCTTTTATGTTAGATCGAAAAAAATCTAAAGCAGCGATTCAGGTGAAATAATACTATACTTGTTTATTACAGTTCATCTGTATAATTAAAGTAGACGAAATTTACTCGCGTCAATTAATATTTGATGTTCTGTCCAGTTTTAACTTGATCTATTCGGCAATGGTTAGCTTGCGTTAGCTAAGAAGATAAATTGGTAGCTAGCACGACTGCGAGCACTACGAGGGTTGTAGCACGTTACCTAGCTAATGATGTCTTGGTTACTGACGTTAGCTAGGCCAATTTAGCTGGCTAGCCTACTAGCTCTAGCCAACTGATTTAGTGTTAGCTACCGTAGCCAACGTTACCTATTCGACTACAATAGCTAACGACCCGTTAAAGTTAGGCAGCGATTATTTTCTGGTGACTAAAGTAATCTCACTGCAGATTGTATTGGTAACTCCATGTCAACACAACACAGCAAATTGATTATTCTCTAAATCCTTGCATCCACTAACCAAGGTACTGAACTGACTTGTTTTTAACGTTGACGTTGGCTAGCTAACTAAGCTATAACTTTAGCTCTCTAGTAATTGTTGTTTTGATCTAGCACACCCGTAAGAAGTTAGTTAACCAATTTACATTTCCAACTGTTGTGTTTACCACACTTGACTATCCTGGTTAAAGTTAGTCACAATTGACAGCTGTCAAGTTAACAGTCAGTGGTCGGCTAATACGCTTTCTGATTCTGTGGACGCAATCTGGGTTTGGTCCTTATTATAGCTACGTCGACTTAAAGACAATACTCAATATAGTTTATAAGAGCTAATTAATGTTAACCAGGGAAGTCTAATTTTTATCCAGACCCCCATTCTGAAAGTTAAAAAGCAATAATTTGTATCTAGCATAACATTAGGTAGCATTTACCTGCAACATGGTAGAATAACCTTAATCTCGCGGGTTAGCTAACGTTAAAATGTTATACTTTCTGTTGTATTTATAGCTTATTGTTTTCTTAATTTTCGAGTAACGTTAGCTAATGTTGCAATCCCCCTGAGACATGATCTAGCTAACGTTTCGCTTGCTAGCTTTAGCATGTTTAACTTTGGTCAGTGGTGGCTAGACTAGAATGAGCAAGGCAAGGCCCTAATGTTGTTTTTACTTTAGATATATTTGATTATTTAACGTTAGCTAGCCAGGCTGAAAAGTTATCGATTTATATTGCTATACTATAGTGTTGGCAGATTACTAGCTTCGCGTTAATCTAGAACTGGCCTACATGCTTAGCTACGTGTATGTTTCATATATAGCCTAGTCCTCAATCAAGTTATGAAACGGCACACTGTCATTTTGGAGGATTTGATTTTAGATTAGAGAATAGCATGGCCCACATGCTAGAGGAAGTGGGAATTCAAAATAAACCTGCTGGCTAGATGAGTGTTAACAATATCTAAGCGGCCGTGTAGCATTTTTATGTTTTTTTTTAATTTTTATTTATAATGGTATATTGTCAAGATATTGAATACCATTGAAATATTCATTTTACCCACCTTCCAAAAAGTTTATGGATGTATTTTTATGCATTTCATAATTATAGTGTTGTTTTTCCTGTTCAGTGTATTATTTTACTTGTATATTATGCAAGCACTGATCAGGGGGTGGGTGGGGGTCATTTCCGGTATCATTGATCTGTTGAAGTGCATTTTCTTAGTAAAGCATAGCTGCCTGTAGGTAGGGCCATCAATCATTGGCCCCAAATCTAGGCGAGCAAGAAAAGGTTGAACAAAAAGCTCTTTGATATCAATTTATCACACTGCTAGCAATGGAAAGCATATTTTCTATGCGGGTGTACCAAGGCTGGTATAATGGTGATAATGTGATTGCATGTTGGTTGGTGTGATATGAAATTTCTTATGAATGACAGTCTCATAGTCTGATGACCTATGAAACTTCCGATAACCCAAGGTTTAAAGGCTTTAGTCTTCTTGTCTGAAGACTACCTCCTGATAATCTACACAAATTGATTGCTTTGTTGAATTACCTGCAGTCTTGCTTGTGAAGTAAACCATTTTTATAACTTGTATACCAGGTAATGGAAGGGTCAGAATATTATTAAATGTATTATAAAACTCATTCTCTAAAAGCGAATAACAATCCTCTTCAGAATCGGAAATAATGATTACATTTTAAAACATGTAGTATGCATTCTTTCTTTGCTATTATCCAAGGAATTAAGTTGCACAATGAAAGGCTAATTCAATTTTTTTTTTCAGGTATCCAACTGATAAGGAGTTTCGAGACTGATCATTATTTACGCTCCGTCACGATCACCTCCTCCGCAACATGGAGAAGATTTTCTGTATTACCAAAGACTGACCAGAAGGAATGAGGAACTCAGGGGGGGATTGCAAAGCTGCATCGTGGATCCACTAGCTGGGATACCGAGTGCCTGTGTACATCGTGTGTGTGCGTGGGTGCATGCTAGCACAGGCTGCCCACTTCAGGCAGGGACATGCTACTTTAAGACTGGAGTTGCAGATACCAAGATCACCTTTATAAACGAGGATCAAGAAAGAAAAGGGAAACGCTCAGTGCAGTGCTTTTTTAGCAAGATACGGGGCACTTTTGCTGCATTTTTAGCCCACCGAAGTGTCTTTTCATAGTTTTCTCATTTCAAAACAACACCTCTCCTCTGTCTTGTATTGCTTGTCGTCGCCCCCCTCCCCCCTGCCTACGTTGTCCTGGTAGTTGATTTGGTGCCTTTGTGGTTTGCATGGCCGGGGAATAATCGTGGAGAGGCCAGGGTATCACAAGCTTATGGATTTTGACAAGAGAGGGGGTAAGGCAGAGACAGAGGAAGGGAAAAGGATGTCTAAGGCCGCTGGCAGCCGGACTGGACATGGAGGCCGGAGTACAGGGACCAACTCTGGAGTTCTTATGGTTGGTCCCAACTTCCGTGTTGGGAAAAAGATTGGCTGTGGCAATTTCGGAGAGCTGCGGTTGGGGAAGAACCTTTACACCAATGAATATGTGGCTATAAAATTGGTAAGGGCTGATCTGGTGAAATTGCAGCACAATTTTTTTCATTCCTTTTTCTGATTTAAGTTTGCTAGCGTCACTCACATCTTTTATTTCCCACATAATAAGGAATTATTCGATATTTTCTTGACCATATCTTTTCAGCTGTTGTGGTCAATTGGCTTTCAACGACGTGCGCTTTATATTTTTGTTACCATTTGACCAAAGATGTTTGTAGTTAATTGTATCCCATTTCCCTGAAGCCGCAAAACATCTTCCAGCGCAGTTGAAACTGCGACCTGAGGGACAGACAGGAAGCAACTGAGTGTCCCCCTCCCCCTCTACCTCCTTCTCATACAGGCAAATATTAGCTTATCCTCAGCTTGGTCACAGGGACAGTTAATGAGTCAACCAAGCTGTCTCTTGATTATTTAAGAGGTGAAAGACGACAAAGTCCGCGTTGGCTGATAGCAATGTCTTAGCCTCGATTAAAAACCTGCATTTTAATGAAGATTTTCTTGTTTTCTTTTATGCAGTTCAAAACAGGCATGACTTCTTTTTTTACAACTTTGAAAATTACTAAATGACTGAATAAAATCAGGAACTCTGTTGACAAGCAAGACTGCAGCATGGTTTTTCACCCTGCGGGGAGAACCACTCGGACTGTTTGTTTGTTGATTAAAGTGGCCAGCCAGAAACGGAACCGCTCAGTAGTTTCTTCTACAGTTGTTTTCTGTTCCCTGCTTTTAGGTCTTGATCAATGAACATACCCTTTTAATCATTGCCATTCCCAGTCGCTTATGGAAAAGAGCCATGCGTCAGATGAATGTTAATTGAGCTTCTTGGTAGAGTTATCATCATCTATGGTGTCTACTGGCAGAGTTCTAGGCGGTCATGGCCTGGCGTCGTCTCCTCCACAACCACACTGGACTGTGTGTGATTATTCTTGCATTCGGATCTCCCAGATAGGCCATTATCTCTGACTGGGCATACATTGAAGGCTTTGGGGACCGCAAAGACGGCGAAGGTTACACTGTAATTGTTGTTCTCTTCTGAAATCTTCTGCCTCCTCTTCTCCCCGTTTGTGAAACATCCCATCTGTTTGGGTATTTTTGTCCGCGTGATGTTCGGTTATATCCGGCGCTGACATTATGACCATAACATTTCTGAATTCATCACATGGAGGTCTTTGAGTTGATCAGAATGAACCCCTAGGAGGTGGTGTCTTTGATTTTGTTAACAGCCTATATGATTTACTTGAAGTACAGCCGTTTTTGTACAACATTGACCTAGCTACAGGAAACGTCTCCGTTTTTCTGTAACACGGTAGTGTTACTGGATAGTTTGCACGTGGGTGGTCTCACAGGGCTCAACAGTTTTATCTATTTACTCTCAATTTAAGTTATTTGCTCTCTTATGACTGTTGCGGACTCTCAATCCCTTGTTTCCAGTTTGGGCATGAGAGCGGAATACTGCTGTAGATCCACGGGCAAACCTCCAGTGTAGTGCAGCTGTCCACATGTTTGTCTGTCCTCGATCAATCACAAAAGCCCTGTGTGCCCCAGTGAATGTCACTGACCAGTGCCTAGTATGGCTTCTGATTTATGAAAGACCCCCTCTGAGCTGCTGCTTATGAGTCTTAGAAGGGTCTTGAGACAATTTTTCTGTTATTGAAGTTGTGCAAGTTTTTTACGGCCTAGTTTTCAAAGCCTTATTGGCTTTCCTGACCTTGAAGTGTATTTTGCCACCCTTCTGAATAACAAGAGTAACAAAATAACTAGCTAATAAAATAACATGAGTAGAAATTTATAACATTCTTGTTTACTTTGCCTGTGCAATTGTACTGACTAGCAGTGTACTTTTGGGTGGTGGCTGCTTGTACCTAGGACAAAGGTGAATGCTAGTGTCACACTTAGAGAGAGAGAGAGGGGGGAGAGAGAGGGAGAGAGAGAGGGGGAGAGAGAGGGGGGAGAGAGAGGGGGGAGAGAGAGGGGAAGGTAAGCCATGGCACAGCCTTCTGTCAGAGTATCTGGAATTGCAGTGCACGTTTCTGCAAAAAAAAAAAAAAAAACTGAACTGCTGAGCGCTGAAAGGTCGTCTTTGTTTCCCGGCCTTGTCCACGCACAGTAGTTCAGTCTTTGGTTCAGCTGTGCGCTTTCTCACACTGACCAACCCCTCTGTCATAGAGGCAAGTCTGGAGCCTGGTCCTGTGAGTACACTGCAGGCCTTACACTCCATGGGGAGATCCCAAGTCCTAAAGAAACTAATCTCCTACTGCCTACAGTAGTAACTACTTCCATTCATCGTTCCCAAGACCCGTAGTCCAGAGCAGTGCTGCTTCTGACCTCTTCTCCGGGGCTAAGAGAACACTTTGTCAGTTTGAGCTGGAGGTTACCGTCGCTTGCCTTGCCTATTATATTTCCACCTCTTGTCCCCTGTCATTAAATGACGGATGGAATTATGGATGGCAGTGTTAAACCTGCAGCCTACGAGAGTCATGTTATTAGACATGATGTTGTAGAGGACTGGTGGGCCGGCCAAGCTAGTGACAGTGATGGACAGCTTGGGATTTGCCTGGTAATAACTCCCAGCTGTATATGAAGAGAGGGATAAGTGAAATCACACTAGCATGGAGACTACAGGACGTCTGCTGTGGTCAATAGGGCTGATATTGGAATGACCTTGTTGAGCTCATAACTAGAAAGTAGATAGGCCATGTGAAAATAGATAGGCCTGCGTTTCTACAGTGGGTGTTAGCCACCAAGAACATGCAGTGGCATTTGAGACCGCTTCTGATGTGGTCAAGCGTAGCTTTTTATTTACATTTTTTTTTGCTTTGTAGGAAACCAAAGTATTCTCCGTTATTTCTGCTTTCACTAAACCCTGAAGAAGCATCTCCTATTGCACTATAGCTCACAACTCCATGGCTAAAGTGCGAAGATACAAAAGCTCCCTCCGTATTTTTGTCTGGAGTGGAGGTGATGTGTTTTTTTTAAGCTTTCTTTAACCAGATAGTGCCATTGAGTTTCAAATCTATTTTGCTGCCAAGGAGGCAGCAGTACAAAAACACAAGTGACATACAGACAACATCCATGCAGTGTTCTATACAATGTTGACAATTTACGCGTTTGTTTTACACTCAAGTAGCAGGGTGAATAGCCGGCCTGAGCCTTGTGAAATCAACAACATGTACAAGCTCTTTTTAGCAAACAGGCTATTCCTGTAATGAATGAGTGGCTAGCTAGCACATGGAGCGCTCGAGATGATTTAGTAGGCTTTAAACCTGCTGGAGGGGTTTGGTGCATTCAGGAAAGTGCTGTCCAAGAGCGAATGCTACACGTGGTTATTTTTGTGTTCAACATTGAACTATATTACTTTATTTTACAATATGGCAAATAATATGGCTTGTCATGAGGTTGGGAAGGAAGGAAACCCCGGCGTTCAGGCAGCTGAACTATGACACAGCACATAAGATATTGGTTTGACTGGAACTGGGTGTGGAGGTTTAGAGCCGTAAAGTGTGGAGGGCATTTGATTGTAGTCACTGCTTTCTTCCTGGTTCAAGTCACGTCACTGCTTATTTTTTTCCATTGTGAATACTTATGCTCTTACGGTAGGTCTGTGTGTTTTTGCACATTTGTTTGTTCCCTGTTAGGGTACTGGGCAACCTTTTTGCGACGTTGACTAAATCACTTGTTTTAGTTCAAATTCCAGATGACAAAATATCTGAGGTTTTTCAGTAGGCCAGCAGCCTTTTGGAGGACTAGTCAGAATGAAAGCTAAGCTAAAAGCGCCAATAACAGTGTGGATAGAAATATGGAACTTCATCCCCATTTGTCAAATCATATCAACAGATGAAAAATGAAACAAGCACTTGGGCCTGCCTTGGAAATCCGTCTAATGACAAGGCAAGTGCTCTATTTAACTTTAATAGGACTGCCCCCTGGCCCTGAGTGGTGCTGCGGTGATTGAATGTGTCACTGCTGGTACCAGGGAACTGTCTGCAGCCTCCAGGCTAGCTGGCTGAGTCGGCCATGTTGGGAGGAAAGCTGCTATCCCACATTGCTGGGGGCAGCTGACAGCTCCATCTGTGGAGGGAGATCTGATCTCAAAATGAGGTGGAGGGCCTGGACATAGGCCAGCTGCTACTCTCCCCCATGGCACACTTCTACTCTGGTTAGGAAGGTTCCTAGTTGCCCCTTTCTTTTGCAGTGGTGGCTATGGGCACTACGTTAACAAGACTCTTTGCCTGAAATCCGATAAATGGCATGGGCCCATTTGTAATTTAATGTTTAAATCGACACATAGCCACACAAGCGAAGTGCCCTCTTATCATTCGTAGGACAGCCTAGACAATGTAAAACGCAGCAGAGTAGTCTCCATGAGCCCAGTACAGTCAGTAATGGGCTGTATTCCCCTCACATGCTGTATTACCGGACTTCAGCCAACTTCTATAGAAGGGTGTGGTCAAAATCACCTGGAACATTATGATAGTCACTCTGTGTGCAGGAAGCAGACATTTATCCACGGAGAAGAGGTCGGAACTCATCGGTCCGCTGTTGTGGAGTGATGCTCTGCTTGAGATTAGAGCCGTTGCAGAGCGTTAATCCCGCTCAGAGGTCTCTCTCTTATGACTCTCTGCGTTCAGGCGTGTTCCTCCAGGCCACAACGGGTTAAATAATAAACCATCAGATCTATGACATAATGCTGTGTTTATAAGATGAAAGCGCCTTACTATTGGGAGTTTAAATTCTAATCACTATCGGATAAGCTTGAAATGGCATCAAACTTGATGCTTCGTGTGCTCTGTGAGGTCAGCTATGACTCAGCATAAAGGCTGTGATGTAACCCAAGTTTTTAGCCCAGGGCAATAGAATGAATGAAGTTCTTTGAAGTCTCTGTCGCTTAAATGTTTCAGAAAACCTTAAAAACAGTTAACGCTTTTTTTTTTTTTGTTCCAGAAAATAAGCTGACAAATTGGCTCATATTTCTTTGCATAGCTCTGTTTAGTTCCTGATTTCAGGGCTCGGTAATGTGGTGGCAGCATCTGAGCCGGACAGCGGGATGCTGCAGCAGCAGGTCTGACACTAGAGAACCCTTCTGGTCTGCAGGTCAGCTGTCTTAGGCACCAGCTCTGGCCACTGTCCAACACTCTGCAAAAAGCTGCTCTATTCTTGGCAGGGACAGTTGACCTTTACCTAGCCTATAAAGAGCCTAACAGTTATGTAAAGTGTGTTAAGTACACCAAACCAATCAGAGAAATGCAAAAAAAAAAAAAAAAAAAAAGAAGAAAAATGATTCCTACAAAGGGCAGCTTTACCAAGCATTAACAGTTGCCGATTGCCAAAGCACTGTTCCTTATTCAAGTGAAAACATTAGGTTTGGGATGCTTCTTATAACAGGGGTGAATTAGGACTGTTAATTAGAATGGTGGAAATAAGACAATTTTCAGGATTAATATTGAGAGAGTTCAGATGAAACCTTTTACTTGGAAGGATAATGTATACATTTCCCGTTTTCCGAGTCATTTGTGCTACTATCTGCTGGGGATGAGTTAAATCTAAGCACTCAAAGCTGCCATAAGCCTCTGTTTCCCACTGTAAGCGTTTTAGAAGGCCCCGTGGTCTGGTGCCATCTGCTTTGATTTATTACTTATATATGTTTCCCACGTCCTCCCTGGTGCGGTGCGTGTCTAGGTTCAGTGTGTGCACGTGGGAAGATGATGTCACGAGCAGGGCATCGTGTGTGCATTGCTCGAGCAGGGTGGGTGACTTGTGCCTCTCTCTCTCTCTCTCTCTCTCTCATCCAGTAGGGGGAAAAAGAGAGGGGGACTGTGAGCACGGTTTCTCTGAAAAGGACACAATGCTCTTAGTCCAGTCATGGGAAGTGGTTACTTACTGTCCCTGACTAGATGAGCATTCACACCTGGGTGTGCTCTCAGATGCTGCCAGAACCACAGGGAAAACTGGTCTTTCAAATTGAAATTCACATGGGAATAATGTTTCAACAAACTAATAACACTATAATTATCCATCTGACATTTCATCTTATGTCAAACCGCAAAGAAATGTTAGTAGAAGATGGACCCAATGTATAACAATATAGTTATAACATTTATTTGCTCATGTCTGACCTTCTTCCTGTTACTCGTTATGTAAAAAAACCTCAAAACTGCTTTCTGTGTCCTTGACGGCTGGGCAATGTGACGATTTAGGTTATGAATTGTTAAATGTGTATGCTGCTGTAAAAAAGGTATTACCATTGCGTTTGAAATACTGTGTCCATTGTTACCTAAACTTGTGTTTGTTGCGTTACTGTCTAACTTTCTTTTTGTTTTGTTTTTCTTTCAGGAGCCAATAAAGTCCAGAGCACCACAGTTACATTTGGAGTATAGATTTTACAAACAGTTGGGAAGTTCAGGTAAGGATAATGTCAAGGACTGATATATTCCTTGAGAGGATATTTTCATTGAGCACCTGTTGGTTGGGTTTGGGTCCCAGATGGGTATGGGCTTGAGATGCGATTATGTATTGGGCAAGTTGGGATGTCCCTTGGGTTTGGATTTGGCACCAGATAGGTTTGGGGGACTAGATTACTGTTGGGCATGTCCTTGGGTGATGTTATTCAGGTAATCAGATGGCACTGGATGTTGGTGAATAAATAGGGTGTGATAAACTAGATGTGTTGTGTGTAGGATTCTCTTGCCACACATTCCGAGGAGCTGGGAAATCTAGCTGGTAGTCCCCCAGTTTCCAGACCCTGGCATGCCTTTTTCATGGCTGTGTGCTGTAATAAGTGGCTGGGAGTTGGAATCTGAAATGCTCTTTTGATGTGGCTTCCTGGTTGCAAAGGGGAGAGACTGGGTTGCAATATCTGAAGGTTGGCATGTGCAGGAACAGAAGGGCCTAGTAGACTGTGATCAGTTTCTGTTAGTAAGTCAAGCTCACTAGAACTTCATACTATATATTCAGAACCTCTGTTATTTGAACTATGCACATATTTTAAAGAAAACTGAAAGGTACCAAATGTACACTGAACTTTCAATGTAATACATTATTTTCATATCTGATTGGAAAATAATATGCTAAATTATATTTGCGTTGCTGACACCTCCCCCTTGAACACTGTATGTAGAACCTGTAACTTTAATTAAGGAGCAGGCAAAGCTGTCTGTATTGTACAGTAGTTTTATATCGTAATGATAAAGGAGTATATGTTAACATAGGATTATATTATATTGCATTGTCAATTTACATTACAGTACCTTGTTTTCTCATTACCATACAGTATATGTAAATTAAATGGAAGGCTGATCTTTGATCCTTTCAAGCCTTTTAAAAAAAAGAAAAGCATGAACGGCTAACACAAACTGTGCAGCCATTTGATCATTGGAGGGAATTGTACGACACACACACACACACACACACACACATACAGAGCCCTAAAATGACTTGCCACTGTGCTCTCACTTATCCTCCTTTTCACAAGACAAGTGTCATTAGTAGTGATCTGATCACCTGCCAGCTAGCTAGCTTTGTGTGCCAGAGTAGCAGCCCTTCAGTGTTAATAGGGAGTTGGAGCACAGGGCGTTAGGGTTGTCCTGGGCTATTTTTAGATAGCCTTCTCCCAGCAGTTGGCCCATTATCGTATATCTTCTCAGATTGCTTTCTCAGCCCTGAAAGGCTGCCTGCAGGCCTGTCAAAGAAAGCCTAGGGAAGCTCAACCAGCATGCAACGCAAATAGGGATAGCCTGTAACTCCTGGTCAGCTGTCCTTGTTTTGATACATCCGACTTGCCTGTGAGCTATTTTCTCTGCACTGTACTTGACTATTTCTGAAATAATCGTGCAAGGGCCACATTTGGTCGATCGAACCATGTGAGATGTTATTGACAGCAGTTTCCCTCCCTGCTCAGAGCGCTGGATCAGTCCAGTCCAGTTGTGGTCCAGACTGTCTAAAATGTTTCTAGTGGAAGAAAAACACATCTCAACCTCTCCTTCCCTTTCTGGGTCACCTAACTCAACTCCCATTGGGCTTAGCCGAAGAGGGAACAAATCTCATTGGTCGAGCCCGAGATAGTACCACTCTCATTAGCTAAAAGCACAACAACAACCTAGGCCTCCCAGTCCTGTGCCTTTTCATTTGGAACAGAGACAACATTTGTTTTCATCCCCTTCCTCTGCTACAATTAAAGACGTAATGGAGTCCCGGTACACTTTTTTTAGCCTGGATGATGTCCAGACAATTGACTTGAGCTACTTACATGATCTACTTACATTATCAACATAGCCAAGTGACGCCACGTGCCTTTGTCATCCCACTCAGCCCCCAAGCCAGAAATACACCCCAGTGTTGACTCTGCGCAGTGCTTAACACTCAAACGGAGATTATCTAGTGAGTGCTAATTCTCTCATACCCTGGAAAGATCCCAATCGCTAGTAGTCCAGGCTGTGGCCTCTTACTCACTTTCTGTCAGCCACTTACCGACTGGCTGCCTAGCGCCGTGCTAACGGGCCACACCCTGGCCCCAGCCATTTCCCCTGAACTCTGTGGAGTCTTCAGACATCACTCCGTTCTTGCCAACTTGGCTATTAATTATTGAACCGGTTTACTGGTCCCACACACTCAAAATAAACATTCCTCTTGGTTTTGCTAGTCAAGGCAAAGTACAAGGGCTGTGTGTCTTTTTCAAAAATTATTAAGACGTTTACAGATTTTGGTGAATGTTTAACATTGTGAAATGTTTAGTATTTAGCAGCCCCTTGGAGTCTATTGTTTAAAAATATGTCCGTTTTGAGACCAGATGTAGGCCTATTTATACCCTGGCGTACCAGCCAAAGATGAATCAGTTGTGTTTTTCTGAGGGGGACATTGCAGCAGGGAGAAGCCTGTGGTCCAGCCAGTGCTTTGTGCCCTGAGCTGGATACCAGGAAGGGAGGCGGTCTCGGGGCAAGTCTGGACGATCACGTTTCAGCCACGCTACTCTATCTCCACTGCACCGGTCCTAATGGAATCAGCACCTCCTTTTTCGCTCCCCAGAGCACTTTGCATTCTGAATCTTTAATAGCGATTGACTGCCTCTCTGGCTCGCCCTAAACTTTGATATTTCATTGTACGGCTGCATCACTCGTGGATCCTATGCAGGCCTTTGTCTGAGCTGCCCTGCCCGAGACAATGGCCAGGGTGTTCTCGGACACGTGTTGCTTGTGTGTGGAGGGAGTGGGTTTGGAGCATCGAGTGGAAGGGCTGGGAAAGGCAGTAGACTTTGAAGTCTTGTCGGACAATTGCCATGTGTGTCTTCTGCTGTGAATCACGATAAAGAGTAGTTCCTAGGAAACCACCAACACTTATTCTTGTCTTTTATGACAGGCTCACTGTTTTGTTGTGTATCAGAGGGGTGTCACCAACTCCAAAAAAGGTTGCTTAGCCGCAGCAGCTTAAAGTCTGATCGACTGCAATTATGTTCATTTGTTCAGTTCTGTAAGTGTTTACCATATCCCTGGTGCTTGATTTTGGGATGCCATTTGCCTCGTCCCCGTCCCACCCCTTCTTTTCCCATGGACGGCTATAATATACTCTCCATTCCCATTGATCACTGCATTTGCATTGAATGCCCTCCAGAGTTGGGCTAGCGTCGATGAGTCAGCTTCCTGGGAATGTTTTGTCGTTGCCTTGTCTGTCATCGGCATTCTCGACAGGCAAAGCCTGCAGCCTGAAGAAACAGAGACAGGTGTTTGTTTTCTACCCTGCTTCCCTCTGGGACTGACGCGAGGGTTTATCAGGTAAATCCTACGCTAATCCCTCCAACTCTGGCCTGTACTTATAGATGAAGTGCACTACACACATACACACCCGTGAGTGAGTGACTATGTTTACACACTGAGCTCTGCTAGCTCTTAGCTGCGCTCTGGGCTGGAATAGCCTCGGGGCGACAGCCGACAGGAGTGCAGAGTCACCACGTGGCACAGCTGCCATAGAATGGAATAAGGTGCCCTGTGGTGGGTAGGAGTGCTAGGCCTAACGTGAAGCACTGTGGCCTTGATGGCTGGCCTGCAAGGTCACTGTAAGAAATAAATGACGAGGTGGTGGAGATGTGAGGGGGTTAACAAATGCCCAATTAATCCCATCATTTTTAAGCCTCACTCAGGCTCTCCTGTATGGGCGGTGTGGTATGTGTATTTTCGATAGTGTTGATCGACGTTCTTCACCCTCCAGCGCAGGCAGGGAAACCCCATAACAACGTGTGATCTCAGTTGATGCCGGAAGCCTCATTGCCAGTGAGAGTTCCCGTGTGTTTACCCATGTTTTGCTCCAGTGGAAAGTGCCTTCCAGCAGCGTTTTCTTTTTCTTTTCCTGGTTGTGGTTGTCATAGCAGCAGCGTCGATGCCTCCTCCCACTCACGGCATTGCACCATGCCTGTTTTGTTACAAACAGCCGCAGCTCTCTTGATTGAAACGTGACACTTCTGATTTCCATCTGTACATAAGATCAGAAATCAGTTTGGCTTTAAACAACTAGGAGACAGATCATCATCATAATAATAATAATAATAATAATAATACAAAAATAAATAAAAATAAGTTGTATTTTGGGTGCCTTTCAGGACGCTTGTATATGTAGGAGGAGACAATAAGACGACCACAGGATGTAGAGTTGCTGGTCTATTTGACTCATGAGACCTTATGTGTCTCATCCATGTTCTTTTTCTGGCAGAGGGAATCCCTCAGGTCTACTACTTTGGCCCGTGTGGGAAGTACAACGCCATGGTTCTGGAGCTACTGGGGCCCAGCCTGGAGGACTTGTTTGACCTCTGTGATCGGACCTTTTCCCTTAAGACCGTCCTGATGATAGCCATACAACTGGTAAGAACGCTCTGGACATCATCCTCTCAGTTTGCACATTGCATTGATGTCTAGTAGACAATGTGCCTTTGCAAATTCTTGCCAGGGATGGATTTTGGGTTTAAATGAGTGGGTGAGTTTAAATGACAACAGATGGAGATTATACTCTTGAGTATTATTACATTATGCAAAATGTGATGTTAACTGTTTAGCAATTTGCTTATGGATGTTACCCATATATTTTTAACACGGAGTATAGAGTCAAAGACTTATTTAATGCATTTAAGTAGAATAGAGGATTTTGTGCTCTCAGAAGTAAGACATGTTCAATGTTTCTGTGCTGACCTATTTCCTCCACTCAGTGCCTCACCTTCTTTGCATTCGAAAAAAAAAATATGAACTACCTTACTTCTAGGTCCTAATCTCGTTCAACTGCTTTTCTTCCCTTAGATAACGCGCATGGAGTATGTCCACACTAAGAGTTTGATATACAGAGACGTGAAGCCAGAGAACTTCTTGGTGGGGCGGCCAGGGAGCAAGAGGCAGCACACCATCCACATTATCGACTTCGGGCTGGCCAAAGAGTACATCGACCCGGAGACCAAAAAACACATCCCGTACCGGGAGCACAAGAGCCTGACCGGCACGGCACGCTACATGAGCATTAACACTCACCTGGGCAAAGGTGAGGCCTGATAGCACTCTAGGTGCAACTTTCCATGTGGAGAAGCTGTTTATGGCTGGGCCAAGGTTGTTTGGGAATATCAGCACCGGTGCAAAGGCTCTATGTCACACATAAATCATAAGGGGGTTTCAGATAGTACCGACGTTCTCCCAAATAAGCACCCTATTTCTGGTAAACCGTGATGACGTCGCTGTTTCTTGAAATGCCTACACATGCATTAGCTCAGTGTTTTCTCTAGACCGTTTTCCAGCTAGGGTGCCAGGTTGAATGAAGGGCACACAGAACATTAAGACTGTGGTAAATGGTGTATTTCACCTTAATTATGCGTGTCAAGAGTTTAGTTTTAACAACTTTACTGAGACATAAGTGCATAGATCAGTCTTTAAGCAGTTATTTTATTGTCAAAATTGACGTTTCTGGTCAACGGAACGTTATGCACTTGAATTTCTGTTAGGGCTTAGTTCATGCTCTCAACAAATGCAAGTCATTAAACTGTATAGATAGCAGGACAACACACTGAGGATCAAATGAATAATGAATCAGTTGGCTCTTTTAGGCATGCAGTCAGCTCTGTAGACAGGTAGCACAATAGCACGCCTCAGGTTGTTTAGAGGAGTTCTGTGTTTGTAACAAGTGTGTGTGTGTGTGTGTGTGTGTGTGTGTGTGTGTGTGTGTGTGTGTGTGTGTGTGTGTGTGTGTGTGTGTGTGTGTGTGTGTGTGTGTGTGTGTGTGTGTGTGTGTGTGTGTGTGTGTGTGTGTGTGTGTGTGTGTGTGTGTGTGTGTGTGTGTGTGTGTGTGTGTGTGTGTGTGTGTGTGTGCGTGCGCCTTTCCAGAGCAAAGCAGAAGGGACGACCTGGAGGCTCTGGGACACATGTTCATGTACTTCCTGCGAGGCAGCCTTCCCTGGCAGGGCCTGAAGGTATAACGTTACGGTTCAGGATAGCCACATGACCTCAGGCGCACACATAGCCGGGCCCTCAGCGTTTTGTTCTCTACGTGTTCCAACATCCCAGTGACTGATTAAGGTCTCCCCATCTGAGCAGTGTGCGTTTATAGCACCTCAACATGAGGGGAGAGGGGGCACCCTCAGCCAAGGGGATTCACACCTCTCAAATGCACCGGGGTGTTCAAATGGAGGCCATTATGTAATCCACTATTGATATCGTCAGTGGCTTATCAATGTTTATGCTCTCTTCCTTTAGCGTAAATAGTTTGAAGTGAAAGGCATGTGTCTGCTTACATTTAGGCTACATCATTGTGGAAGTGCCTTTATCTACCCTTGTCACAAGAAGATATTGTTAGAACTATATTTATTTCCAAGGCAATTCGCATCTAAATACAACCTTTGCACAGATTTCTTTTTTTTTTTATGGACAATTAAGTGATAGTATCTAGTTAGCCTTATCACTGGGTCCCAGATACCCTGTACTGGCAGATTGATTGGATAAGTCAAAATAGGAAAAGGATTTGGATGCTGCTGCAACTAAGAGACACGATATTTTGCTTCTAAAAATTATCCCTATTCAATGATGTCTCCTCCAGCACGGAGGGTTTGTACATTGTGCACTCTACAAAAATGAAGTGTTTATTCATAGCTTTTGGAAATACGTCTGGATCATTTTCTGCTGCCTCACAATGCCTCCCTCTTCCAGGCGGACACTCTGAAAGAGCGGTATCAGAAAATTGGGGACACCAAACGAGCTACGCCAATTGAGGTGCTTTGTGAAAGCTTCCCTGGTCAGTAACACCCCTGGGTTAACGGTCCCTTTCATTTGTAATCTGTCATTCATGCTCTAAATGTCAGAATATTGGAGTGAGAAGTTGGTTTCTCGTCCCTTTTGCTGCAGAAGAGATGGCCACTTACCTACGCTATGTGAGGCGGTTGGACTTCTTTGAGAAACCTGATTATGACTACTTGAGGAAACTCTTCACTGATCTGTTCGACAGGAACGGCTACGTCTTTGATTACGAATATGACTGGGTCGGAAAGCCACTCGTGAGTCTCTTTGACCGTCCTTTTCCATTGTGTCCTTAAAAAATGTCCTCATTTACGTTACATTGACATTATGGTCATTTAGTAGACGCTTTTACCCAAGGCGACTTACAATGAGATTGCAGGGGCAGTCCCCTTGGAGCAACTTAAGGTTAAGTGCCTTGTGCAAGGGCACACTAGTGGTGGTGTTCCCAGGTGGGCTTGAACTCATGACCCTTTAGTCACCAGGCAGCAGTTTTACCCACTAGGTCACCACTATCCCTATTTTTGGCTTTAATATAACTAATAAATAAACAAAACTAAATAAGCATTGTATGTGCTAACCAGAACATTGTCTACATTATCATATCTGTACTAGCCTTTATAAATAGGACCACGATTATTTGTTAACTCTCTGTATTGCCTTGTATCTTTTGATAACTTGGGTGTTAAAGTGCTGTCCCGTTAATTGCCTGCTCACTGTCTCGCCGACGGTAGCCCACTCCAATAGGCCCCATCCCCAGTGACACTCCCATCCAGCCCAGCAGAGACAAAGCACAACAACAGACCAAAAACCCGGTAAGCTCGCTTCCTCCACCACACCCTCCTCCTGCCTTACTTACCTTCCCACTTACCTATCAAGCCAACCCTGTCAGTCAAGTTTCTTCTGTATCCATGGCAACAGCCACTTTTGTTTTCCAACTGAGAGCTTCCTGGTCAAATCGGCAATATTGGTCTTTTTACCACTAAGAGTCATTCAAGGACGTTTTTCGTTGTGACCATTCTAGGTTTTCCCACTACATGTGTGTATTCTTTAATGTAGGATCTTAGTCTTTAATCTTGACAGGTAACAACAGCATAGTCTAGATTATTCACAAACCCTGCCATCTTGAGATGCAGTCATTGCATGCCTGAGTTGAAAATGCAGAGTGCATTGTTCAAACCAGTAATGACAAGCATTCTGCTAAGTATGTGGAAAATGTCTGTATTTTTTTATTTGCATGCCACTCAAGCCTTGATCTTGCACTGTATTAAAATTTTAAAAATACCTATATACAAATGCTAGAATGTGATCAGAATAAAATAAAGCTTTCATACTTTGCGTAATCCCTTTTATTGAGGGACAATCACGTTGATATGATACACTAGTTGTGGACTATGATAAATATTTTTTATTTATTATTTGCGTATAGCTGTGCCATAGTCCTATCCCTTGTTTTTTGTTGCCAACAAGTAGGAACTACCACTATATTTAGTCATACATTATCGGGAGTTTCTATTTTAGAATATGGTGAATTGTTTGTATTTGATCAAGGCTGTCTTTACTTCTGCATGAGTTCTTTAGTGGAGTTCCTTTGCTTCATTTTGTGCATATTTCCCCCCTTTATTAACATAGACTAAACAAGCCTGCTTCTGCTTGAAAGATGTCTTCTGTAATTTTTGTTTTTATTGTTTTACTCACTCCTCCTTTACTCCTGCCCCCCCATACTACCTTCAACTTCACATTTGCCCTTCCAATCTTCCACTTTATCCCCTGCCACCACCCTTTGCTCTATGCGTCAGTCAACTGAGCCCAAAGGAAGTGAGTCTCAGCCCACTCCAGTGACCAATAAGGAGACGCTGGGGTCGCACCTTACAGCTGAGAGGCTAGGGGGCTCTGTTCAGGTACTGCTTGCGCATGCTGCTGCATGGCTGTGTGTCTGGGTTTTCCTTACCCTGTCTGCCTGTTTATCTCTGTCTGGTCCATTCTCGTTCTGTTTCTTTATGTTCTGCTCCTTCTGCGTGTTACCGCTGCTGAGCTTTACTAGAAAGGTCAGCATAGACAGCAGAACCAGCAGCCCATGTCTGTCTAAACAAACGTCATAGAAAAGGCGAACCCCGGGAAGGGAGACCTCTACAATCAGAACTCTATGTACTCTATGGACTGCTGAAAAAACAGGCCTTTTTATGGTTTTCAGTATCCGATGGTGAAACAATAATTTAGTCTTGAATAGTGAGAGACCGCCAGGACTGTTAATATATGAAGCAAATATGCCACCTAGTGTTTGGTTTTGAAATGGCAATCTTTTTCAGTGTGTCTGACTATTTTGTTTTTTGGTCCCTGGTAATTTTTACCGGCGAAACCCATGTTCTCATAACCAGACAAAAGAAACCCATATCTCATTGTATTGTCATGTATGAAAAACATAAAATAAGCATCGCTTTCCCGTGTTAGCATATTTGACTGATCCAGATTGTCGCGCGTGTGCAGGTGATGAGCTCGACAAATGGAGAGCTAAACACGGACGACCCAACTGCAGGACACTCCAATGCTCCCATTACGGCTCCCACTGAGGTCGAGGTGGCGGACGATACAAAGTAAGATGCTTCGTTTTCACCAAGAGTTGCATATTTTTAATTTTGCAATATTTCTTTAATGCGTTAAACCTTTTGCCTTTATTGTCTTTTTGAAAACATGGAGAACTGTTATTTTCTCCCCAGGTGCTGTTGTTTCTTCAAAAGGAGAAAGAGGAAAGCACTCCAGAGGCACAAGTAAAGAAAAGACAACGGATAGAACTTGAAAACTTTCTGGTCACTGTCAAGTTTTAAACGGAAGCAACTACACAGATCACCAACCCTATCTCTCTACCAATCCCTTTCTCTCCATATTTCTGTCCCTCTCACACTCACTACCACCACCACTACCCACCCTTACACCTTCCCTCTCTCTCTCTTTCTCAGTGCTCCCTTGCTACTGGCGAGTAAAGGAATGTTGTCCCACAGACTTGGTGGGCTTCACAACAGACTCTGGTTCCTTTGAGAAATGAAATAAAAATACCTGCATTATAAAGGGGGATTGAGGAAAAGTAAAGAGCTGTACCAGCGAAACGTGAATACCGTGACGTGAACATGAAAAGATACTGTTTGAAACAGTTGTATTCTAGATTCCATTCAGAACATATATTGTTCAAACGGCCATTGATCTGGGGGACTGACAATGGGTATACTGAAAGAAATATGTTCCATATAAATAGTTATTTTATTTCTGGGATCAATGTAAGAGGCAAGAATGAACTATACTAATGATAACTTTGGAATCAATGAGAGCAACAGGAAGCATTTCATCTAAAGCAGAATTGGAGGATTTTTATGTAATTCTTTTCTCTTTTTTTGTAATTTAATCCTCAATTGTTTTCTAAGTTGACTCCCTGGGTTGAAAACATACTTTTATGTTGTAGTGTTCTGGAATTATTTTTTTTTATTTTATTATTTGTTTCTGGCTTTCTTTTTTTCTGTCAATGTGGAGTTTGTAGCACAGTCACTGGCCTCAGGTACTGTGGAAGATTGAGAGAAAACAGATATTAAGCTCTCATATTATTATTATTATTGCACTTTTGGAAAAAAAATGAAAGTACAGTGGAATTATAGGTTTGATATTAACAAACAAGAAAACAACTTAATAAAGACTGATCTAGGAGGAGTCCTATTCAAGGCTAATGTTTGAGTAATGGCCGGATTGTTGTCAATTTACAAGAAAAAAGAGATGTGTTTCAGTTTTTATTTCTTACATCAAAATAATTTACCAGGAAATCATAGTTTGTGCCTTTCCAAGTAAAATGTTTAAAGCTCAAGTGTCCCACAATGAGATTTTATCTAAACTGTACTGAATGCTCACTGGATAATTGTGTTCTTGTGTCTCTCTAAAAGTATTGTCTATGATGAAGTCTCATAAGACAACTTTCTAGAGGTGTATTCCTTCACCCACAGCGAGTCCCCAACCTCCGCTTGCCATCTGCTTTGACAATCAAGACATCCATACTGTGGTGTGGATACCTCAATAGTGTGAAAAAAAGAGGTCGGCATTTTCCAAAATCACGTTAGTATAAGAATGTGCTTGTGTCATTAGTCCTTCAACAAAAGTGTCACATTTTAAAGGCAGGCACATATGTGAAGTTAATCTAGTGTTTACAAGGTATTGTCTCAAAAGTGGAGTGACAGCCTGCAAGGTCAAGAAGCCACACTACCTGAATAAGAAGCAACTGTTCATATTTTTGGAGGTCCTTGCTGCTAACATTGAATAGTTCCATGTATCTATGCCTGAACATTGTAATATTCCATGTGTTTCTTGGCCTAAAATGAGATGTATGTCTGACAATATGGTGCTTTGTCGTCTATGTGCACAGTATGCTAGCACAGTTATAGCAATAGAAATATTTTGGTACTTCGGTGGAGGTAATTGTGGAGACTTTTAATGCAAGCAAGTGATGGTCAAAACACGCTACTCCAGTTTTATTAAACCATTAGGTAATTTAAAAATAATCCAGTAGTACTCCGTTTAACATGCTTTTGTCATAGATATCAATTGATTTAGAGGGTTGAGTAATTTATATTAATTTGTAGAAAACTAGAGAAGTAGGCCTAAAGCGGAGGTAAATAAGTGGTAGTAAGCTCAAAGTAGTTTTAACCGAAGGCAATATAACCTATATAATTGGCAGTCATGTGGAGATTTATCTGAGGTTTAGTTGATCAGATTTACCAACGGGATTTTTTTCCTTTCATTGATTAGGCCTACTGAAACCGCAGGTTTTATTCGGCACTGTTAAAACACACATATAATTATTAACCGATAGAAATGTTGATCAATTCGTTTTTTGTTTATTGAACCCATACACTCACCTTTAGACTTGTGAGGGTTACAGTCTAGTAAATGTTAAAATGTGTTTTCAAATACACAAAGGTCTCATTTAATAGCTGGCTAGATTTCTTTTAAGTGCCTTCACACCAATTTACAGGAATGCATGTATTGGCAAACAAATTAATTTACCTGTCTTGCTTTTAGGGTGTAGACATAAAGTTTGAAAAGGCTAAAATCAATCTTTGGGATTCTTTGCACATGGCTGAATTAATAATAGGCCTAATAATAATACATTTTATTTGTAGAAAAGAGGGATCTCTTTAGTAGCACTTGGTTTCATGCATGAATGTTATAATAATTGGCCGTTTCTTTTTTAGAATTAGAATTAATTTTATTCTATGTTAAACCGGTTCAGCTGACCAGCCTAGAGAAAAGGCTTGGAACACGCCTAATCTGTTCTCTTTTACATAGCGTAGAGTTTATGGTAGTGCCCATACTACTTTCTTTGGGCTTAAACGTCAACTATATTTTGTATGGAGATATTGAATGTAAAAAAAAAAAAATCGTCTAATTGTGACTTGACTGGAACGGCGTACTAGAGTCCTGGCATATCAATGGCAGATCAATTAGTGTCTCCCGAGCGGTCTTTAACGATACCCAGACGACTTTGTTATGCAGTTGGACATTTTTTAAACGACCTTTGCGCATCTTTGTGGTTTACCTACCTACTGATCTACTACCATTCAGTGTTAGGGTTCCCGAGTATATATGCAGGTATATTGCTGCTGCTCGGCCAAATAGCAGATGGCATCTGTACACCGCTTGTCGGATATGGGTCGGACCGCACTCCAGGATGCGCGGGCTATGGCAAAAGAAAAACATGGCATTTATTGGGTAAGTCTTTATGACAGGCAGTGTTATCCCTGCCTATCACAAGTAAAAAAAAAAATTACGTTAGGCCTATACAAATCGCTTTCCCTGTCTATAATCTAGCCTGTTTTTGGGAACTCTTAACAGGGTAGATAAACTGTCACAATTATCTTGAGACATAACAATTTTTCTGTGTCAGTCTAATAGCCAAAAAGTCTGTTATCCCAAGGAAACCACATAAGTCAATCACTTTCCCCTTTCTGAGCCTGCCTCTCTTATTTTTATTCTATAGGAACAATCTGTGTGCTGGTCACTTTTCCCTTCATCTTTAATTCATGTCTGGTCTGTAATGAGAACACTCCTCATTGGGCCAGCGTCACCTACTTTAGCCCCTTCATAATCATCTTCCAAATTGGCTGGGCCACGACCCAGATCTCTCACCTTTCCCTCATCCCTGAGCTGGTGTCCACTGAGAATGCCAAAGTGGAACTGACTGCCTTCAGGTTAGTCACAAATCAGTCTGAATCAAAAATCACATAACTTTATTTTAAACATAAATCTAGATGAATATATAATTAATACAGATTTAATTCTGACCTCAACCCATTTAAAATGCTAAATTGTGAAGTGGCCGGACATCAAATAAATTAGGATGCTTTTTACTCCCAATCTACAAAGTATCTTCAGAGTGATATTAAAACCGATAGTATAAGGAAGGTTCTGCAGAAATAAGCAAGATATCATGTTACTAAAGTAATGTAAAGATGAAATAAGATATTATTTCAGCCAACTAAACCTAAAAATACAGCGGAATCACTTCACTTATAAATGAATCTAAAGTAACTTTGAATAAATAGATATGAGATATACGGACCCCATATACTGTATAACAAATTTTTTTATTATACACATAATTATTTTAGTTTTATATGTTTATGGTACTAAAGAATTGTCTCCTTTGTTTAGGTATGCATTCACAGTGGTTGCCAATATAACAGTGTATGCTGTTGCATGGCTGCTCTTTCACTTCCAAGCCCTGCGAAGTGCTGACCCCTCAATCACAGAAAATCTTGGACCAGTTGACATACCCATATTTAGGGTAAGAACTATGCCTCAGAACTATACCACAAAACCTATCTAGCACATCTAAATATGTTTGATTACTCACTTGAAAGATGTGTATCACTGTCTTTTCATTTAACTTTGTGTCCTTTTCTCTCTATCTAGGACCTTGCCCTCATTGTTTTAGGCATTGGCGCTGTCTTCTCCCTGATCTTTCACACAGGAACAAGGGAAAGCACCCCTAGCAGAGAAGTAGCTGTTCCAGAGAGAGAAGAGAGTGAGCCCTTGATTTCTTCAACATCCCCAAGACATTCATTTCAAGGCGCTGTCAGACCTCTCCTCCAATGGAATCAATGGTTGAAGGAGCCTTCCTTTTACCAGGTTATTAACATGTCTGCTGTCAGTTTTTAATTTGGAAAATGGAAACACTTCATTATGGAATCATGGAAAGCCATAAGCAGAGTGTTTTTTCTAGTTTCAGTAGCTTTGTACATAATCAAGCCCATTATACTATAAACAGTGGTAAATGAACCAAACGTAAAAGGTGGATAAGAGAAAAGAAAATGTCAACACTAAAGATACAGTAAAATCTTAATTACCACGTCATGTTCTTGCAAACATTCAATCTTTCTAAGCTCAGCAATTTCTTTGTGGAAAAAGAGCTTATACTCCAACCAAACTGTTGTTTATTTGGCTCTCTATAGGTGGCTTTTCTGTACATGTGCACCAGGTTGGTAGTCAATATGTCCCAGACCTACATATCCATGTTTCTCACCAACTCTCTACTGCTGCCAAAAGTAAGGCCACTGTTTCGATTTATTTTTTATTTATGCTAGAAGCACATTTGTGTTTTTTAAGGCAGTTAAAAGACAATAAAATTTCCACGTGATGCTAACATCCTCCTTCCTTTTTTAGAACTTTATTGCCACCATTCCTCTGGTGATGTATGTCAGTGGGTTTGTGTGTTCCCTGGTTATGAGGCCAGTTAGCAAGCTTATAGGCATAAACGTAAGTCCACCAACCTCTGTCACATGCGTATTCTGAAACAAGCCAGTTTAATGTCTTTACAGTATGTGTCATGTTACTGTTGTAGTACAGGTATAGATTATACATTGACATGCCAACATTCTTGTTAGATGACCTATCTTTTAGGACTCCTGCTGATCATAGGCTTCTCCTCCTGGGTGTTTGTGGATGAGAAGATTGGAGAGTTGATCTATGGAGCTGCAGCACTGCTGGGCGCAGGCTCTGCCACCATCCTGGTGATGTCACTCTCAATGACGGCCAATCTAATTGGAGAGCAGACGGTAGGAATATGTTCCTGCACGCCACAGCTATTTGATATTGGTGTGTGTTTCTTTCAGGAAACACTTGTATACTGTGTATGCAAGCATTTATGATCTTTGTTTTCTCTTGCTGTAACATTTTCAGCTAAGTGGGGCTTTTGTTTATGGGGCAATGAGCTTTACAGACAAGGTGGCCAATGGCGTCGGGGTCATTGTAATCCAAGTCCTTCAACCCTGCCCGTAAGTATAGACTGGATTACATTGGATTTATCTGCAGTCTGAGTTCTAGATTCATTGTAACTTTTGTCAGGGTTTCCCAAAGCCACCTAGACCAGGAAAAAATTGCTAATTGTAATGTCTTAAATAAGTCTGTCTCTTTTTATATGTACAAATAACAGTTTTGGTCATTGCGCTATTCTCTATTGTTTACAGTATGGACAAATCAGCATGCTGTCCAGCCTGTGTTTGGTTCTATCGGGATGTCATAGTAATTGTAACCGGGGGTGTGGCACTTGCTGCAGCTGTTTCACTCTGCACAATTCTCATCTGGCCTATAAGGATTCGCCAAAGTAAGAGCTTAATGTGTCTTTAACACACACACACACACACACACACACACACACACACACACACACACACACACACACACACACACACACACACACACACACACACACACACACACACACACACACACACACACACACACACATATATAAATGCAAAGTCTGACAAAGGAGACTAAACAAAGCCATATCACAAATATTGGGATGCCATTCCTGGTTGCTATTTGACTGTTATTCTTATGTTGGTTAAGGCGGTTGGAGAGAACCTGCCTGCGAACCGTTTGGTTCTTTAAGATTAACAACTTAAATCTTTCTGGCAGAATTTTTGTATTTCTTATTGAAATCCCCCAAAACATTCTGACGTTAGATTTTCATAATAATTTCCTTGTTGTACAAGGAGTGTTAATGTTAACACATGAACTCGGGCCTCTAAATCTTGGATTATTTTGTGGGGGGATTATTGGATTTTCGATGTTGATGTGATCATGAGCTTCTTTCATCTTATAACCATAGATCTACCGGAACATTCATTTCTGCATTACCCTCAAATGTCAGAATGGAAATCTAAATGTTTATGTCATACCCACTGCTAAATATACAGAATCTGTAACTTTTCAATATGAAGTCATTTTAAAAGCTCATTGCTAAATTATAATTTTTTACACTGAATTGAAAAACATACACATACAGAGTGTAGCATTTCTTTTTTCTCTCCAATTCTTCAACTACCAGTTTTAGATAATGTGTGTCAGAATGACCCTGTTACTCACTACCTCATCTGCATCCTGACTCTTGCTGTATTCCTAACTGATAAGGTTTGCCTCTCGTCTCTGCTTTGAGAGCAAGAGATAGAGATAGTTCAATAGATGAACTGAAGCCCAGGACACCTATACCAGCAAGAGGAGACTCAACACCTTTCTGATTCATCTTCCACAAAATATGAATGCCTTCGATCGGCAGGAGTATCAGAAACCCTGTCATTATGCCAAAGGCAGCATTTCAGCAGAGCAGAGCATGAACATGGTGCCATAGCTGGACATACTAGCTGCTGAGCCTTTGATTATCTGACAGGTTAATGGCCTCCTTTTGCTGTCCTAAATTGTATTCTTAGAAGGCTTACCCGTGTCTGCTTGTTTACAGATGCATCCAAATCATGTACTTTGCCGTTCTTTTTTATAATCAATAGGAAAAACAAAATAAAACAAAGAATCATTCACATGCATCTAGTGTACTGGGTAAGATTTTGGGTTGTTAATGATTCATATGAAAATTATGCTGATGATCACTGAACAGCCCTTTCAACATTGTTCTCATGTCAAGTAAATATGCAGGTCTATCAAGTAAATGGAAATCAAGACATGGGTTCCTTTATCCCTAATTTATATTATACACCAGGAGAGGGCACTGTAGACCTACACGAATGCTGTTATCACTTGCTTCAAGGTGTTTTATACTGTGTTACTCAAATAAAAATCTATAATATTACATCTAAAATCTCCCGCTTTTATTTAAGAGGTCATATGCGGGCAATGGAAACTGAGCGCTAAATGGCGTCTTCACTTTGGGTCCGATGTACATTATTTATCCAAAAGCAGTGCAATAGTCCAACTTTTTTTGCGCACGGGGAGGCCAACGTCTTCATCTTGGAAAACCCTAACAAAGCACTTGCTCGGGGATCTGAGGACAGTTGCGCACGGATTAGGAAAACTCACGCATGAAGAAGTTAGAGGTTTCAGGTTAGCTATATCTGTCGGAGGAACGACAATTTAATTTCACGAGCCAATAAAAGTTTATTAACTGTTATACAAGTGGAAATTGGTTACTCAGCGTACAGAGTTTACGGAACAACCTGACGTCAAGTTATTTTCCCCTCAGCCTGTTTCAGGTAAGTCGACTAGTGAATTTAGATTGAGACAGTTTCAAATGGGCTTGAATACATTTTCCCAAACTGGAGCTGGTGCTCTTTCATCCATTTGTTCCTTTTACAACTCAGTAGCCTACAGATTTATGTATAATTCCGCAAACCTAAAGGGTTATAGAGGGTTTCTATTATTATAGAGGTTATAGAGGTATTCTCGCAGGTGTTGGCGTCTCGTTATTTCTTCTGAGTACAATTTATTTATTGAAAAGGCTTTTTTATTACCATTTTTTTTTGTTTTGCCACTTTTTAGCAGCCCATTAAATAGCTTCCCTGAAAAGAGGAACCTACGGTCCGTAACTTCATAGAAATATTTTATGGTTAAAAAATGGTTGGTTAATAAATTACTTTTATTTGACTATAACCCTGTTGGCCTTTGTAAGTTCAACCTTATTTTTTTCTCCATAAAAAAGGGATATATTTATTTCCCTGACTCTCATAATTTGGCAAATGTTGCTATTATTGCTATTACAGTATCTTTGTGGCCCACATTTCAAAAAGTTGTTTTGCTATGTTAGAAGGATATTATATCCTGGGTATCACTTGTACCTGGTCTAAGCCTTTGGCGCTGGGTTAGTCGATTTTGACAGTTGTGGAGCATGTGACAGAGTTGGAATTTTCGAATCAACAAGAGATTAGTCTGTGTTGTGGTGTTGGTGGTGAATGACAGTCTCTTTAATAAATGTGGGTGTAAGATCTCTGACCCTAGTCAGGCAGCCGCTTGCTTGTATTACGCTCTGTGTAGTTGGAGAAGCAGCTTGCTTGTCTGATGTGAAGCTATTTTGTATGCTCTATAGGCTATCTTTATGTAAAATGTCCACTGTCTTGTCACTGTTATTTCTAGAGTTATCTAACCATCAGTTTTATATTTGTTTCTAGTCGACCATACAAAATAAGTTCGAACATTGTCTGAACGTTAAATAAATGTATTTTTAGTCCAGAAGAAGATATATGAATTTCCAAAGAATGGCACCTACTCTCAGTATGTCATGTGGGGGACATAAAATCGAAAGGACTTGTGTTACATTTTTTTAAATAGTCAATATTTCTTGGGTCAATCTCTTGATTTTCTCCCAAAATATATGTTTCTAATTTTGGAATGAAACTGCAATATTCGACTTAGAACTTTGAGTGTCAGTTTATGACTCGCATGAATGTAGTCATATTTTTTCATCACCTACTGTGTAATCTCTGCTGATGGCTGTGGATAGACAGAATCTCTGGAGGAGTATGCATTTAAGAGTATGCATTGGCGATACTGATGGGATGTAGTGGGCAGTGTTGATCGTGACTCCCATTGGGCGACACCTGATACCTCTGTCTAAACATGCACCTCCACTGCTCCCTTTATTCTCCTTTCCTGCCCTACACACAGGAGCCACACAGAAGAGCACTTGTTGGATCCTCTCTGGACTTGTGCCCCATTTTTTTTCACTAGGTGTACCATGGCAACGCAGTTCCCCGGACCAGCAGCCTTGACTTTTTTCGCTGGCTCTTGTTCCAGAAACAAAGACAAGAAGTTAGGGGGGTGGAGAGTAGGAGGTTGAAGGATATGGCAGGCTGGTACAGAGGAGGGAGGAGATGAATGGAAGGTATCTGACATGGTGGCTCTTAGCCTAGACCCCACTGTAGAGTGGGCCATGGCAATAAATAAATGAGAGTTATGGCCTCAGGGAAACAGTGGGCAGTACCATGGCTATCTGGGGGAGGCCTCCCGAATGAGTATTCAGCTTTAGTACTGGGACTTTCAGTTTTTTCCCTGTTTTTATTTCACAGAAGCCGTTCCTAATGGTGTTAGTTGCTACAATGCAATCGAATGCGTTTACACTGTGTGCTGCAGTGAGTGTGCAGCACATCTATTAGGTGTGAAAAAAACAACGTCATTCAAATGTCAAGACATGAATGTGGTCCTAGAAATCAGAAATGAATTGAATTAGGAGGATTAGTTTGATGTAATATCTAATTTCCTAGGATTCTGGAGGCATATTGTCACCAATCTTGACGGCAGTTTCCTCTCTGTTGAGCATTGTGTTGCAGATAAAGGGCATTGTTTAGCTGTTTACTCTGCAGCATAGCTTATTACTTTAGGATTCTAAACAAAGAAAAACAAAGGTTTGGCAAAGGGAGGCCCGTAAAATGTTCAGTGTCCTCTGGACATCATTGGGGATTGAGGGGGAGACTCCCACAGCCCATGCTGCGTGAAGAAGGGCCGCATTGTGTTTGCTACTCTCTGATGCCTGGTACCGACGTCTCCACGCTGTGTCTGACTTTGCTGGTTCAGAGAGCTCAAAGCTACGGTCATCTCTCTAAAGTGTTTCAGCTTCTAATGTGGGAGTTTATGCCTGCTCGCTTCTTGACGGGATTAGTGGTGAAGTTCCTGTTTTCAGGACTTACTCTAGCTTACTAGAAAAATAAGTAGGACACTTGGCTGATCTTGATGTACAACGTTAGATGGTACAACCTAGCATGAAGCATGGCCGTATAAAAAAATAAATAAAAACGATGCAAAAACATTTAGTTTATTAATTTGTTGACTGCGACCTGTGCCTTATAAGAGCCATAGCTTTCTTTAATGTATTTGATTTTTTTTTTTTATTAGATTTTTGGTAAACATTGCTGAGAATGTGCCATGTACAATTGGATTGTTTTCTATTGTCATGCAAGAGTGGTGTCTTGTCTTACAGGTCCCCATAATCATCCTCAAAGGATGTTTGAGAAGCAGCGGTATGACAGCCCACCTGTCTACAGTCCCCCCTACAAACCCCCCTCCAATGGCTATGGTCCCCCGGGGAGCTTCCAATCGCCCAGGAGTGAGTTTGACCCCTACCCACCCCCACCAGGCTCTTACTATATCGAAGAGAAACCCCAGCACTTTTACAAATGGCTGTCCCCTCCTGGAATTATCAAAGCCATGATGGGTGTGATCATAGTGCTGTGCGTGGGCATCTTTGCCTGTGTGGCCTCTACTCTGATGTGGGACATGAATTATGGTTATGGGCAGATGGGGATGGGAATGGGCTCCTATGGCTCAGGGATGGGGGGCTATGGTGGCTATGGTGGTGTGGGTAGCTATGGTTCGGGGTATGGAGGAGGAGGCTATGGCTATGGTAACTACTACAGCTCCTACCCGACGCCCTACTCGGCCAAGACCAGCATGATCGCCATGGCAGCCATTAACTTCATCATAGCACTAGGCCTCTTCATTGCCAGTTTCTCCAAGACGGCAACGTTCCGCAGCCGGAAGTTCTTCCTGGTGGTCCTGGTGGTCAGCATCATCATGGCCATCCTGCAGGGCATCATCAACATAGTGTACATTGTCGGTGTGAACCCCATGGCCCAGAGCTCCTCTAGTATGATGTACAACCCCATGCTGATGATGTGCCAGAACCTGTACGGGACCAGCTACTCCCAGATGGGAGGAGTGGGAGGCTTCCCCATGTATAACCAGTACCTTTATCACTACTGCTTTGTGGATCCACAAGAGGTGAAACAGTGTTTCCATATCATATTATCCATATCAGTTGCTACTGACCATTGCTTAAACTGGACATTCTGTTTGGTTGTGCCAAGTACTATAAGTATCATCTTAATCTTATCTCCATGAAATGTTCCCTAAATTGTTTACATGACCTTCCTTTCTCAGGGTGTTGCCATGGTATGTGGATTCCTGGTTGTCATTGCCCTGGCTGTGGCCGCTTTCTTCGCGCACAAAACGAGAGGGAAGATATGGCGTTATGGAAAACCTAACATCTACTGGGAAGAGCCTCTGACTGGAGGCATGGCCCCTGAGGGCAGAGATGTAGAGGACTGGGTAAGAGATCTCTGGTGTCATAGGTGCATTATGCATTATGCTGAATAATACATTTTAACCCAGAGCAAAGTTGCAAAAAAAAGCAACCATATTGCTCCTGAGAGGGATTAGGTTTAACAAAAAATTGTATTAGATTACGCATCACAAGCAGTCCAATATTATATTTTACATTGATGATTAATCATTTTGGCATGTTATTTTTAATAACTACAACACTATTGTAACATTGAGTCTTTTAGATATGGACACTGGAGGTTACTCCTGGATTATGATTGTGGATTATGTCACAGGTTTTAACATTCGAACATTCAAATGTGAGCGTGCACACCTACACAGTTGGTCATTTCAAACCTCTAATGAAATAATGAGGACCTCAAAGCTAGACTTTCATTGTTCATGCTATGGATCTACACTACTGTTCTGAGAGGCCATTTGTTAGTAATACGTCTTTCCTATTTGTTTTTATGAGTTTGAAGTACACAAGGAGTGTAATCCCGAAGCTTTTTATTACAGAGGTAGTCAATGATACACGTACAACATGACCTACCCAAAATACAGTGCGCAATAGTATTAGTATCAGTGTGTTTCCTCTTTGTGTATCTGGGAATACTTCTGTGTGTGTGTGTATGTTTGTGCTTCTGATAGTACCACCCTGTAACTCCTCTCTCTGATGCGTAAGGATTTATAACATGCGTGCCATTGCCAGATATCACACTAAGCTACCTATGTGTATTAATCTTCGGTCTGAATGGTCAATTTCCCTGGTCTGTGTTGTTCAGAAAGGCTTAACGTTGCAGAAAATGCCTTAAACCTTAGCAGGTGACCATACTCCTATACGGCATGACTCATATACAGCCTTGCATAGGCAACTTTTATCAGACGTTTTACTTCAATTGTTGAACCACTTGACTGAGCTCCTGTTTGCAATGCCCCGTAGTCACATTGGAGGGGCAGGCTAGCTGATAGCAGTGACTGTTTGCTCACGCCTTACCTGGTTTCACTCTGTCTGATCATTAACGAGCCCAGTGGAAGCAAATGGTTTCTAGGTCTTAGTGTTGCTGCCTGGGGTTTTAATTGTCCACAACATAGCAGGGCCACGGCACCGTCACCTTGGTTACTCATTAATCTACATGCATCGTTCAATGAAAAATAAACCACTCCGTCGTGATTGAGCTATAAAAAAAGTGTAGTGTTGCTAATTGTTTGCTCGGAATTGTGTGAAACCTATAGAACCTAAACGAAACACACACACAGATAGCAGTTAGGGAAACCGTGCTGTGTTCAGCTATTTGCTGGCGGTAAGAGTTGTTGTCAGTGCGTCAGACAGAGGTGTAGAGTCATGAGTAAGAAGATGGAGTACGTGGAAGGCGAGCTCAGCCCCACGACGAGAGTGAGTCAAGCCATTACCTCTTATGACATGGTTGCTGCCATTTATCTGTCTGGTCTCTCTCTGATGACCTCAAACAGTGGCCTCATTCAGTAAGCCCAGGCTGCATTGTCTTCCCCCACATGATGTCATCAAGTCCAGATTGGCATCTGTTGATCCAAGGGTGAATGAAGAGTTGATTGAGGATTCTATATTTGATTTTGTTTTTGCTAGGTACAAGCTTTATTGAACCTGTGATAGCTCAGAACCCCCTGTTGCGACGCCTATATTTTCTGATATTTGTATTGCATTTCACACTTAAGCTTTTAGTGAATTAGATGAACTGAAATAGCAGCAAACTGCTCTTTGTGTGAACTGCGATTTTATTGTGAAAATATCAGGTTGTTACTGCAATACCATTGTTATTTGGTTAGAATATAGTTGTCATTGTATTATACTTTGCGAGAGCATTAGTTCCTTCACAAGTTTGTCTACAGCCAGAATAGATCTCCCCTATGCCTTGTTACTTTCCTGCACGTCTCCCTCCCGGCCACAGGGCCACGGTTCTCAAACATTCTTTCCCTGCTTACCTAGTCTTCTCCCAGCCCAGCGGCCACTGGGTTCCATGCAGCGAGGGCATTGTTGGAATTCTTCAATGACTAGTGCTCTTCAAAGGTGGCTCTCGTGCAGCTGCAGGAAAATGACCCCCCCCCCCCCCCCCACACACACACACACACACACACACTGCCCTTTTATTTGTGTTTCTTGAGGCAAGGCTACTGTTTCCTTCAGAACTTGAAGTGGAGGCGCTTCAGAATACAAAGTTAGAGTAACTTTAGTTTGTTTTTAAATAAAAATAACTCTTTGTTTTTTAATAATAACCACATTTTGTTTTATACCATAGTAAGACTAAATTGGTCTGTGGACTTCTCTTATCTTTGCAATCAGATTTCGTCTGTACCCACCCATCCAAAAAAGAAAGGACACATTTTTTAGGTCCTCTGTGTGAGAAACAATTACCCTAGCTCCTTTGCAAATAATGCCCTTCACACGTCCCATCGGATCCCAGGAAGAAGTTGGATATACAGTGCATTCACAAAGTATTCAGACCCCTTCACTTTTCCCACATTTGTTCACACTCATTTTCTACTTCTAAATCTACACACTATACCCCATAATGACAAAGTAGAAACATGTTTGTAGAAATGGGTACAAACTTGTTACAAATAAAAAACTGAAATAAAACATTTACTTAAGTACTTAGACCCTAAAGTTGAACTCATCATGGTTTCATTGATCATCCCTGAGATATTTCTACAACTGCCACCTGTGGTAAATTCAATTGATTAGACATGATTTGGAAATGTTTCCACCTGTCTATATGAGGTCTGACAGTTGACAGAGCATGTCAGAGCAAAGACCAAGCCATGAAGTTGAAGGAATTGTCCGTAGACTTCCGAGGCGGGACTGTGTCGAGGGCACAGATCTGGGAGAGGGTACAAAAATATTTCTGCAGCATTGAAGGTCCCATTGTCATCATTCTTAAATAGAAGAAAGTTTGGAACCATCAGGACTCTTCCTATATCTGTCCGGTCCTTGATGAAAACATGCTCCAGAGAGCTCTGGACCTCAGACTGGGGCAAAGGTTCACCTTCCAACAGGACTACAACCCTAAGCACACGGCCATGACAACCCAGGAGTGACTTCGGGACAAGTCAGTGAATGTCTTTGAGTGACCTGGACTAGAACCCGATCAAGCATCTCTGTGGAGACCTGAAAATAATTGTGCATCGACGCTTTCCATCCAACCTGACAGAGCTTGAAGAGCTTCAGAGAACAATGGGAGAAGTTCCTCAAATACAGATGTGCCAAGCTTGTAGCGTCAAATCCAACAAGACTTGAGGCTGTAATCGCTGCAAAAGGTGCCTCAACAAAATTCTGTGTAAATGGTCTGAATACTTATGTAAATGGGATCTTTCTGTTTTTATTTAAAAGAAACGTGCACATTTTTGCAAATCTGTTTTCACTTTATCATTATGGGGTATTGTGTCAATCTTAGAATAAGGATGTACGTAACAAAATGCAGAAAAAGTGAAGGGGCCTGAATGCTTTCTAACTGCACTGAATAGATTGGGATTTGTTTGTTTATATCCGGGGAACTCTTTCCCTTTGTGGTGAGTACAGGAAGGAAACCTATGTCCGCCGCAGGTGTGCATGAGTTACAAGACATTTTCTCTTACTGAAAAGAAGAATCTGTAACCAAATAAGAGTAATCGCTGCTAAGCATGACCATTTTTGTTGATCACAATAGTATTTACTAAGAGCATGCCATTTAATAATATAATAAAATAAATGTGTCAAACTCAGCTAATGTCTAGATTCTGCTTAGATTTTCTTGCGCAAGGCAAGGTCAAATGTTGTACATCATTAGTTGGTTAACCTTTTCAGTGTGTGGAACCAAGCAGTTAGTCCACATTTTATTGAGGTCCTGGGCTCTGCAGTCCAATTTGAATGCCCCATTGGTCTTTTAACTTCACGAATGGCATGCCACACTTCTACTCTCTACAAAATTCTTTCCTTTGAACAGTTGCAGAAAAATGTTATCAATGCAATTTATTTTACTTTATGAGTACTTTAACTTTCTTTTTGAACCAGCTGAAAGACGAGAATTGGGACTAAAGGTTAAATCAACAGGAAGTTGGCACAAGACTGGGCGTTGAACTGTTTTTGTTCAGGCTGTTTGTGATTGTTGACTGTGGGTTTCCTCTAGGTAAACAATGTTGAAGACAGCCACAGTACCCAGGATGCCCCAACGCTGGTATTGTCTGAGAAGGCTGGTGGACCGCTGAACAACTCAGCCAATAGCGTTATCTCATACCCTGCCAAGCATGACAGCAGTTTAATGACTGTGGATGCATACAACAACACAGCGTGAGTCATAATTAGCTCTGTATGAATACAGCCTTACTGTAGGTTACAGTATCAAAACACTTAAATGTAGAAAATACTGCATTTGCTGAATCTGACTGAGAAGCACACATCGTTCCTCCTACCACTTTTCCCAAATGGCAAGAAAAAAAGGGGATGAAACAAAACAAAAAGCTCTTTGCTGTCTAAGCATCTGAAAAATCTGAAATAAACGGAGTATTTTTAGATATACAGTAGGCCGGTAACTGATCGGTAACCGCGCAAAGACACTGCTATTTCTTGAAAGTGAAGTTGTGCTTACCAGTCACAGTGCTGAGATTTTAATAAAACAGAGGAATGCTAGCCCCAAGACTGGCGCTTGTATTTTATATTATACCAAAGTCACTGATAGGATCCTTTACAAATCCCTGCAAATATCCTATATTGAATTTTTGGCCTCCCCTGTAATAGAAAATAAATCCTTCTGCAGTGAGGCGCTTAGATGGCTTCAAACACCCACTCTTATATGTAATTTCATATAATTAGCTATTCGTTTATAATTGTTGTGGCAAAGCAAGTGATTAGGTCATGCCTTGATACATGTGTTTTGTCAAGGTACTCAGAATAAGTACATTTTAGAAGAATCCAGAGATGGCAATATCTACCAAAAGGGTTTATACTACAGGTGTCCTATTTATGCAGTTGGTTAGCCATTTGTAGTAACTGTAATAGTTTTGCGATAGTAACATGCTTGCAAAGAGATTTACATTAAGCAGCCTCGCTCCTTAAGAGACTCTGATCTGATGCTACCATTCTTCAGGTACTCAGAGAGGCCCACTAGTCGCCCCTTGGTGCAGCCCTCCAGTGGTGAGGGGGCCAGCTCCAGCCCCTCAGAGGAGGCCGTCGGTGTCCGCAAGCCCTCGGCCAACCGAGGGAAGAGGCGCCGGCGCAACCCAGAGCTGGACGAGTCCCAGTACGAGACTGAGTACACCACAGGCGGGGAGACCGGCAACGAGATCGACTCTGAAGAGTGGGACAGGTGAGAACTGAACAGATTGACTCATAAAATGAGACATTAAGGTTTGAAACACATATTAGACGGTAGGCAGAAATACACATGCTATAATAACCATTTCATGTTACTCATTTTTTTGTTGCTCTCTCTCTGTCTAATCCCCCCCCCCCCCCCCCCACACACACACACACACACTTACACCCTGGTCAGGACTCGCAGGTAGTGGTCTTGCCTGACCTTGTTCTGTTCAGTTGAGTAACTAATCTCCTTAGACATGCCATTCCACATGGGTCTGTAATTTGAAATAATGAGAGAATTAAGCCAGAGGTTGGATGTCTGGGAGTGAGTAGTCAGGGAAAGAACAGCTGTTTATTAGCCGACGGTTCGACCCAGCCGGACTACCTGGAGAAGGCCTTGGGGAGACATTTTAAGATCTGAACACCATTGTTTGACTCTGGCAATGCAGCACACATCCGGCCTTGACCTCCAAAGCACCAGATTTCTCTGCTACTGTAGCAAACGTGTTTTCACTGGGAGGTTTATAAGGCTCAATATGGCACTGTGACCAAAATCACAGAGTATAACGTTGTAAGCTAAATGCAAACACAAGCTTGCGTATGGTGTTGATCTCTCTCGCTCTCACTCTCACCATTCAGCATCTACCCTGAGATAACATCAGATGCTCAGCGTCACGAGTACAAGAGAGAGTTTGACGCGGACCTGAAGGATTACAAGCACCTGTGTGCTGACATGGACGACATCAACGACCAAATGAACAAGATGAGCAGGCAACTGGACACCCTGGATGAGAACTCTGCCCAATACCAGGTCTGACACAGAAACACTGGGCCCGAGGCACAATTGACCAAATTTTGGGTTCCGATATGTGATGCTCAGTATCTGCTTGTGTATTTCAGATTGTGGCAGAAGACTATAATCAACTGAAGGATGTAAAGCGGGTGAGTGGACATACAGTGGGTCATTCAGTTAGAGTATAACAGACATTTTTACCATCCTTGTAAGAGTTGTGCTTTTCACTGTTTATGTGGCGAGTATTTCGACATTCCGATTCCAACACAGTACACCTTACTCACTCTACATCGTCCTTGGTATGCAAACTGTATCCAATGCAGCGGATCTTGAGCGATTTTAATGCCGTGTCAAATAACAAATTTCATTGTTTTCCCTCCAACCCTCCAGACATCGGACTACCAGTCCAAGAAGCTGGAGTGCCGTAGGCTGAGACACAAACTCTTTCACATAAAGCGCATGGTGAAGGACTATGACAAGTACCACTCGTAAAGCCAGCCCCTGTGTTCCCCTACGTCATGGTCCTCCACACTCCTGGATATGGCTCCCCCCTCAGGCTATGCTCAATACAAAGACTATGCAGAATGCTAAAACCAAAGCTGCCAGGGTGGCCTTCTCACACTGACCACAGAAGTACAAAATACAATAAGTGGAAGGAGGATGTTGGATTTAGACACACACACAATGACACACACAAGCAGTTACAACATTCCTCAAAAATGACACTAAAGTTGTACATATTTCCATTAAATCGTTTTTCTGTATGTGATGAAGTGCTATCGCTGAACAGCTATGTGTTTTGCTTTTGCAAAACGTCTGTATTGCTGTAAAATGTAACAGTAAACGTTTCATCTTTTCATGACCAGTAACCCATCAAACACTTCCATGTTGTGAACTGTGCCAGGTGCACCACGGTTGACGTATCAAAGCTCCTATGGGAGTAAGAGGGAGAGGTTAGGCACAGGTTGTTTGAAAGTCATCAGATCCCTTAAGTGATCCCAGATAAGTGCTCTCGGTTCCTAGTTGGTTCCTGTTTGTACTGGTTGGTAGAATTGACATTGTTTTATCTTCTTAGATAAGGGCTTTACTATCTTGAAGCATGGAAAATTGATAAGATTACTTGGGTTACCAAGACAAACCGTGAAGGTCCGGATTGTGATAAGATTTATGGTGCAGGTAATTATCAAAGATTATGTCTTCTGGGCAACATTGACAGCTTTTACAATTGCAAATGTGTTGTGGAAAGTTAACTTTTCTGATCGGATGAAGTGTATAATACCAGCTTTGTTTCATTACACTTGTCTACAGATTTCAATGGTTGAGATTAAACCAAAAAGGGGTGTTAACTAAACTTGTACTATTTATGTATATATTTTTTTGAAGTCTGTTTTTATGCTAGCTAATTGACCTACCAATTTTGTTTGTCGTTCTGATTTCAAGTGGAGTTTCATTTTATACAGAACCACTGATAAAACATGATTGATCAAAATGAGCAAATGCTATGTATCAGTTGTCCAATGTGTTATTTGTGTTAGGTAGCTGTTTATAATCAAAAGAACGTCACAAACTCAATTATGCTCCCATTCATCATAATTCATTTATACAACATTAACGGTGCCTCTTTTGTCACATGTTTATATATATATATTGGTGTATTTCATGAACGCGCTGATTCTATGCAAATCTGAAAGTGAAGAGGGTGTTTTATAAACTATATTTGTCTCGTGCCTTTTTATAGTTTTTTGTAAACCTTTTTGTTTGTCTCTCACTGAACATGTTTTTTTTTGTGAGGAACAATATAAATAAACAAATAATAATTCTCCTGATTGCATACTTAATGATTTTGTGACCCACTTCTTATGTCATCTAGCAGCAGTAAGAAAATTGTATTATGTTTTGATTTGTTATGAATGTCTATTCTATTGTTGTTCTTTCAAACCTTTAGGATTCCTTTATTTTTGCATGGATTTATTTTCTGTCATGTCACTATGAAGGACCATGGTTTTTGTAACTAAAACATTTGAGAAGGTATTATTTCCAAAAAAGTGTTGATATACATTGAGCAATAAACTTCTGTAATATTCTAAAATAATTAACTCGTGTGCACCTTTTTGCATGCTTGAGAGTTAATAAATTTCTGAACAAAACGTACCTCTTGTTAGTGTCCACTAGGGGAGTGCAATAATACAGAGATGTGCAGTATTTAACTCTGTCCCTCGGTGTTTGCCGTCCTTTAGCGCCAAACCAAACGCTGGCGCAATGCCCTCTGTTGGTTATGGATGTATATTGTTTTGTTCTTTCACAAACCCTTTGCGATTCATATATTTTTGCATGGATTTATTTTCACTATGAAGAACCAAAGGGTTTTGTAACTAAAACATTTGAGAAGGTTTTTTTTATTTTTTATTGTTGATATACATTGCGCAATAAACTTCTGTAATATTCTAAAATAATTAACTCGTGTGCACCTTTTTGCAAGCTTGAGAGCTAATACATTTCTGAACAAAACGTACCTCTTGTTAGTGTCCACTGGGGAGTGCAATAATACAGAGATGTGCAGTATTTAACTCCATCCCTCGGTGTTTGCCGTCCTTTAGCTCAAAACCAAACGCTGACATAACGCCCTCTTTTGGTTACATGAGCATGTTTTGCTTTTTAGTAGAGAATAGATAAAGTTACAAAAAGCAAACACGATATTTCAAAAGAAACCAGCATTTTCTAGTCCTAATATAGATTTTATTTACATTGATCAATTAGGCATGAATTGTCGGTGACACAATAGCCCACAATATTACCGCTTAGAATCAGCAAATGACTGTAGGCAATTATTAATGAAGATGTTGGCGACCTTGAGTGCCTTGAAAGGCGCCTTATAAATTCAATGTATTATGTTCAAGGTTTAATTGAAACTGTTACTGAAAAGTAGTCTATTCACATCTGTCTAATATCTGCTCTAAAGCTGCTGAGTTACCTACAGATTTAACTTGCTCTAAAGTAACACATTTTCAATGAAGTATGATCAAAATTAGGATGTGACTTGCATTGTAAACTACAGATGCAACTAGAAACTAGAAAATATTTGGCAAGACGTAATGAAATAATATGCTATCGAATATTCCATACTGCAGTCAATACATATTCAATACAAATTAATTAATTTCAGCCAAAGAAATTCAGCCAAGAGTATAACATTTTTATTTCAAGAAATGCAAAAATAACCATGGTGGGCAATATGACTTTTTTTTTTTTACATTTTGGTTTGACATGGTAATACAAACAAGATTTCAATGTAAAACTATACAATCAAATCGCTAGTTTAAAGTACAAGAAATTATATGATCATGTCTGACTGTGTACTAGTGTAATCATTGGTACATAGTGACAAGTTTGAAGAAAATAATCCAAAAATAAATCTTAAACTTTCAAGTAAATTTGGCAAGACATGCAGTCATCCCATTTGATTGCAATCCATGGCAATATTACACATTACCTAGTACTTCTTACCATAGCACCAAAACACAGCATTTCCTTTGTACTTTAAAGGGGTTAAGTACCTTGAATCCTATTGAGCCTTTCTGAAAATAACCTCAGTCCACTAACCCTTATCACAGTGGTGCACTGTATGCACTTCTAAAGTGACCCTATTGGTGAACACAATATAATCACCATTGCTCGACTGTACTATGAGCCAATGGACCTCAGATAATAGTTCAAGGTTTGCTTTCAGACTGGTCTTACGTGCATGAGATATTGCAAATGAGTTCAAAAGGATTTCACATGGATGACTTTATACTTTTCTTTGACTGAGTCACAGGGTTCTTTGTTGATAAGTTGTATAATCAGGTAATCATCTCATTAATAAGTTGCAATACAATCTTTGTCTTTTACATAAAACTTGAGGTAATGATGTAAGGCAGGTTTTGTCAGTGTCTGAGACCAGGATGTGTGAGAGATGGTTGAACAAATCTTGAGTAAATTCATATCCACTTCCTCCTGCCAGGTTTTTTCTCCTCAGCCTGTCAATCATAGTCAACATGTGGGAATGTGTGGTCAACAACATACTGTAATTCATAAAAATACCTGTTCGAGAAAAATAATGTGGCTTAAAAAGTCTGCCTGGCTGCCCATGTCAATGCGGAGGGCACTGGAGCCACCAGTGTACTATGAGGCAGTGTTTTGTTGCATGGTGATCTCTAAAAGAGCTACAGGGCCACGGAGCCTGGCCTTAGACGTAGTCACGTAGAGAGGGGGTTAGGGAGGAGGTAGTAGAGGCACATGGCCTAGAGTTAAGTCTGTGCTCAGGCCCTCTCGCTGTCTAGAATAAGATGAAGAGGGACCAGACATAGAGGATATACATAAACCGGGAAGTGCTGCATAGGTACAAGGAGCAGCAAACGCTCCTATTACTAGTTCAATTGACTACTTCCTTTACTAGGGGTGTTTAACTATAGACATTAACCCCAGTGGAAATAATATATAGCTATGGCCGGTTGTTTTCGTTAAGGACCTCTGAGCTCCATGTCCTCTTTGTCTGATCCAGCTCCATCTTAGTCTGTGAAGGAGCCGGCAGGCTCACTGCCCTGGCACGTAAGGCCAGCTGATGGAGCTCCCAGACAGCTGCATGTCTCGGATCAGCGTCTCGATGGGTGTCTTGCCCACCAGGCGCATGAAGAAGAGCTGGGAGATGAGGCTGGCGGGCACGGCGCGCAGAGCGGGCAGCCGCAGGAGGAGTCGCCCAAAGCGCTGGGGCTGACCTGGGTACTGCATCCTCTCGTACTCGGTCAGAGCCACCTGGGCCTTCTCCTGCAGGGACTCGACATGGGCCGGATCTGTCAGGCCACACGCGTCTGAAGGGGTATGGAGGGGTAGAAGGAGTGTTAGACAAAGGAGGGCACTGCAAGACCCAAAATACGAAATATTAACATATCTTAGTTTGTTTTTTAGCTTAGATAGATATAAATATTCACTGACCCGGGGAGAACAGGGCGATGGCCTTGAGGCAGCTGTACTCGGCCGAGTCCACCTGCAGCCTAGACAGCTTGTCCACCTGGTCCTGGAATACCCTCACCTGGTCCATGAAGGAGACCACGCGCTCTGCAGACATGGGCGCCGAGTGGAAGCCAGCCGCCGCCAGCAGTGGCGCCATGTGCAGAGGCAGGGCCGACTGGGCGGCGTTGAGGATGAACAGCTCGCTCCAGCTCAGCCGCAGCAGCGCCACCTGCTCGGAGACGGGTAGCTCGGGGAAGTAGGGGATGTTCCGGGCCCACTCGATGGTGCTGAAGAGCAGCCGGGCCGCCAGCTCGCAGATGTTGTCGATGCCCATGACGGAACCTCCGCCAGCGCCGGACATCTGCTGCTGGCCGTACTGGCCGCCGTAGCGGCTGCTTGGGTAGGGCTCGGCGCGGAGCAGCTGGGAGATGAGCTCGGAGACGGGCTGGCCGTTGAAGTAGTCGGCCCCCACGTGGCCGGGGCCTGCACCACCCACACCGCCCACCAGGGAGGTGGGGCTGATACCTGCGTGGGATGGAGGAATGCGGCCACGCTGGACTGCTGGAGGAGGCAGGAGGGAGATGGAAGGATGGGTGAGAAGGGGGAAAAGGTAAGAGTGTACTGTGCATTCAGATGAGAAGACACTCATATAGTAAAACACAGGGCTTGGGAGAAACATGCAGTAGACCTCTCACAGATCCTACACTGCAGAGTCCCTTTACCGTGCAGAAAGGCCGGCCTCACTAATACAACCAAAAAGGCCGGTCTCACTAATACAACCAAAGAGGATTGCTCTAACTAGCCCTCGGTGCCAGTTTGTGCTTGGAGGCTGCCAAAAACGAAAGAGCATTCAATGCAAGCTCCAGTCGACCCGCTTCCTTCTGCTCCCTGAACCAGTTAAGGTCATCTAAATGTTTCCAGGTAATGTGGAAACACTGTGTCCTGCGTCAGAGCGGTCAGTCCGCTGCATTAATATCCTCGCCGAATATAACTCCCAGTCTAGGCCAGCTCAACGCAGAGCACATGTATCAGAGCTTGTTGGGGCATTCAACCTTGGCACGAGTAAATGGATCCACTGCAAAGGCCACGTTGCGTAGTAGAAGATATGGGGTCAAGGGGCGTGTCAGGGGGAGAGGAGGGACGACTGAGGTAAGGGGAGGTCAAATAGTTGAAGAATCCATCTCCTGTAGTAATGCACGTGTCATCTAATACGCCCAAAATGTAACTTAATAAATCATTACATTGTATTTTACTTGTGTTGTGTAATGAGTAGTAATGGATTGAATAACCGGAATCAAAAATTGCCATACTGCAGCCCTCAATGCTTTCCTGAAGCGTGCTTTATATACCTTTGAAGTTTTACAATCATGGCTATTTCAATGTAAGCACAAAGGTTTACAGTGTCAATATTATGGACTATAGTAGAGTTAATGCTGTCCTTGTTGGATGCTATCTAGAGGGGTCTACTTCATGGAATAACCTTGAGGTACCGGATAACTCTAGATCACTGCCTGCCTTTGTAATGTTAAGGAGAACTGAAATCTTGTTCAACAGTTAGGATAGGATAGTTTGTTACCTTCTTTGCGCATTCCAACACGGAAGCATTTCTTCAGACGACAGTATTGACACTGGTTGCGGTGATGCTGGTCTATTTGACATTCTCGATTTGACCTACAAAAGAGACACAACATACAACCATTTTCATAAGAAAATAATGCATGCCGAACCTATATTCTCCATAGGCTCAATGATGCACCATTGCAAGACATTACATTTAGATTAAAACAATCTATTAAAACGTTTATTAAAATAAATTAGTCTAATTATTTTTCCTCTCTTTCCTTTATTTTTCTGCCTTTCTGGCTGTGGTAAATTTACTGTTTGAGTTGGAACATTTCAAAACTAGCAAAGGTCTCTAACCTTCGTAAATCATCAGCCTAATCCTTCTGAAGGAATTATTGGCAAACATTTGAGAATGGACCCTTTCACTCCCACCATTGAAGCCAAACATAGAGGACATACACACATGTTCAGTTCATACACCAACATAGAAGTTCATATAACAATCAATGAAAGAGAGCCATTCAATGAGGGTAGAAAATGGAGTTCTAACATTTTGTTCCTTGTACAAGAATGTTGACCTTTCTACAGTACATAGCAAAGCATCTTCACATGGGCGACCTTCAGGGCCTTTAACCCTGTCAGACAAAGTTCCAAAGGCTATACCGTGTCTCATAATAGATTGTTTTGTGGAGTATATTGCAAAACACACCCTGTTTCATCACTAAACATAATACCGAAAGGCATTGAAACATACAGAATTTGAAACTTTCCCCCTTGTGATGCAAACAAGAACAACAAACATGTATTATATAGTTTAGTAAATTACCTTGAATTTGAAAAGTACTTCTCATTCTATTTTAGTATGTTGATTAGTATTCTGCCCCATAGGGACACCCAACCCTTTGTGTCTATTAAGTTCTGTACCTGCAGGAGTAGTTGAGGTTACGCCTGATGCTCCTCTTGAAGAAGCTCTTGCAGCCTTCGCAGGTGAACACGCCATAGTGTTTGCCACTGGACTTATCTCCACACACCACGCAGTCCACCACACAGGACTTCTCGTCGTCGCCCACCTCCACATCGCTGCTGCCTGCATGGGGCGAGCCCTCCTCCTCCTCCCCTCGGAGGTAAGCCTTCTCCCCCAGTCCATTGGTGTCCCCGTTGGGGTTGCCCCATCCCCCGCTTACCATGGCCATACCTGAGCCACACGTCGCAGGGAGACACACGCTCACACTCCCCTTTCACGTGGTCCGTGCTCTCTTCTGTGATATAAAAAGAAGCTTCCAAATGTACGACTTCAGTCTGTAACCATACTTGATAGGTAGTTTTCTGGAGAGACCTTTTATAAAAAAAATGTAGGGGGAAAAATTTTTTGGTTGACCCTTGTTGAAATGATCCAGGGGTCCGACCGTCCGACAGTCTAACTCAATGCAGTCCTATATCCCCCGTGCTCGCTTTGCTTCTCAATTACTCCCTCTGTTTTTGCCGTGACCTTAAGTCAATGACTCCTCCTTTGGCTTCAAAAACATCTAACACAGGAGTGGTTCAGAGTTCAGGCAGAAGAGAAAAGGGTGCAGCCTGCCCTTTCACAGGAAACAATAAATTACACTGACTCTCTCTCGCTCTCGTACTCTATATCTCTCTCTTTTTGGCCCTCTCTTTCTTTCTCCCTCCCTTTCTCTCTCTTTCTCTCTCTTTACCTCTCTTTCTCTCTCACACACACACAATCCTGTTTTCTCTCTACCCCCTCTTCTAAGAGCCCTCCCTCCCCCCCAAAAAACTTTTCCAGCCCCCTACCTAAAGTGAGTCATAGAGGCAAAAAAAGCGTCTGTCTTACTACGAAGGTTAAAGTCCTGTGCGTTCACTCCTTTCACTAAGCTATGTCTGCCTGGACTGGCAGGAGGAGGGAGATCGCTCAACCTAGCAAGGGAAAACAGCTCTGCCTTATTACTCAACTTCTAAACTTGTCCAACCTGTTCTTGGTATGCTTGTCTTATCTGTACATCAGACAGTACTATTCTTGTAGAAACTTTAGCCATGCAGAGTTGAAAAACTAATATTTCACGAGTTGTGTGAGGCATGTGCTACGAGCACGGCTGCTTGAAGGATTTTATAAATGGAATGTTGTTTTTTTAACCTTGCAAACCTCTATCTTACTCTATGGTCTACGTGGCAAGGAACATTATCACAAGACTGGACTTAGTAAGAAACTTTAATAAACTATACTGTATAAACCTGTTCTGGTTTACCGCCACTATCTTTAAAACAAAGATCGTACCACTAAGAATTGTGAATAACTAGAAAACCGAGTAAAAAAAAAAAAAAAAAAAACTTCCAACCTGCTCAGTCTCTTTTTCACAATCAAAATTCAGGCCTCTCGTTTCACTGGTTGTGAAAGATGCTGGTTCTTCTTTTTTCCTGTTCTCTCAGACTTGTGGCGTTGGTGGCCCAATTGGCAAATACAGAACCAAAGCAAAGCAGACAGTTGAAAAAGGAAGAAAACTATCCACTCAAGCTCTTCTCAGTAAGCTTCTCCATGTGCCTTTCCCTCTTGTTTTGTCAGAGCTTGTCCATCCAGCAGTAACGACTTGAGGCCTAAGCCTCTCTGCATTCCCGTAAGCAAGTCATGGTGTACAATTGCAGTTCTAACTCTTCGGCCCCTCTTCCTCCTTTCTCGTGGCCTCTGTAGGAATGAATCAGACAAAGCTGTGAAGGAAAAACTGTCACAGACGTTAGCAAAAAAACAGCCGCTTATTCGGAAAGCAGCTTGGAGAGCCTCTTCTGCTCCTCATCTCTTGTTGTGCAGCTCTCTCTCTCTCTCTCTCTCTCTCTCTCTCTCTCTCTCTCTCTCTCTCTCTCTCTCTCTCCCTCTCTCTCTCTCCCTCCTTTAGCCCAGTGAGTAGGATAGAGAGCTGTGTCTGTGTGCTCAGGGATTTGACACTGCTATTCAAGCCCTCTGGTTGCCATGACACTCCCTGCCTTATAAGGCCATTGGAGTCAAAGAGCAGAGAGTGGGCTGTGGAGCTGCAACAGAGACCTACACACACACACCCACACACACACACATAAAGAATGCCTCAGCCGCCTGCTTGTCCCTCTCTAAAGCCCTGACCCCAGGCCTGACTCCAAGCACAGGGGAGTTAACCCCAACCCTGCTGTAAGACAAAGGGGGGCTGCCGGTCTACACACCAGGCGCATGGCCAGGCTTTCTGCTCCAGTTTCATGTTCTCTAATCCAAAAGACTTCCTCTGACTTTGTTGACCCAATAATAACAGGGAGGGAGTTTTTGTTGAGTAACTTGCTCTCACAACATACTTTCTGACCTTTGTCTTAGTGTCTGTGGTATGTTAGCCACAGAATCTAGGTAAAGGAAGATATCAAATATATATAATATAAGATGAAGATGTAAGACTGCAAAAGGAATTTTAATTCTAAAACCTTTCTACTGCCTCCAAGATGTCTTGGTTTGCACACCAACACTAAAGGAATTCCAGCATTGAGAAATGCCACTCTATCTGTCATGCCAACAGAATTGGCATGTGAAGGTCTCATGGAACAAGGAAGACAAAATAAACAGGGGAAGCCTACAGCTAAGGAGTCCGATAAATACCATCACTCTGATTTTAGAGGTACAGAGTTTTAGAGACTTTTTTTCAATGTTGCTAATATGAGCTTCCTTCAGAGACCCTAGTAATTTGGCCCCAAAATAATGAACAACCATTTACAAAAGGTTTCTTTTTAAATTTTAAATTAAGTGAATGTGAGAGATATTTGGATTACATGACCATATAATAAGACAAAAAAAGTAAAAATGCCCTTTACATTCTGCACATAAGGTTATTGTAGCAAGCATAAGCTGTACTGTTGTCACTGCTAAACTGATTTGTGCAGATTGCACCTTTTGTTCTGTCAAAAGGTTACTGGGGGCTACTTTAAACTGGGCTAATCTGAATTAGTTCTTCCTTTAAGCCCCCACGCACATTAGTTTAGACAGTGAGATGCGCAAATAAGTGCGGTGAAGGTTTATAATTATTTTCAGAATTATAATCATCCTTATATCCTTATAAACCTTTTGACATGACAAAGAATTCTAGAAATCGTGGAAATTTTGAAAAGGTATGTTGAATTATATACCTCAGTGATGTGTTTTTTTTTTTTTTGCTGTGATCTATGTGAGTATGTATGGAGCAGCTGTCTTTGTGAGAAGGTGTGTGTGTTTGTTTGGTGTGTGTGAGTGTGTGTGTGTATGTGTGTGTGATCAATTCTTTGAACTACAGGTCAGGAATGTAGCTGCTCTCCACATGCAGTCTTCTGGGGCAGCGTCTGTGCATTCTCAACACAGCCAGAAACCACACTGCCGTCAGGGTAGACCACAAGTACTGACAGTGCCTACAGCCTCTCCACTCATACTTAGCCCCAGTGGCAACCTCAGCGTAAACAAAGAGTTTCATAATAAGGTTGAGGGGTTGTGTGCATTTGTTTAGATCAACATAAATCCACTAACAAGGATTAAAAGTATTTAATGACGAATCTATAATCCACTTCCCCGCCTGAATAACAAGTATGACGTGACGCGTGATTCTTAAAAAAAAAAAAATCAAAGATTGAGTTATTTTGTACTTAAATTAGTCAGCAGCTGCAATTGAGTGAACCAACACAATTTATCAATAGATAAACATTGGGATTATTTTTGACTAGAAATACTGTAATACATTATGGGCAGAACGAGTTTGTTGTCAATGTTGCTGCATGTGCTGTGTGTGTGCAAAGGAATTTGGCAGCTGTGTTCAAACTTTAACCTTGTTGAGGACGAACTCCCTGACTGAACGAGCACGTGATTCTCTCCACCTTCTCCATTAGCCCCCGTGCCCTTTGCCCCAGAGGCACAGTTGTACTTTCCTGCGCTCATTCTCCCACCAATTTATTCTCCCTTTGCTCTTTCCTCATTCCCTCTTTAATTCTTTTTTTTTTTTGCTGTGCTCTTCCTCCCTTATGTTCACTCCTCCATCCATTCCCTGACACTGTCTCTCTTTGACCTTTGAACTTATGGACATGATGGAGTAGCGTAAAATAAACAGGGCCGTGGAACCTGGCAAAGAAAAACATCTGCTGGGGTGATGCCAAATGATCCCACACATGCGCATGTATGCATGCGTGCGAACACCAGCGAACACACACGGCCAACACACACACACACACACACACACACACTCGCACATCCAATCAATATTTACCCCCGAGAGTTGGTGGGAAACTTCGCAGTTGGTGTTTGTTAAAATTTAAATGAGATGTCGTTGTACCTTGAAGAAAACATTGTTTTAATGAGTTTTCGCTTTTTACAGGGGTTGTAGTGATTCTGTACAAATCTGAGAAATATTTGTACATCAGTTAATGTAGATGATCATTGCTATTATTATCATCAACTGTTACATTACATGTTACATTAAATAACATTATATGTATTCGTTCATTTACAGTATTGTTAAAGGATGGCATTACAAAAAAAGTGTGTTCACAGACAACTGGTTATTTGTGTCACATGTAACACATGTTTAATTTGAGCAAATGTGAATACACAACAAAATGGAGTTAACATGCACTGAAACACTAATACCTTGGATTATATGTTGTGGGTATAAACAATCAGTGTGACTTTTACAGACTGAGCGTTAACCTAACACTCCCCCGACAGCCACAAGAATTCCATGACAGGACCAATCTTCTTTCCAATCCGAGTTCAATCTGTTGGGATGGAGGAGACAGTACCCAGGTCACTTTAGGTGCTTTGGACCAACGTGAAATCATCCTAACGAGCTACATGAGGACCTCTGGGAGGTTAATTGGATTAGAGGGCAGGAGGAGCGAGGCCACACCTGTTTCTGCCCTTGTCCTCTAAACATCTCCCTAATCCACGTCTTACAGGCTGAAGAGCTAAGTGACCTCATTTGGTTATTGCTCAGCGGGTTCGGTTCTATCCAGGAAACAGACATTCTCTAGGGCTGATTCTGTAGGCAACAACTTAAGGGCTGTGTCTTTCCTGCGGCCCCGTCATTTCCCGGTGGTGCTTCGTGTATCCAGTTCAGACAATTGTATTTTTGTCAATAGCCACACGAGTGTTAGTGTACCGTGGCTCGATTCCCGACGTAAGTCTGGTTTCTCGGATGATAGGATTTGACTGGTTGAAGTGGTTTGGTGTCACGATGTGAATGGGCGAGGCCAACAAAAGCGAGCGCCATTGCGCTCTTTAATTGAGGTCAGATCGGCTGCTTAACAACGTCAATCGTGTCCCAACTCGACCCCTCCGAACGCCCCGGCGGGACTAACAGTGTTGTGATGCTAGGAGAGGTGTCAGGTCAGGCTGGCAGCATTGGAGAGGAGTACAGAGCAGAACCGGAGCGGTGGAGAGCCTGTGATGACGAGATAAAGAGGTGGAGTCGGGGCCCAGCCCTGTGATCTCTTTATACAGCTTACTTGGTACAACTTATTCAAATGAGAAACGGATGCAAGGAGTAAATGAGCTGACCTTAAACCCCTAGGTCACTGCCCGCTGTGTGTGTTTGTGCTTTAGAGAGGGGATTTCATCAGTCCCTCCCCCACCGTGATTGACAGCCCCTGTCATTGTCTGATAATGGTTCAGCTATTTTCCCAGGAACGAACCAACCAATAAAAGTCCATCTGTAATCAGCCCCTTAAAAAAGCAACAAAGGCTAAACCCAGCGCATTGAGGAATATGTCTACTAAATGTACTTGGATAGATAACATTGTTAGTATTACGTTCTTGGGTCTTTGTCGTAGACGTTTTTACAGGGCGATAAGTTAACCAAATATAGATTCTACAGCATTCAGAAATGTCTTCACGTTGTATGCACTTGGGTTTCCTAACCTCCTTTATACATGGAGTTGATGAAAGCGTATACCAATGTAGATATATTTCTGACTATCCTATGTGAATTCCGTAATAACAGTATTCCGAAATACCTAATCAGATCATATCACCAAGAATGGATTTGACCCACATTATTTGGATGTTTTCACGGCAGATTAACCCCTGATGCCGTGATGTCATGTTAAACCAAGGTGAAAGGGACTGTTAAATACTTCCATACAATTGTAATGCATTCCGTAGATAGAAGGCTGTTCTCAGAGATATAGAGTTATGTGTCGGTGGCTACACAGCTTCTCCCCTGACTGCCCCTTGAGAGTGAAAGGTCTTAAAAGGCATCTAATGTTTTGAGACTGAGGGTGACACCTTATTATACCAATACATCTAAGTATATGCAACACATCACAATGTACATACAACCTCAAATAATGGGATTTAGAGGATTGATAATTGATACCTTCTACCAGGAAAGCAGAGACAACTAGAGGTTCAACTAATCATGTTCATCTACGAGAACCTTTGATGAACATAGGGGCAAAATGGGGACCAAATGTGAGATGGAGGCCAAATTGAACAATAATTGTGTCATCTGTTTAATGGAAACGTTTATAACAATTGTGATTGTGACCCAGGGAAGGGGGTCCAGTGCCAGTCAGGGCCAATCTTGTGACCTCTGCGCGGGAAAGGGCAAGCTCAGGCATGAGTCAGGGCGTCAGGGCTCACCACCTTGTCTGGCCTCCTGAACCCGCCATTCACAAGCTAACACAACAGCCATGGATCACGGTGACCCCGTGGGTGTGACACTCAACCTTTGCCTTAACCCCTTGACCGCTGGCCACAGCTGCAGCCGACCCGCAGGCAGAAAAGTGGCAGGGAGAAGGGACGGAGGTGGAGGGAGGGAGATATTGTGGGAGAAAGAGGGGGCGCGTGACAGAGAGATAAAGAGAGAGAGAGAGTTATGTGTGTGAAAAAAAAGAACAAATGAGCGCACCATTCATTTTGCGCACACACCCGCCATTGTCCTCCTCCCCCATCCCCCTCTCGTCTGTCTATTGTCCGAGCAGAGCGGACGGCACGGACTTTATAGAATTGGGCTGTGCGAGAAAAAAAGACGCATATGCTATAAAAGCGCCCCCTCCATTGTACCTTTAGGTAGGGCGGCACTTTCTCCTGAGTGACTTTCTTCTGAGGATTTTCCAGTCTCTACTTAAATACTGCCCTCCTGCTCTGTCCCCATCTCTCTCTCTCTCTCTATCTCTCGCTCTCAAAATACTTTTTACAAACACCATTTGGACTACCAGTTGACTTCTGGAGCTGCCATGCTGGCGGGTTCAGAGTATGGTCTCCTCCCTCTGCCACTCCAGCACCTCCAGGGTGGCCTTCAGAGCGTCTATCTGCGTTGTGTGGCGCTCTGACATGGCTGTCACCTGCCTCTCCAGCCGCCACAGCTGCTCCCTGTACTTTTTACGGGCGTTTCGGTATGAGCCTGTGGCTTTGCTGCAGGAAACAATGGAGACATTTTAGCAATACATGCCTAAGGTCATAGATCAGTTATAAAGGATGTGAGTAGGCAGAAAATCAATAGTCATGCTTCTAAAATGAATATAATTGTAATGAAAATATTCATTATTATAGTTACTATATCAATACCAATGCTACATTTGCATAAAATGTATATCATTTTCATTGTAGGTAATGTATGCACGGATGCTTAGAGCGTGTGTTTTTATGTTTGAAAGGTCAGTTTGTACCTATGAGCTTGTGCGAGCCGAACCATCTGCTGTTCACTGTCTCTTCTGCGTGAGGCGCTATCTGAGAGAGCCATGTCCAGGGAGTCCCGCACAGAGGCCAGCCTTCTCCTCAGAACCTGCTCACTGAAAGGGCAGGCAGACAGAACAGAACAAACACTCCTTCAGGCTCAGCTCCGAAGGGTCCTTGAGGTATCAAAAGCGCAGGGTGTCATAGCAACCTTTCTTTTACGTTAGTCAGGCCTATTAAATCCTTGTGAACTCCTTCACCATTAAAAACTATAGTAAACAACTTCTCTATTAGCCAGCTAGGCCAGGCCTGAACGTACTTGGTAAACCTAAACAAATATTCAATTACAAAAAAAAGCACATACACAAAAATGTACAGCTGGAACTTACGACTCTTCTCTCTCTTAAGATGATATGACACACCCTAAACATGTAATCAGCCTTAACAGAAAAGCAGGTACAATGTATATCCAAAGTCTACAAAGTGACTGATAGTGTTCCCTAGCAACAGCGTAAAGCCATGGAACATACGTCTGGGGAGAAGGAAATCTGCATTAGCAACAAATCGTCTATTATCTGCTGAGTGGCCTCAGCAGGTAGGTATTTACAGCTAACCCTCGTTGGCATTGCTTCAGACACCACCAAACACCTCCTCTCTCAGGCAACGGACTAAATAGCCTTTGTCATTCGTAGAACCATTCCTTTTGTGAGTACTCTGGAAAGGTCACCTTCGCAGAACGGCCTGAAGCTCTTGAAGGATGGTTTGGTTCCGAGGCCCAGGCATGCCCCTTTCCCCACACAGTTTAGCAACATTCTCAGCAAGCCCCTGAAACAGGCAGTGAAATGGCTGATTATATACAGTGCTCATGGCCCAATGACTAAATTTCTCTGTAGCGTTTTGCAGTGACAAAAGAACCTACAATAACAGTCGCCGCCATCTAGATTACTCTGCCGTCTAAGATGACTCTGATTAGATTTGCAGTCCCGTGTGGCTGATTGATGTCTGATGACTGATCTAAGTGCTGCGCAGTGTGGTACCCGCTGTTCGGTCCTCCGGTCCTCCAGCTCCTCTGACAGGCTCTGGGAGATTAGAGCTCCCGCTGCATCCTGAGCCTTCTGGGCCATCAGGCTCCATTCCAGACACCTCCTCTCCTTCTCGGTCAGACGGATCAGCCCACGCAGCTCCGACATCTCATCCTGGACACAGACAAAGCATCCACATAGGACTTCTCTGTATTTACATCAGCGACTGTTGGCATTGGATGTCAAAATAACAAAACAAGGTGTCGTTGAGTTTGGATGTTAGATGTTGTTTACCAACCCTGACAGTGACCAGCTCATAAAGCAGAGCTGACTTCTCTCTCTTAGTGTCGGAGGGGTTGGACCCCTCTTTGACTCTTTGACCCCCTCGAGGCCCTGCCAGTGTGCCAGTGTCTGGACTCAGCTTCCCCTCACCCCCGGGGCCAGGTTTGGGTACACAGACAGCTGCCCTATTCCACTTCAAGCTCTCTATTTGCTGTCGAAGAGTAGCCTCACGTCCCACTAATTCAGGATCCCTTAAAAGAGAATGTGGATTCAGAGTGAGAGTGTATTGAGATCGTTCAATTAAAAATAAATACACATAGGGGATTATTACGGTGAAATAAATCTCAGAGAATCTCAAATAATGGAATAATAATTTTCTCTTCATTTTCAATGTTACTTAATTGATAACATAACTACCTTTAAGATCACAAGTGCGCTTATCAAAAATATTTAACTTTCCCATGCTTCCATATAACCCTTTTTTCACCTCAGACTCAAGCTGATTAGGCGCTGTGGCTCTTTCTCAATGGCATCCCCTGGTGTTGAGAAGGAGGTTGACAACTCTTCAGTCCTCCTCCGCCCCCTGACTTGTAATACCGGACTGTTGGCCTGATGATCTCCCCTGACCGGCTCTAAAAGAACAAAGACGTTAAGTGTATGTGTTGTGATGTTACCTACAGCATGCGTTTGCATGTGTCTTTGTGTGTGTTCTGGGAGTTCAGTAAACAGTAACTGAGGAGGAGGAGAATCAACACCTGCTTGATCTCTCCATTGTGGAATGCCCTGCTGCTTCCTTGCCTCACGCAGTGACAGTAGCTCGCTGTAGGCCCCCTCACACTCCTCACTGTCAATCAAAGACTGATTCAGATCATGGACAGATTCCAATGATGCTTACACATAAATGTTTGCTAGCCTGTGGTTATTGGACATTCTCTTGAAATAAACCTAGAGCGTGTGTGAGTGTACCAGTATCTGAGAGCCATCTGAAGAGCAGAGTTGTCCGCCTCATGCCTGCCCAGGGTCATGCTGATTTGCTCGGACTCTCCCTTCCTCCGCTCGAGAGCGGCAGTCAAATGTTCATTCCTAGTCTTTAGCCTCTCAATACACCTGTCACAGACAGGAAGAAGAACCGGTTACGCAAAGGTCAAAGAATGTTTCAGAGATAGAATTGTCCTCTTTTTTCATATTAGTAAACCCATCATTACTTGTCTGTTTTTACCTATGCAGTCTCTCTGTCTCACTCTCCATGTCAACACTGGGAGTAGGACTTGGACAGGGGCTGTCTGGCCAGCCACTGCTGCCTGGGAAGGAGCCTGACGGGGAGATGTCCCCCCCAGAAGATAGGGCTGGGAAGGCCGCCATATGTCTCCTTACTAACAGAGGGGATCCAGGGAAAAGAGGGGAGGCCCAGCCAGCACTCGTAGCCCCACCACTGATGCTACCTGATGGGCTGTAAGGAGGGGAGATACTAGCAGAACACCATGTCCTCTGGAGGTCAAGCAACTGGAACAGAAAAACAAATGTAATACCCTGCCTTTGCCTTAGAACCTCTTGATTTGTCAATAAGGACCACAACAACCATTATGACAAAACGATGTGATGAAAATAAAATGATGATAATTAACAATCATTGCAGTTTTGTGATAGGTTCGACTACACAACAAAACCGATTTGGTTTTGACTAATCAGAATGTACTCACCGATTCTTGAAGTTTGTTTCTCTCTTCTTCCATTTGACTGACGGTGTATTTTGTTCCATCTAGCGCCACCTGCCTGCTCTGGAGGGTATTTTTCAGAACAACGTTCTGTTGGTGCAGAGACAGAATGTCCCGTTGGTACTGCTGCCGCTCCTCAGGCGGCAGACCAGATGGGTACGAGATCCCAAACTCCCTTTCCATCTCCTGTAAAACCTGAAATGAAATGCATTACCACAAATATGAGAAATCTGCTTTTTCTCTAGGGTTGACAATAGTTAGACAATAGTTAAGGGTCATGAGGAGGGATGCTATCCAAAATAGCAACACATAATGATATTAAATAAAACAACATATTTAAATGACTCTAAATGATTTCTAAAAGAAAGTTAATTGCACCCGAGTGGCCAAAACCCAGCTTTCACGAGCAGCTGTGATGTGTTCGGTTTGTATGGCCTGGTCACATGCAGTGAATGGGATGGCCCAGGATCTTCTCTTTCTAATGAAATCTTCCACAGTAGATAGCACTGCCTGGAGTTCTTTCCAAGTCTCACCACTGCCCCCTGTATGCCCAAAGTAAAGATGCAATCTGCATGATTAACTGGTTTGAGGTCAATCACATGGCAAGTACATTTGTATATACGGTTAACACTGATAACAGACAACGAACACGGGAAGAGACAGGGAATGCTACAGAATCAAAGTAGAAAAGTACTTTGCGCATTGTGGTACCTTATATATATATATATATATATATGCGCAAAGTACTTTTCTACTTGAGATATATATATATATATATATATATAATTTTGGCATTGGCTTTCAGTGAAGTAAACACTTTGGTGCAACATAGGTACTGACTAAGGAGTGAGTGGTTTGATGAGCTTCATGCAAACCTTGCTTGTTGACAAATGCTTCAGATGAGTTGCCACTGTCCTTTTCTGGGCAACAACTGGCTGACTGGAAGTCCAGCAATGGAGAGCTAATTGGTTCCTGCAGTTTAGGGTCTTCAGTTTCACTAAAGCGGATAATAATTATACTGTGATCAGTTTAGATCAAATTGCCCTAGGCCCACAGAAGCAACTTTTTAGTCCTATTACATTATATCAGTCCATATCAGTAGCGGACAGTATTTCTAGGCATCTATTCACATCTTCCTACCTTGGTGCCTGTAATTTTCCCATCTTCCGGTTGAGTTCAGCAATGATGTTGAGCAGAGTACCCACCTCAGCCTCACACTGGGTCAGCTCCGCTTGGGAGGGCTCAGCGCTCGCCAAGGAGTAAGGTATTGCTGGCTCAGCCTCAGAGGTCTCCTGGGTCCTCTCCATGTCACACCTTGACCTGCCACTCAGACTATCAGATTGGTCCAGAATGGAATCCTGTACGGAACTATTACATTCTCAATTAAAAATGTCCTTTATTATCACAGTGCAATCCTTTTCAATCAGAGGCTTACTCAACCTTTTAACTGAACCACAGCTAAGTTCTTAACGGGAAGGTTGTCCTTTAACAGCCATTGTTTTGAGCAGCGGAAAAGGGGGAAACTGACACATCCTGAAGCCTCACTTCCTTTACAGAAACCATGGCCTAAAACACGTTTTGTATGAGCTGAAAACAAAATGTCTCATCACTTCCTGAGATTGTTGTATGGCAATGTAGCAATGTCTTGTACAATTGTCCTTAAGGCATTTAGTTGAAAAATACAGTGTTTATGAAGAGCAGAGATTAGGTTAGAACAACTTACAAACGATCAGAATCATATATTGCGATAATACACTGTATGATATTGTTTAAGACACTTCTGTGTGCAGTATGCGAATGCATATTTATAAATAGCAACATTAGCCTAGTTGTCAAGTGTGTACAGTTTATTACAGGTTCTGTCAAACATTTAAGTTACTATATGTTATTTCCTAGTTCATGTGTGTACAAGTGCTTCTTAAAGACAAATATTTGAAGATGACTTACCTCCATGAACTTAGATATCAATGACAGGAGTCATTTGTTGTATTGCTTCTTTACTGTTATCCACCAACTAACGTTCGAGGAACAGTACACGAGTCGCCGTTACTCTGTTGTATTTTAGCACAATTATACGTTCGAACGATTTTCCAGTCTCTACTTAAATACTGCCCTCCTGCTCTGTCCCCCTCTCTCTCTCTCTCTCTGCATGCACCTGATCGCCAGGGTTTATAATGCATGCATGTAAGCCTACTGACCTAGACGCTTAAGAAACGCATAGCAGTGTTGTTGATATCTGGATTAACATGCACTGCAATTTGTTTCAGAAAAATATATGGCATTATTGGAGTTGATAATAATACTGCATAGACTTCTCATCTTTTATTTTTTATTTACAGTTTACCTTAATTCCACCACATGATGGCGCTGCAAATAACTTGGTAAAAGTCACTCAAGTACCAGAGAGGAGATAACGACATTATGAACCAATTTATTGTTTAAGAGCAATTTAAGTGCAATGCAAGTCTATGGTGCAATCTTAAAATTAACTATTTTGTTTTGGTGGGATTTGGTGGGGTCAATTATAATTTCCGTTGTCACACGTTTCCCGTGTCCGCCCTTCATGGATTCAGGGAGCTGTAGTTTCATAGTCAGATGACCAGGAAAAATAACACCACCTAGAACTACCACCCCTACAATGCAATTCAGTTATCTTTCACGGGACTCGGTAAAACTCCATTGGGACCAACGTTGAACGTTTCAAGTTAACGTGAAATAGCGGAACGCGAAGGTAAAACATCTCATTAAAATTTAAACAGAGCAAGGAATCGTGAGGTATAAGTTACAGAGACATAATGCAGTTTATTTAAATGGTTAGTTTATATCATCTTGCTAATTGGACAAGTACTGGACTGGAGCGACATAACGCTAGCTCATCCAGTTATTTACAAATTAACGTTACTTTGAAGACCGCATCACTCACATCTCAGTCACTGAATACTACATTAATTTAGTTTTGACGTGACGACATTTAACGAAACTGAAGCTTGCTAGCCCTGCTTCAAGGGCTAACAAGTGCTTGTTATGTTAGTGTAGCAGATGTGGTAGATCTATTACTAGAGCAAAGATGCCTGGGTTTGCCTATGCTATATGAGCTAACGTCGTTCATTGAATGACAATAATCTGCTCTTTGACGAAATTTACAATAAAAACATTTACATAATTCTGTATTTGGTAGGTTACCAACTTTAACTCGTCAATACTTAATGACAGATAGCTATGATAAGGCTATTCAAATTATACAATTATACAGTTTCATTACTGACTGCTGAATTTCATTTTTTAAATTTTATCTCCCAATACCAGCTGCATACAGCCAGGAACAGCCGAAAAGGACTCGGAAATGACAGGTTTGAAAACTCAGCAGTAGTTTAAAATCGCATGCAATGATTATGAGTGCAGCTTGCATTTAGGCTGTGCCTTGTGCTTGTATTAATGCAAGCTGTAGTATCTGTAAAAGGCAGTTGAGGTAGCACATTAAATAGTACACAGCCAGAGCAGGACATCTTGTAAAGTGTTATTGACCGTTGAGAAACATGTTGGTTTTTCATCTTTGTTTATACAACTAGTTTAGTGCAGTTATCACATCTACTACAATTTATTGTTACTGCTAGATGTGTTGAGAAAATGTGAAAGTAGCTCTCTATATAAACTGGCCTACTGTGTAAACTGTGTTTTGTTTGAAATTCTACTTTACTTTATGTAAATAACGTCCCATGGCTTTGGATGGATTGGCAGGTCAGTATTTTTTCACTTTGTTATTTAGGCCTACATGCTTATAAGTAGTGCAGCTTTGTTAATTGGTTTTTGTCAATGAAATGTGTTGGTGTAACTTCGTTCTGGTGATTAAATTAAGCCATGAGTCGTTATATTAGCAATTCCTAAGTAGGCTTACATACTGAGAAAGGACAATTATTTTGCTTTGCATGTAGGGTAATGGTGTGATGTTGGTGTTGATGTTGATGGGTGAAATCAATGGCCAGTTGTGACAATTGAAAAAACAATTCTTATGCCAGTTCTGGATTATGGTGTCAATGCTTTCATTGCCTTTGCTGAAATTATTGATAGGAATTGCTCATTATGTTGTAGGTTTATCTGCATTGGATATATTTAATATATAGCTATAACCCTATAAATCGCTGCCTGCCGCTTTAACCTCTAGACGCATTATAGCTATCTAGCTGATGACTAGAATGACCCCAGCATTGTGCAATTTTTGTTGTCACTTTCAGAGCGGGTGAATAACTTTCCTCCCCTTCCGAAGTTCATACGAATTAAACCATGCTTTTACCACAACATTGAGGAGGACATTCCTGCACCACACCAGCAGTTGGTGCGCAAAGTCTACGTACTGTGGATGAGTGAGTTGTCTGTGCCCTAAATTACTGACTGACACAATTTCTAAACTCAACACTCCAGTATTTGGAGAGCCAGCAAAGTATAGAGGTCCATTTTTGTTGTACCATTTAGGGGCTCTCTTTCAGGAAAGAGAAGCATAATTTTTGCAATTCCATATATTCTGTAGGGTAGGCTTGGATACATTTATTAGCAATAAAACTTAAATTTTTTTCTTCTTCTTTCTCAAGTGTATTCAGGCACACTGGTTATGAACGTGATTTCATGCATCGCATGGTGGGCAGGTGGTGGGGGTGCAACCAACTTTGGCTTCTCGATCCTCTGGCTCCTCCTCTTCAGTCCATGCAGTTACACCTGCTGGTTCCGACCGCTCTACAAGGCCTTTAGGTAAGGTCCACTCGCACTGTACCTCGGACATCTCACAATTTCACCGTAAACACCTTGTGATGTATTTCCAGTCCTGTGGTCCTTTTGGACCGTCTCCCTGATTGAAGGCTAGACTACTTTTGTGGATTGTGTTTATTTACTTTGCTCATCGCGTCCTGCTCTTGTCTTCAGGGCTGACAGCTCCTTCAACTTCATGGCCTTCTTCTTCATCTTCTTTCTCCAATGTGTTCTGGCCTTGATTCAGTCGATAGGCATCTCTGGTTGGGGAGCCTGGTAAGTAGTGTGAACCTAATGCCTTTTCACTGTAATGGCTCACAGCTCACTGCAATCACTTTTCATATCACAAATGGCCACTTATCGTGGCAATGGGATATTTTTTTTTATTTTTTTATAACAAGGTATTTTTTGCAGCTCACCATATCCATTGCTTTTTATCATGCATTTGGTAGATATTAATCCAATTTACCACTGCCACATACTAACCCACACTACCCAACCTCACTCTCACCAACTCCAAAAGCGGCTGGATTGCGACAGTGATGTTTTTCAGCACCAACGTGGGTTCTGCTATAGTGATGCTTATTACAACTCTTCTCTTCACTCTGGTGACTGTGCTAATGGGTCTAGTTCTAATCAGGGTAAGTACAAACAGTCAAACTATAACTGAGGCTGTGCAACACACGCTCTGTATGCTCAGACACAGACACTCTATCAGGTTTTATAGTTTTCTTGTATTTTTTCTTTAGGTCCACAGGATGTACCGAGGCGGTGGTGGTAGTTTTACACGTGCCCAGGAAGAGTGGAGCACTGGAGTGTGGAAGAGTGCCCCCGTGAGAGAAGCTGGGTTTCAAGCAGTCGTTGAAAGTGGACCGAGCCTGCCACAGTACCCTGCCGCCGTGCCCAGCTATCCAGACAACAGCCATTGGTGATACCGAGACTGGACACTGAGGGGAGACAAATAGCTGGCACGCAGGAGAGCCAAACACTTCTCAACCTGCCACGAAAGGAAACGTATTGCTGTATTTTTCAGTAACAATGTTTGTAAAATAGATGATAATCAGATTTATACTTTAAGGTTTAAAAAGTAAAAAAAAAACTAGAAAAACAAACAGAACATTGGCTTTACCGAAAAAGGCCATAGCCTTATTGTTTATGAAATGAAGAAGCCCTAAATATAGGACCCATTGTTTTGTTTACATTAGTTTCTATCAAATCCATTAATTTAGGAAGATATAATGTCATTCATTTTTTAATACACCAACTGTGGGATCAAGTCTTTTTCTTTTGGCAAATACTACAAGCAGCACTATTTTAGAAAAGTATGTGCTTTTGAGCAGTGTTGATCTCCTTCCCATACTGGCTGACCTGCATGAAATCCTACAATACCCTTAACACTAGAGCCCCTGACAAGGTTAAGTCTTACAAAGGGGTTTCCATTACAGCTGCAAAAGTTAATTTAGTGCACATTTTAAAGAAGTATTAATTGTTTATGAATATTTTCTTAATGTCTCCCGAATGTTGGTGTTTTTGTTTTATTGCTAAATCTAGTCGTCTCTTAAAGATTTAGCACGCCTTAAGTCTAAACACTAATCTTGCATGTTCGGAATGCTGTGCTTGATTCTTGCCTTAAAACTAATACATTATAGTCCAGTGTAGCTGGATCATGCCAAATAAACGTGCAAAATACCTTTCTTCCTTAAGTTAATGTGAGTGCAGTTCACACAATGTGTAATGCTGCCTTTTGTTCACCTTGTGCACTGATATATCCTCCCTCCTTTTTGGGAAACCATACCATTTACTTTTTTTTGTTTTATTGTCCTGTTGCAAAAGGACATTTTAGTCTCAGAGCAACTTTCCAGGGGTTTCCTAGATTGGACTGTCATGTTTACAATTGGGGTGGGTAGCTAGTGCCTCTTATTTGAACTTAATTCGATTCTTTTTTTTATATTTAATATTCCATTATTTTCCGCAAAGAGGGATTTCATTGATGTCTGTTATTCTGTCACTAACAGCTAAACTGACAAAATGTCTTGGTGCCATGCCACATTGACACACTATTTCAGTGAACACTTATTAAAAACTAGCTTTATTGGCTTTTCATTGCTTCATACTTTATACAAGGAATATCATACAATTTATGATGTGTGCCATTGATACTTTGTTTGGAATGGCAGTAATAGACAATATATTTGTAACAAATTTTGAGAAGAATATTGCCCCTTCAATCTAATTTTGCTAAGTGATTGTTTTTATATTCTAGTTAATGGTTGAATGCTTATCACAGAACCAGTAAATTATCTGATTAAGACTCTTAATACTGTACAGGAGTAAGCATGTACTTTTTATACAAAACAAAGTCAGACGTAATGTGTGAGTGCAGTATAATGAGAGAGTTGGCGTGAACACAGAGTAGAAGAGCGGTCTTCCTGTCATTTGGTTTAGTCTGAGACATTTGGACATGACAACACACAGTTCTAAGCAACAAGTTGTACAGTCATTGTTTTTCAAATTACATCATTGATTTTACTTACTGGTACATGTGTTCCTAAAAACATAATAAAGGACTTGGTCGGTTATCCAAATTACTCAAGAACAAACAATAATTTAAATTTTAAACAAAAATTGTTTTAGTAGACTAGGCTAATCAAATATGTCACCTTTTTGGAAGGGCAATTTTAGAGAAAGTGTTTTGCTACTTTTATGTGACCAATCATTTGTCTTAACTAAAAGTATGCCTAGTATGAAATGTCTCTGGAAATGAAATCAGAAATTTTATGAATTTTCAAAGAGGAATCTCACATTTGTTCAAATAAATACAATGTAAAACAAAAAACCTATCGCAAAACTAAATATACAGTAGTATGCCCAAGACAATTAAAAAAATATACTGAAAGATATTGTTCTTAGAATAAACTCTCTGTTCTGAACTGTACCCAGCCTTTGGCCTTAGTGTCATTAAGAAGTTAGTCAGCTGCCTTTTGACGGAGAAAAAAAACATCAAGGTTCATATCTCTGATTCATCGTTAATAAAGCCCATACCCTCCCGACTTGAAATGTCCTTTGGGGAGAATTGGTGCTCTCCGTTCACTTTGAGGTCACCCACACTGTGGTTGTTGTTAGACAGCCTATTAGTTCGAATGTGTAAGTATTCAACTGCATGGAACTTCACCTGGCTGTTAGCCTCAGGCCTCTGTGGGGAGGGGACTTTAAAGTTCCCTTTCCTGAAGTTCCAGGCCAGCAAAGCCACTAACGACAGAGACAACAGAGACAGCATGGCAACTGCCACCTGTAGACCCACTATCCTGCCAGCATCAGAGTGCAACTCAGGAGGAAGAGGTTGGTCAATAGTTTCTGGTTCTGGCGGGGGTTTCGGGGGTGGGGTTTGTGTCACCTCCACCGGTGTCTCTGTCACCTCCCATTTAACAGTATGTTCCTCAACCTTTTCGGTGGCTTTGTGGGGATGCAGCTGATAAACAGCCATTGTCCTCTTGTGCATCTCCCCGTTGACATCTTCTATTGACTCACAGGTGTACTGGCCGGCATCTGAGGCGGAGGCGTTGAGAATGAGGAGACCTTCCCTGTAGATGAAGTACTTGTCGTTGGAGTGCAGAGTTTGGTCTGAGAAACGCCAGTGGCCCTTGGCCAGGTTGGAGTCGAAATGACAGTCTAGCTTGATGTTGTTACCAAATACTAAGGCATAGTTCTTAGCTTCAACGGTCTCTGAAACACACAAAACCAGAAACACATGTTGAGTAAGCTTCACTTGTAATTGCCTGTTACTGTTGAATTGATATGAAGTCAGTCATTCAATGAATGTACCTGGCTTTGGACATCGTAGAACATCTCCATCTTTCAGACTCTGAATCGCAGCAGAGGGAGATGATAAGTTCATCACTGGAGAGCATTGCTCTGCCGAGAGGTCCCAGGCACAGTAAGGGTCTCTAGCCAGGACACAGTCCACACATATCTCATAACGGCCACAGTTACCAAGACCCATCTGTACAACACCGTACTGAGAGCCTGCATACAGCTGACCCTGAAAAAAGACAACATTACCTTAACACCTATTATACAAAAGACAACATTTGGGACTTGGCCTTGATCTAGTCAAACCCTTGCGTTATCAAATATTAGATTGATAGTTAGTCATTATAGCCCAAGTCAAACATTGATCACTTACTTTATCAGAGGAGAGACGGAGGATACTGATCGGCCCTGGGTCCTGGAACAGCTGGATTTCCTCAATGATGAACATCTCTCCGTTGTAGTTGACAGCTTTCTGCAGATATCCGTTCTCTGTCAGGTGGACAGGACACACACTAAATTAGATATATTACAAACACCTATTGTAGGAGCCTCAATGTTGCTAGTTTCATATACCCTTTGCGGTTGGTCAAACTACCTTCCATTTATAAAAAGATATTTCTGTACTTTCACTTTATTTTCCACAAATACACAGCAAGAAGTATTATATTAACCTGTGCCGATGAACATGACAGGGTATCTCTGTCCATCTAGGGCCAGGACACTGTCCACCACAATGCGTGTGAACATCGCTCCCTTCTTGACCAGCAGTGGGCCCCCTGTTAGGGGGCCTACAGCGTCATCCATGAGGGGCCGGTCCCTGATGAACTGCAGGGTTTTGTCAGGTAGGTCAAGAGACCGTGTCATTCCCAGCTTCCGCGCTGCATTGTTGATGCACTGAAAAACACAGCAACACAAACAATACTAGTTCACCGCTGATTTTCTTGGTTGCGTAACTTTCTTTAATGCATCTTTTTTGTTCTGTTTTTTATACTAATGTACTAAGTTTGGCTGAAATTAAACTCACAGCTCCAGGTCTGGGGAGGGGCGGCTCTCCACCATACATCACCCACTTCACATGAGATGTCTCCACAGTAACTGGTGTTTTAAACTTTCCCTCATCAAACACATCTCCAATAGCTGACACACTGTATGCACACACTGCAGACATGTCTGAGGTACTCCTATAAACATAGATTCAAAGAAACATGAAAATCCGTCCCAAACCACAGTATAACAAATTAAGTCTTCTCCAAGCACAGTTAGTTCAATGAGGTTCAATCTAATCCCAGCTACAATGCAATGTCAGCGGAATTCCGTTGTTAACTTGGCATAACAAATATTTTATTATATGACACTACTTGGAGAACTTACGACTGGGGGTTGAACACAGCGTAGAATACACTTTTCTTCCAGTCCTGGTGCTTCAGCAGGAAGACATCCTGGACAATGGAGGGCAAATTTGGCGCAGGCAGGGAGCAGTCTAGACGTGCCTTCAGGAACGTCGTCCATTTCCTCTGCAGCGTCCGCTGTCCACCCATGTCTCCCTGTACCACAAGCAGTGGCAGAAAGAGACTTCACATAAATACATTACAAAAGAGTTATGCGTGTTTAAAATGAAGCGAGCATGTCACATTCAACGCAGGCAACAACAACAAAAAAAGACTATTGAGCTAGAGCACAAAGCAATAGTGCAGATGTTTGACAATGACAATGAACTTATTGTGGAATGGACTCAATTGGCCAATGTATGGGATCACTGGGAACCAAATATTCAATTGCAGTATTTGGTTTTCTTTTTTGGTGGAAAATTCAGTTAAATAAAGGGTTCCATTGTGTTATACCTTGCAGACGCGAGCAACTCGTGACACCATGAGTTTGCTGTAGAAGTCATATTCCATGGCATTCTCGCTGAAGAACAGGTAAATCTTATCGTCATCACCATCTGGACTATCGACACTCTCAGGCACAAAGTCCATGTAGATGAAGTTTGGCTCTGAAATGATGAACATGAAATAAATGACCGTCAGGTGACGTCGAGGTAGTCGATCGGGTTGATATGGATCTTCTAAAGCTAGGGGTTGTCAACCCTTCAACATTTTTTGAATTTTCTTTTGATTATGCAGGGATGTTTTGTTGTTGACACAAACAGCAAACATGTAGGTATTTTTTAACTCAAACTAACTTTAACTAGATTTAGTCTGAGTGATAAAATAAATCATAGCAACGTCTGTAAGATCATTTAAAAAACGCAAGTCATGATTCTTTGCTTAACATAATATTAATGTACTCACACATCACTATGTATATCGAAATTAAAATGATAATACACACATTTCTATAATGTGTATAAGTGTAACATGTACGTAAGCACGCACATTTATTTAAAAACATATCTGTACAGTATATATAATTGGCGGTAGTTCTGGACTCCTGTGTAAAACTGACCATTGAGCCAGGAGCTTTTGAACTCCGTGCGAATGGCAGAGGAGGAGCTGCGGAGAACTGCTGGCTCAGAGCCCAGAAAGTTTATGGAGGTGGCCGAATACAGGTCGTCTCCTGCAAGACAGGAAATCAGACACAAAAGCAAGTGGGATGGTTATCAGCAATGGTGTGAAGATCAATAAACCTATGACTAGATAGATTGGTTAACCATGTATAATTTCTGATTCATATGTTGCTCATATCCGGCATGGTCAATCATTCAGTACACTTTTCAGTTGGTTGTCTTTGCACTTTGTGTCGCTGAGGTAGGGAGTGAAGAACCAGGAACAGACACGTACCGACCGAATGTGAGGCGTATCTCTGGAAGGGATCAAAGGGGCACTTCCCTTTTCCCTCTTCCTGCTTCCCCACCAGACTCAGCTGTCCGTCAGCGTAGGTCTGTCAACACAAAACATACAGACAGTTGATGGCATTGATAGCATGTTCTTAAAAATGCACGCATGTTATCGAAGTGAAGTAGACTTTAATTCTTCAGAAATATTTAGGCAAACAAAATACCAGTCACATGATTGTGTCTAATTAAAGCTGCACAGATATTTCACAGACTGTTGGGTGTCCTTTGCTTGTCGTCCACTTACCATGTAATCACAGATGGGGCTGAACGCATTTGTCCCACACACATACATGATACTGGCATTCATGGTGTGCATGGTCCGAATGTAGTTACGACATTCAATCTGGAAAAGTATACAGTGCATGGAATGTCAAGGCCAGGGAAGTGTTAGTGTTGTGCTGAAATAACAGAGAAAAATAAAACATAGGGCTTACATGGCCCCTTGAATTAAATTTGAGGCCATTTTTACACATGTTGTAATGTAAGCCAGTTCACTTCACTAACCCCACAGCAAGTAAATTCATGTTTGACCTGGAGTGTTACATAATAGATTTACTTACATTAGCATGTTTCCCCTTGTCTTTGCACTCTCTCTGCTTCTCCTCGGTAACTCTCCATTCGACCTGCAATGACAAAGCCGTCTCTATTCAAAGCAAAAGTCTTGTCAGTGTTGAATCCCCGTAAGTCAAATGGGTTGTGGGCAGGAGTAAGTGCCTCTGGGGTTGTAAACAAGCAAATAAGGTCTTAGTTAAAGTCAGATATGCTTGCCAACGCTGCTGTTGGTTTCAGCCCATTGCATGCGTACTAGAGCACTATTGAAATTCTTAGTGCATTCATAATGAACCACTCTTAACTAATCTGAGGGACTAGCTGACATAGACAAGGCTCAATAACGGGAGTCATGTTCCTCCGCTGGCGTCCCTACCCGAGCCTTCTCAACAGAGATGTTGTTGATGTCCAGGGCATAGATAGCCTCTCGAGCCCCGAGTATCAGCAGGCCCAGGTCTTCTCTCAACAACATGGTGGAGTAGTTCCAAATCCCTTCCTCTCTGAACAGATTTAAGTCACCTGAATAGAAAATAAAAAAATATTTACTATAGGCCATGCATGTGCAATTTAAATAAACAATTAATTATTGTATGTAATATGTAAATAACTTAAAATATACTATTATTATTATTATTATGTGCAAAAATAAACAATTATATATATATATATATATATATATATATATATATATATATATATATATATATATAGATATGGGTAGATAGGTAGATAGATAGATACTATTCAATTATATATAATACTTTGTGATTAGCCTTAGCATGACAGCACACACATGCATTTCCATACAACGCTAAAGGAAACAGGGAGAGTGCATCATAAGTAAGGGCACTCACTTTGGTACGGGACAGTCTTACGAGGGACACAGTGCTGAGCATTGTATTTACTGAGTGACAGAGGAAGGAACAATCCACAGAGAATGGTCAGGGCAGAGTGAGGAGACATGGCTTAAGTCCCCCAGGTTGGTAAGCGACTGCAAAGTCCAGCCCTCTCCACACAAAGCCGCACCGGGGGGGGGGGGAGATCAGGAGCAAAACATGCCCAATCAGCAGGTCTCTATGTACAGCAGCTGTTCTGGCCTGTGGTTACGTCGGCGTGAGCCTCCAACACAGGGCTGTCACAATGCTGCGGCCTCCTCTGAGGGGTGGGAGGCAAGCCATGCTGTCACAGCCACTGGGGTTGGCGGATGGAGCCTGCTCTTCCAAATTCAGAGGATAGGCATCCTGGTCCACAGGCTCTCTAAACGGTAGAGAATAGTTTAGTATGAGTTCTTTTGTTAACTAGCTTCAAATAAATTACATGTCATAATATTTTTTTATAGGCAGCAGAGAATCACTATATTGACTGTAATGAGAAGGAAATAATACACATTGAAATGTATCTGAAATATAATCTTCAATCTAGTACACACATGTACAGTGATCAGTGTAGCACCAACGAAAATGACACAGGAAATCAACGTTGGCTTGAGTATCATTTGAAGTGGTGGTGCATAGACCACTTCTTCCTCCTTGCTCTCGCTTGGTGCCCCACCATTTATGGTAAGGACCGCCACCGTTTGGTTATAAAGCAAGATTTCGGGAAAATGGAGCAGGCAATTGTTTGATAAAATGATAAGGCATCATGTTCTACTTGTTTTCCTCCTATGCAAAAAGGGTTTCACTACTACCAGACAATCAGAACCCTCTGAATTGACTTAACACCTCGAGAATCGTCAAGATAGGTTTGTTTTCTTCCTTGCAGATCGCTGCAATACTCTTTGACTCTGTATATGTCATAAGAGTGAATTATTGGTGATCATATTGCAGTTTCATGCCTAGCTTAATTTTGTTTTGTCAACACAAGCTCAGCAGGATTTTCTCAGTATACAAAAACAAAGAAATAGGATGCCCCTATTCACATAGTAGTCTCTACCAAACAGCAATAAGATAAATGCTACACATATTGTTTATAACTACATAGCAGCAACCAATAATTTAAAAGTACATGCAACAGTGGGAAATTGAACACTCATAAATGAGCATGGACACAGAAAACAATACAATCTTGTATACAGAAAGAGTTTCCCAACAAGTTCACCTGCTCACAGATCAAAAATACCTTTAGGTTTCTCAAAGACACACAATTAAGCCGATGTGTTTCACTCACAGTGCATACTAATTCTAGGTCTGAATCCGGATGTTGTTAGTCTCCAGGAACTGGCATGATTTCTCTGTGTCGTTGCTTGAAACACAAAGGCGAGCTGGTGCATGTATGGAGCTGCTCATCTGTCTACAGAACAGGGATACCAAGCATAGCTCTCCCTTCAGGCATTGTGGGATTTGGCCAAATACTACAGCTGGTTAAAATGAGTAAAGGCTGTCATTCACCATGTTTGACAGATATTTCCAAGTAGTGCAGACAGGCAGGTATGTCTACAATAACACTACAGAACACTGCAGCTGACGCATCTCCTCTCATGTTGTTCTTGGGGTTCAGATACTGCAGTGTGTAAATGCAATTGTAGTGGTTAGAGGGAAAACTAATACCTTACGTACAACTCGCCAAAGCTTAAGAATCCTTCACTACTAGGATGTATCGTCTTAACTTCGTCTTAATAAGAAGTTACAAGCCAATTTCACATTCTGAACAACTTATCTACCGTCTTCCTGAGTTGACTTTTGTGAATCTGAATCTGAATAGCCAGCACATTTCCACCTTTATGTCATTGGCCTTACAGGTAATGATCAAAACTTAGACTTGACAGTAGTTTTATTTTATAGTTGTTTAAATTTTCTGGTCGGTGTAAGCCTATATAGAGGCAAATCGCTCAGTTTTCCAGTACAACCAGCAAAACCTGCTTTAGCTCAACCGTTGGAAATAACCACAGCCACACAAGTGCATTGGTGTATTGATCCATTGGAAAAGTTTTGCATAACCGACAAATTTTTTACATTACCTTATTCATCAATCCATTCAATCTTAACTGGTAACCAATTTGATCTTCCACCAACTCAAGAAAAAGCTAAAAAGAATGTGTACCATTGTTCTTTAAAAACATAATGTTTTTACTGCACATAGTGCTTGCTTGCAAGTAAATATATCGCTGAAAAAGGCACATATTTAAATGTGAAAATTGAAGAGCGCAAATAGATCAGTGGTGGAATCCAACAGTTCAAAAACATGAGTTCTAAAACTAATCTAAAACTTTAGTAATATTAATATAGGTATTGATATACATTTTTATAAGCAGGACGCTATTCATACACTAGGATTACAGGGTAATAGAGTGCTACAGCCAAACGCCCTAGCAGCTGAGGACTCTTCTGTCATTTGGATATTTATACGCTTTACTCACTTAATAATAACTCCTTCAATGTCTGTGAAACTTAAGATAAGCCTATTCAGAGAGTGGGTTTAGTGTCTGACCTATGCAAGCTATTGTCCAACAATGTAATTCTGAGGAACACTACACTGTTACAAACTACCAAAGTGTGACGACTATTTCGGTGTGGTATATGAGTGTATAGTGTATGCCAGGGATCTTTCAGAGTAGACTTAGCCTCCTGCAAATGTATCTGACTTCATACGGCAGACAAGGCTGAACTGTGCTAAGACCACTCTGCCACTACAGTAACTGATTAACCAGAGTAGTGCAGTGGCGGGCTGATGACATTGTGGTACATTAGCCCAGGCTTGCACAGGAAATGGACTATGGGAGGTACCTTTACCTCTGACACCCATTGTGTCACTACCAGTGTTGTGAAACACCATACAGTTGAAAGCACACACCCAGTTCGGCACCGGGATATGTTTTTGCTAACTAAAATAACTAATTTACAGTATATTATTTGGAGAAATTAAAGGGACAGTAACTTTGTTTAGAAAGTTAATATTAAGTTGGCAGAATATAACAAAAATAAACCTGCCCTTCTTTTATATTCAATGCTACTGATAAATAATAATCTAATAATTTGGCAGTTATTGTCGGAATCAATTAAGGGTATTATATACGTTTTTTAGTAAAAGACATGTGCCAAACAGTGTAAACTTAAAACAACTGAAACTTTCATCCACCAACCCAGGTCTAACTAACTGTGCAGCATCAGTGAGAGTAGCATAGTTTGGCTTGAGTACACCTAGGCAAGTCTCAGCAGGAGCTGGGCACAAAAACAAAGCATGTACTCCCTAAAAACTTCACGGACCAGTCCTCCTAAGTAGCACAACAAGTTCCCAGCTAGATGGAAACACCCAGTTAAAAAGACCTCTGATAAACATCTCAAAGGGTCTTTACTCTCAACCTTTGAACTGTTTCATTCTGCCATTTGCATTTTCATATTTCAATTGGTAGAATCAATGACTATGATTTCTGCACATAGGCAGGAATGCATTCTCATATTGACAACTATGCGGTCCCTATTGAGCAGGGGTATTACACCACAAAGCAACTTAATGAAACAATTGGGTCCCCCTGATCCCAACCAATTCTTAACAAACATAAATGCAGAAGCAGAAACATAAATACATAAACAGCTTAGTTTTTCTGCACTTGTGAGTACCTTAAAAGAAAAACCACACGCACGTTCATGAACAATCACAGGTATTAAACAATAGGACTGTGCTCACAGTTTAAACTACCTGTGTGCAACAGGTGAGCTCATACGGCAATCTATCCTAAAAACAAATTGCACTTTTACTTGTTTTGGAATTGTTAAGTTGAGCAAACAATTGCCAGTTTAAATATAGTTATTACCTATTATTTTTAAAAGATTGAATCGATTTTTAGGCATTAAGAAACAGATACTTGGAGTTCAGCGTTAACGTGCCTGTATAAGGTTAAACCAAGTGCTGATCCACAGTGCTTGAACAATTTTTACTCTCCTGACTTACCTCAAGATCAGTGTTGATTTCGAATCGAGCCTCTTCAGAAATCGGACATAAAGGTGCGTATATTTCGGGAAGACTCCTACTTCATACAGAACGCTCTAGTGGGACGTAAAGATTGAAGTTATTTTAGTTTTTACCTGTAGTTGGCTCGACGTACCTGGACTGGGAAACTGGGTAACGTTGCCTACCACGTGACACCTGTTTTTCAAACCTTCTGATTGGCTGTTACAGTCAGCAACGAAGTCCCACGACAATGCGCAATACTTAAGAAATACAGTAGAATGATCAGAACAGGTCAAGTCCAGTTGTAACAAATATGCCTTCATTTCTGCAATGCTCCCGTTTCTTAAGCCTCGAGACATTATGCAGTGACACGTGCGGTGTGTAACATTTTCGTAAGCGGACCCTATTTGTTTTCCTCGTAGCGTCAATCCGTGCCCTACACTAAAACATCCTATAAATTTAACTTTTTAACAGATGCCAAGCAGTAATTCAATGTTCAGTTAGAAGATATATTAGACCAATCTACTTCACAATTTTAGGATAAATACAATTAGTTTTTCAATAAATCAATTAAGCTTTTACATATGTTAATGGTTAAACACCATTTGGCATTTACGCATCACAGAAATAGGCACCTTTATACCTTTATCATTAAAGGTTACTTTGTTTTGCACTTTAATATCCATATAGCCTACTTTATACACAAAGTCAAATGTGTTTTTGTCGTTATGATTAAATATTTTCTTTGCGTCAAAATATAGAAACATTTGACTGTAAGCCAGAAAATATGTGTGAACAGTATGTAGGCCTTTATATAAGGCACCCCTGGTTGAGGAGAAGGCTGTCTGGAAGGATGAGAGGATGCTGTAGCCTCCATCAAAGCCATTTCAAATTAACTTTTGAGCTGATACACCATGGAATTGCATGTGGTGGAACTCATGCACAACAACCTACAACGCAAACACCTACATTTACATTGAAATGTGTGATCACCAAGTTCGATTGTTGGACGAAAGACTGTATAAGTTACAAGACAAAATAGATTTATTTTAATTCCAAGACAGTACATTTTTTTGCCATTATGGCCAAAATTCTTAAATTATGAGATCTAAAACTGTGTTCAGGTAAAGTACACCCATCTAGTGGAGTAAAATAGATATCAACCAGAAACATAGGTAGCCTACAGGGAAGATGGGCAGGGTGTAATGCAGTTCTTACCTAACACAACAAAGAGCTGAATTACATCACATATTTTAGAAGTATTAGAAAAGCAAGGAGGGTTAATAGATTGTGCAATGATCACAGATCCATATATAGTTTAACGTTTGGAACCCCGTTTGCATTCTTGAGCCCTGCATGGGGATGGTGTACGCTGATGTTTTGAAGGCGGAACATGCATCTGATTTCTCATCTTGCTGATAGTGTGCATCCCTGGTCGAGGAGAAGGCTGTCTGGAAGCAGGTCTAGATTCTGAGCGTGTGTTTGCATATATGGGATTCTCTACAACAAAAGCAAAAATGAAGTAGCATGTTTAATTGCAGTTACCAGTAGAAATATTTGCCTCTTTAGAATGTATTGGTTGCTCACAAGGATATGACACAATTTCAATTCTGCCAGACATCTAGGCTGAAACCACACGCAGTCAGGTTAAAATGTACTCTACTGATATTCCCCCTGCTTTGTTTCAAACCAGACCACATGCACACTCTTTCTGTGTACAGCTGCAAGAGAGGCAGACCTGAAGCTGAGCAAGCAAACTTTGCTGTAAATGAGTTCACATGCTTTCACTATCATTGTTTCTATCATTTAATCTGTTCTATTTCTTTTTGTTCTCTGTCTCTCTCCTATAGTTAGTGCCTTTTTGCTTATTTTTGTGATTCTATTGCTTGGCTTTTATAGTATTGTCTTATAAAAATTAACACTCTTGACTAAATTTAGAGTTCAATACCGTAATACAGATGGGAGAACTTGAAGACTAAAACTCTCAGGTCTCATCATACCTTTATTTTGGTGTCTCCTTTGTCTCAGCAAGATGCAGGCAACTACCATAGCACATAGGATGACACTTGCTGCTCCCACAACAGCCCACAGTCTCCATCCATTAAGCAAAAGCCCCTTAAGGTCTGGAGCTTTGGATTCATAAATAAACATGAGAAAATGAGAAATTGTGATAGGGTAACGAAATAATCAATTTAATTCATTAGTCATAAAAGCACCTAGATTAGAACTCTGGGTTAAATGCGGCATTCAATAATGTACACTTGTCTCGCTAGCTTTGCAAATTTTTTGTCTCTTTCTCTCTCTCTCTCTCTCTCTCTCTCTCTCTCTCTCTCTCTCTCTCTCTCTCTCTCTCTCTCTCTCTCTCTCTCTCTCTCTCTCTCTCTCTCTCTCTCTCTATATATATCTCTGTCTCTCTCACACACACACACACACACACACACACACACACACCCACACCTTGTTTATCCGTTATTAACGAAATGGTCGTACTTTCCGTGTTGCCCCTCACTGTTATGGGAAGAGAATATCATAGCTTTTGGAAGTTTCATAACAAGCTTGCTATCTCTGTTTCATTCATTAATCCAATTACATTTTTGGTTGACATTTGGTTATTTTGATACTGATACTTACATGTTATAACCTGAATTCCACAGTTACATCTTTCTTTAAGCCATGGAATTTCCTCTGTTATTTTACAGAAGTACCATCCGCTGTCATTGTGTGTAATATCTTTAATAGTTACACTGGACCAAGAAGGCCCTGCGTTGGTTAAAAGTTTACTTGTGTTCACTAAACTTTTAGAATTGTTTTTAAAATCGGTTTCTGATATTTCTTTGGAAGTGCAATTTGAGGACATTTGCGTTCCAAAATACCATATCACCCTGAATTGTACAGCGGGCTCAAAGCTGCAGTTGAGGGTCACGGAAGATCCAAGATCAGCCTCCACGATGTGTGAAGATTGACGATTAAACGGAGATCTTTGAGTTAGAGCAGAGCTCACCAAAATTACTGTTGGGAAAGATGCATGCATAAAATCAGAGAATCAAGTTCTGCAGTGAAATGCATTTAGAGAAATGGAATGTGTGAACACCCAGTTAATGAGCATTTTGACTATCTATTTTTTTGGGTGCCATTTCATACTTATCAGAATAACTTTGCTCAATGTGAATACTATTGAACCGCTAAATTGAAAACACCTCATCCCCTATAAAATTTCAAGTACACAAACAATATCTTGAAAAAATGCAATTGAGTTAAATAACTATCAAGGAGGAGACCCAGTAAAATATTCATTACTGCTTTTGTGATAAAAGCGATAAATGAAAAATGTCATGGTCTATGCTTAAGTCATTTGAAGATATGGGCAGATACCTGTTAATAACAGCAGAAATGACATCTGTCTCCAGATATCCATGCTATTGTGTCAGAGGTGGACTTCTTAGTTAAAAGTATCTGAAAATACTACCTTCTGGAGTTGAGAGCAACGATAAAGGGCGCCGAGTGGGTGGAAGGAGGAGTTTGGTTGACTGTAGAATGGGGCCAAGCACACAGGAAGAGTGACGGGGGTGTTGGGGGATATGTTCCAACAATCACATAGAAAACGACATAGTGTTGTGCTGTTAAATTGTTTTAGCCTTGGCACTATGTGGTAGAAGGTTGGCAGGCAGGTATGTGCATGTGGGGGCACAATGTCAGCTGTGATTGTAGGCCAAAGTTGGGACTGTGGGACAACATCTGGGTGCTTGTGGTAGAAAGGTGCTAAAACGCAATTCACAAATACAATCCTTCTTTCAGTATCTGTCAGATCCTTCAATGACTCAAAGTTCAAATAGGCTGTGAACTTTATAGGCAGTGTTTAAAAGTGGAAATTTATACTATTTGTATAATTTAAACAATAAATAACATTTTATTGTTGCTCTAATGTAATGTTTGAATAAATAGGCATTCATAAAATTACTGGTTTCATTGGAATATTACTGGTTTTGGGTAAGTTAAAAGCTACCATATGGATCAATATAGTTTGGTAAACTAAATCTAGTTAGAAAAAGTAGTTCAAACTACTTTATAAAACAAATTATCAAATTGACAGTGTTCTAAATCATAATAAAATACAATACAAAAGAGTTGTTACAGCAAAAAATAAGAAATTACATCAAATTGAGTTTATTGCAAAGAGTGCCACTTTGCAGTGTTCACAGGTCATACAAAAACCCAATGATTAAAATACCCCACAATTCAAGGGAAAGTGAAAGGAACGTTTGCTTTGGTTTTGTATGCAATTTCCATCAGTCAGACACGTTCCAGAAACTACAGTCCAGGTAGGGGTGTTGCACCATGCAGGATTACTCAGTTAGCCAAGTAACTTCTAAAATAGCATGCAACAATCTCTCTGAACATTTGTTAATAAAATAACAATAAGGAATACTTATGACTGATAGACACCTAATATGTTCCAGTTTAGTTTAGCATATTCAAATTCAAAACATTAAAAACTATAGCCAATTATTTTTCACAGGTGAGCTGGCAATCCAGCTTCCTGGAATACCCCTGAGACCTAAACCTGTCATAAATAAAACAATCCCATCTGGGCTTTTCACATGGACTACTTGAATCACTATGCAAATATGGATGTAGTTGAACTACCAGCAAGCTACTGCAAAAATGTACTTAAACTACTAGTTTAAAGTAGCGATTGTATTGAAAAATGTTCCAGCAGCCATAGAAGGCACTACAATATGGGTAGATCCAAAGGTTGGATATTAACGACTAGCCAGGTGCTGCCAGTCTTATCCAGACCGGGTACACGCGGCGTATACAAAGAAAGGAAGGGGGCAGCGACTGGGGACAGAAGACATTTTGTTAAAAGCATTGAACTAATTAACGTTTTAATATATGCACATAATTGATGTTGCTATTGAGATTATGACAGTACATTTTGATAAGGGTTGCAACTCATTGCATAGGCCAGATGTTGAGAGCAATTCCAACCTTTTGAAAACAATGTGTCTTGCCATGACCCAGAGTCAGGGTGGACATCTTAGTTCAAACTGTCTGAAAAAACTATACCTTCCTGAGATGAGAGTAATGAGGAAGTGCTTTGAGTGTGTGGGGGTAGGGGTTTGATTTACTGTGTGGAGTGTGGGGTCAAGTACACAGGAAGGGAAACAGGGGTTGTAGGGGGAGATGTTCAAACAACTACATAGAAAACTACATGTTGTTGTACCATACGACCATTATGCAATTTTTACCATTGGCACAAGGTTGACAGGCAGGTATTTGCATATGAGGGCACAATGTCTGTCTGTGACTGTCTGTAAGGGCTAACCAAAATAATGGGTTTTTTTTTAATCGGTGTCTGGGTGCTTATGGTAGGAAGGTGCTAAAACGCAATTCACAACAATAAGTCTGCTTTCGATATAAGCATCTCATCATTCAAGGGCACACAGTTTCAATCTGCTGTGAACCATAGGCAGTATAAAAAAGTGGTAATTGCTAATATCATCAATTTAAACAGAACATTTTATTTAATACATTGTCGGTTTGATCAAATAAGCATTCATAATATTCTTTGTTTCATCTATTTCAACTTTAAAAAATAGGGTTTTACTATTACAGTTTTACTGTACAGCGTAGGCGATGCTCTCTGATAAAAAACAGGGATTTCGGTATATAGGCTATTCTATGAATTTGCTCCCTGGATATGAAAATGTAAAAATACTTTTGTGAGATTTCTTTACGATTATAAGAAAAGTTTTAAATTAGTTTATACAAACATGAATTTTGCGACGCATCGAATTCTATTGTTTTAAACTACGACTCCCGGCATTCTCTTCAGGAACATGCGCATAACAGAGAGTTCGGCCATAGGCGTTGCACAGAGATGCAATGCACTCTAGCAGCATCAGTACCAATTCAGTAAGGCAAATAAACCAAGAATAGGGAGCTGTGGAAAATAACGATTGTATTTATTTTTATTCCAGCAGCGGTAGACTGACCTGCAAGATGGGAGATCAGAAGGTAGGATATAACAGACTAGACATATGTGCTGCTAGTGTTATCCGCACCGGGTGCACAGGGCGTATACAAAGAAAGGAAGGGGCTGCGAGCGGGGAAAGAAGACACTTTGTAGTAGCATTGAATTAATTCATGTTTTCATATATCATTGATGTTGCATTCGACATTTTGAGAGTAATATTTTGGTAAGGTTAGCAACTCATTGCATTGGCCAGATGATGAGAGCCATTACAACCTATAGAAAGTACGGAGTCTGGCCGTCACAGACCCAAAATAGACGTTTTCTGTCAATTGCTTTGTCTTTTTTGTTGTTTGTTTTTACCGAGTCTAAGCTGTTTGTTTATTTTCTTACCAATGTTACCCAGTTGAGGCCTTGCCCAAATCGCAAACTAGTAAGAACCACCGATTTTCTGAAGTGACTACCTAACGTGTCCTTCTAGGCCTATTGGCCGGGATCAAATTGCATACGGAAAGTCTGATATAATCCACATCGTAGTTCAAGACTTTTGAGGCAGGTAGCTAATGTACAGTATTGAGTTCCTTATGGAATAAAACACTCCTGGCCATGAAACAAAATGTAATTCACTGCTAATGGTGAATATATTTGGGCTAGCAATTACTCCTCCTATTGAATACTTTATTTATTTCAAATGAGCTCCAGATAAAGCTAGTACATTAAGACTTCAACTGGAGTTGTTTGTTTACTCTGGATCGATGCAATCCACATTTTCTGTCTGTAACTTAATATGACATGTTCGGTGCTTGTTGGAAAAAGCCCAAAGTTATGACTTGATGGTAATTTCAATCCAAGGAATCTCTTCGGAAGATCACAACCACCCTGGCCTTAAAGAACGAGGAGATCCAGAACTTCATCTGCTCAATTAAACAAAGTCTAGACAACTTGGAGGTAATGTCAATTTCAAATTTCAAACCGGCTATCTATTAAAAAAAGGAACACAACCTGTCCATACTTTTTTGAATATTAAAAAAAAAAAAATCTATATACTGGGAAACATGTACTTGATTTGAGAGGTGAAATAATCCGACCATGTGCTGTATCCAATGTTAAAATGTTTCTGTAATCAGTCCGACCAGTCTGTTTAGTGATGTCTAATCAAGCATTAAGAAAAAGAAACAAATAGCTTTTTATATTATAACTTAAAATATTTTTTAAATATATCGATTACATGGGTGTTTGGTTTTGTTTGTCTATTTTGTTCATGGTTTTGCCAGTGTGGTGTTTTGGGTTATAGAACGACTCAGCTTCAAATTGACAATTGAACAAAAAGTAGTTGTTCAAAGTTGAATTTACCACATTCTGATACGTATATGCTAATTCTAGGCAAACTCCAACCGAGTTCAAGAGGACCTAGAGTCTGAGTTCAACTCCCTCCACTCTGTACTGGATGAGCTGAAAGAGGGCATGGTCACGCGCATCAAACAGGAGAAAGCCAGTCGGACCTATGAGCTACAGGTAGGTTAGAGAAGGGACTTGCACCTAGGCTTTTAGTTTTGAAAACCACTTAAAATATTGAGTATGATTTGATCCATGACTCATCAATTTTTGATTCATAGTACTGTATGTATTCCTCCTAGTCATGGATGTAGGGATATCGTTTAATGCTGTTTGACAATTGGCAGATACTACAGTCATTTCAATTTGATTGCAAATCTTACAGAGTCAAATGACTTCCTGTTCTAAAGCCCTGGAGAGCTCAGAGGAGCTACTGGAGTTTGCCAATCAGACACTCTGTTCCTCAGAAGAAGATGGCTTTACACAGGTAATTAGAAAAATATAGAACTTGATGTTCATTATTTTGACTACCTACCTCTGTGTTCTATTTACATACTTCTATAATTGTACCTATATGAAGTATGAACCCCTATGAAATGCTGTTTATGGACTTAGTTTTCTATTGGTCCCTTTGTCCTTTTCTCCATGTTTCCCTTTTTCCTTTCTTTCTCTGCATCTTTCCAGGCAGCCAAAGACATTAAGGATAGGTATAGTACACTGCTGTACTGCTTCTCTTTATCATGTAGTGGCTTCATGCTTCAACTGTCACCTAATTTCTATTCCATATTAACAACATAAGGAATCATTTCATTGCACTGTTATAGCATTGTCTGAAGGAAGTTGTGTTTCCCACCTCTTGTTTCTCGTACTCAGCCCGTGTAAACCTCTAGTTCTAGACTATCCTATCAACTCTCTGCAGGTCCTTAAAAAAAGATATGTTAGGTGTTTGTCTATTCATTCATGTCATTTTGAATAGTAATTTACAATTGTATTTTTAAGTTAGCTTTGAATGTTGTTGTCTGTGAACAGCAACAATCACCAACGACTTCTCAGGCCTTTTGTGGCAGTGGAATAATTGGCTGTTTTTTTTTTGTTTGCACTGTGTGTCTTTGTTGGTGGTGGGTTCAGTGTGACAATGGCCCCAGCCTTTCGACTGTCGCTGAAGGCTAAAGCCAGTGACAACATGAGCCACATGATGGTGGACTTCACCCAGGAGAAGGAATTGCTGCAAGCCATTAAGTTTCTACCAGGTCAGTGAGTCATGTTACTTAAAACTAAACACCAAAGAAGAAGCTGACATTTAATTTTTGGTAAAATTAAGTAACCTGCTTAAATATTTCAAAGGAAGGGAATTTGGCTTAAATATAACTATGATAAGTAACTTGTGTGGCTAGTTTCTTGCAATCAAATACTAGAAGCAAAGGAACATTTAGGAAAGGTCCTTGTGCTTGTTCATCGCCACACTGGATACATTGAATTCTATAAATAAAACATTTTATGTGGAATGTGGTAAATTTATGTACAATAGACTTTCAGCTGTTTGGTTTACATGGCATATGTGTATTACTCCGTGTCAGTGCCTGCAACCCCAGAGATCCAGACATCAGAATGCCAGGTTTGTGACAACACAGTGACTGTAGTCTGGACTCTACCGGAACCCGACACCAAAATAGACCACTACGTCCTGGAACACCGGCGGACCAACCACGAGGGCCCCCCACGTGTCCGAGAGGACTACCCCTGGATGGTGGTGGAGGGGATCCATGAGAAAGAACACACACTCACAGGTAGAACAACAGCTTACCACGACAGGACAAATATTGTTGACCAACAAACACGACATGAAAATCTGATATTTAACAAGAAGATTTGTTTTAATGTAGCATATCTTCTAAACAACAGATCTGCTTATGTTTCAAATAATTTGGCTGTTTTGTCTCATATAGGGCTCCGCTTTGACACGCGGTATATAACGTTCCGTGTGAAGGCTTGCAACAAAGCAGTGGCAGGAGAGTTCTCAGAGCCTGTCACACTTGAAACGCACGGTGAGTAACGCTACTTCCTTCCTGCAGGTTGGCTACAGTAAGGGTACTTTTAGAATGGAAGATTATTTTGCCCTCCACAGTCACAGTCACACGTTACTCTAAAGTCCCTGTGTCAAGAGAAATGCCTCTTTCTGTCTCCCCGTAGCCTTTATGTTTAAGCTGGATGCGGGTTCAGCTCATCAGAATCTGAAAGTAGAAGACCTGAGTGTGGAGTGGGACAGTTGTGGAGGGAAAGTCCAGGAAATCCGCAAAGACAAAAACAGAACCAACTCTCCAATGCACTCTCCAGCCAGGTCAGTTTCTTCAGTTTTTAGAACGTACGTACCTTGATTCTAATAGTTCATCGTTTCCCTGGGAAGAACTTTTCTCATCTCATCTACTTGCAGGACAGCTATGATGTCCCCAAAGAGAGCCCCCTCTGCTCGAGTCGGTAGAGATAGATTCACTGCAGAGTCCTATACGGTGCTGGGTGAGTTTTACACATGGTTGATCTGGTGGTGCTCATACTGTGTTTAAAAAAACATGCCTAGTTAACATTGCGATTTAGGACAATTCAAATTCTTAGCAAGTTATTCACTGTTGTTGTTCTTTGCCTTCTCAACTAAGGGGACACAATGATAGATGCTGGCCAGCAGTACTGGGAGGTCAAATTCGACAAGGAAAGCAAAGCCTTTGCTGTGGGCCTGGCTTTACGTAACCTGGGCCGCTTCGACCAGCTGGGCAAGAGCAATGCTTCGTGGTGCATCCACCTGAACAACTGGCTGCAGCAAAGTCTAACAGCCAAGCACAACAACAAAGCACGCACACTGGACTGTCCCATTCCAGACCGCATAGGGGTGTACTGCAACTACGACGAGGGTAAAGACAACTACCTTATTACAAAAAAAACGTTTATTAACAGGATTAAATGGTTTTGACAACTTTCTCTTTTTTTCTTCACCTGTCTCTAAAGGTGCTTTATCCTTCTACAATGCCAAGACCAAGCAGCTGATGCACACTTTTAGAACCAAGTTCCAGCAGCCTGTCATTCCAGCTTTCATGGTAGGTGATAACAACTATTGATATTCATATTTAATTGTATGCCTATAAAAATAGCCCTGTTTGCTGTCTCTATTACAGTACATTAGAAAGAGCAACAGAGTATGCAAGGCCAACATGAAACTATGAAAAAAACACATGTGTTATTGCTTCCTTTCAGTTTCTGAAGGGGGTAAAGGCCGGCTACTTGCTGATCGTATCCTGTTTTCTTATGCCCCCTATAGGTGTGGAATGGAACCTTCTCGGTTCAGACAGGTCTGCAGGTTCCCAGTGCAGTCCAGAGCGGCCAGAGGAAGAACAGTGGCACCAGCAGCTCCAACGCCAGCCTCACTTAGACCCTCACCACAGACATAGCTGCTGCAGAACATATATCTTCCACCGGCTGCAGGGCTGCCAAGAGGGACACCTATTAGTGTAACTTGCTTCAGCGCCGGCCGCTGTCCACTTAAGCCCCCACCACCTCTACTATTATAGTCACCATGTGGCGTGCTGCCAGCCGGGGACCAGCTCGCCTGCCCTGTGCCTTCCACAGTGGAGCATTTACTGAAGGTTCTCTTCATACTTTTAACCAGTGCCACAGTAAGGGTGTCCCAATCTCCAGTCCTACTATTTATGTTATGTTAACATTTCAATGCAACAATTGTTTGCCTGCCTGCCTGCCTCCCAAATGCAAATGCAAAGGATATGTAAGTATCCCTATAACTTGGTTGTATTACAGTATTCGTAACCACATACTGAATGTCCAGAATCGTTGGCATCTAACTTAGTTGTTGTAATAGCTTTTCAGACAGTCACCTCACTTCCAGTTGACTGTACAGTGCAACCACTATAGCTTTGTTTAATAATGACTGCTTATACACACTCAGTACTACTGTAAGGAATAGTTAATTGCTTAAATAGGAATGTATTGACGTTTACATTGCCATCAGCTCTATGTAAAGTGAAGACGGCACATATCTGGGTCAGGGCATTACACGGGGTAACTAGATTCTGTACGTACGTGTCAAAACATCGCTGCCACTGGGCAGAAGACAATTCAGGATGTGTCCGAGTGTCTGGATCTGACTGTAAGTTTGTACTCTGTACTGTAATGCCTTGTGTGTGTCCACTTGGTGTCATCCTTTAATTCAATGAAGAAGGAGGCGATTTCTTAAGCAGGGGATTGTATCCTGAGCAACAATGCGATCCTAAAGTGTTAATATTACTCTTTTCTGTGATGCCCAGCTCACTGTCACCTGTGTGTGAAACCAGTGATGGGTGCTAACCTTTAACGTGGACTTACTTTGTCATGTCGCTGGTATGTGTCCTCTTAATATGTATACATATACGATTCCGAAAATCTTCTAATGGGGGTTATTTTTAACCATATATTGCATATTAAATACGGTCACAATGTATTTGTATGTATGTTAGTATTTATCTTTAATTTTTCCCCTCACCGTATGTATGAGTCACATTGTTATATTAAAGCACTAAGAGGATCCCCCATCTGCCTTTCTGTCTATGTACAACTGAAGACATTTGCATAGCATAATGACTTAATTCTAATGTATAAAATAATTGGTTTAGTACGGTCTGGCAGCTTACATTAATTTCTCCAACATTCAATTGCAGTCATTAAGCGGTTTCCAGTACTTTATCCAGTTTCAAAGATACATACAGCACATAATATTACTAAGACAATAATATATTGACTACACATTTATTGTTGTATTCCCACATGAGATTTGTGAATGTTGAGTAAGGGGAAAAAACTAAACATTGAAAAGCCTTATTATGTAAAGTTGTAGGAGTTGTTACCAAATTAATTTGCTTCCAAATTGCACACTAAGCCTTTTTATTTCCTGTTGGCCGTGTTCCACTTAGAGCTGGATTTACATTCCAAAATTGCTGGATATCTCGAAAGTCTGTTAGCAGTGACAAGTGTAGTAAACTTACCGCCACTCAGTTACTGGTGCAAAAAAAGCAGTTAAAAAAACATTAAAACATTAAAACACTTACAAGCATAGAAACACATTTTATATTGCACTGATTTGATCAAATAAATAGTAGTTGTTTTTCTGGTTAATGGCACAGTGTGGATAATGTGACAGTTACATCCTGATTTACATTCACTTAATTTGCAAGTGAGTTTCCAACGAGGGACTCTAGCGTGCAGGAATCGATAAGGTGTTAATCTTCTGAGAGGTAGAGCTGACAGGCGACTGAGAGGTAGGGAGAAACTCCCTTACGAAGGAGGATGCCAAGGCAGCTCATGTTAGCCAACGTTGGAGGGGAGAATAATCCAAACTAAACAGACGAGGGGTGGATCAGGCTATCCCAAACCTCAAACCAACATACATCTAACACGGGGAAACGTCAGCGGAACATGCCTGTTTCTGTCTCTCAACCACTCCGTCTTGCTTGGGACTTTAGGGCGAGGTTCTGCTTTGTTCAGAGGCTGTTGAAGTGGCGTGCTTCTCAGAACTTGATGATCGGTGAAAAGGCAACCAGACAAGGTCACTCTAGAAGCGCACGTCTCCCCTCCAACTTCTTTTTCAGCTCTGCTGAGATGGCTGTGGGGGAGATCCACAATGAGGAAACATTTGGACTTTAGACTTTGATGTGTATGCTGTTAAACACACCAATAAAACTGAAAATAAATAGCTCTTCTTTGTCAAAGATGATTCATGTACCATGTGCCACAAGGTTGGTAGGATGATTTACTCTGTCCTGGGAAGAGTCTATGGAGGGGCCAGGGGACTTGGAGGTAGACGCAGAGACAGTGGAAAAGGTACGAGGTGTAGGAGTAGGGCGCTTCCCAGGGGGGTATAGAGGTCTCCTCTCATCTCCTAAAACGGAGTGGAATGAGATCACATTTGTGAAACAATGTTGGACTCATTTAATAACTGAGACTTTCCTTGCTATTACAAGTTTCCCAGAATAACACAGAGAGAATAAAAGAAAAGCATGTGTGGGAGATTCCGAAAAAGGTTGTTTACCAGATGTTGGTTGCGTAACACTGGGTACAGAACATTGGTGTGGCAGAACAGGCTTTGCGACTGAAAAAACAAACACCAAAAGTCTTATCAATACAAATCATTCAAACCCCTGCCATTGGGTTTCAAGAAGTACAGAATAACCTACTCTAGTGAATAAATAAATACAGCAGGCGTGGGGTTTGTCAAAATTGACGTACTGATACATTTGAAATGAAAATTTGCCGTAGAAAGACGGTAAGACCTACCTGGTAAACAGCTGTGCGGCTGGGGGAGGACGTCCACCTTATCTCTGGCTTCCCCTGTGCAGACAGAAGCATGATCAGGTAACACGAAATGGAGGAATGTAGTCAAACTTGAAGAATGTTTTAAATAGAATGGATGGTTGGATAAAGAAATGGAGGTTGACAGGTAAACTGCTCACTTTTTTCGTTAAGGTAAACATTCTCTTCAGTCTCTGTGTCAGCTTTGGGAGTTGGCACAGGTAAGTGATCTCGTGGGCCCACAATGCATACTGTTCAAAGCAAATACAATACATGATAATATATTTAGCCTCATGATGTTTTGATATTTTGAAACGAAACAGTGGTTATGCTTTAAATATACGATATATGGATTTCACAAAATATTTAGTCAGAACATTTCCATTCAAGACAACTGTGCGGAACAGAAGGTACTTCCCAGCTGATGAGAACTAACCGTATTTAAAAAGGTAAATATATGTAATGTCAAAACATTTAAATCACTTCCTCATAACACAAATTATGCTGGTAGGTTCGCACTACTGAAGAACAAGTTATTTGTGTCGTTAGCATTTTCCAGCTCAAAGTAGATCTTTTCTCAAATTATTGTAAGGTGCAGAAAGAATGACGCCATGCATTTGATACATTTTTACTATTTAAAAACAATCCCAATAGAAAGCACAAAAAAAACGTGAATGCCTTTAGACCAAATCCTAACTTTTCCCAGTAAATGAGCAATAGAGTTTTGGTAAATTCTTTTTGATGTACTTTTGACATAAATGCGTTTTGAGTGTTTGGAGTCTTGACCTGGTAAGATTGACTTCTGACAGGCATTTACCTGGTTTGAGAGGTAAAGGTGGGGGGCTGGTATCAGTAGCACTCTGAAGAATCTTCTCCCCGTTCTCCTCATTTGACTGAACAAACGCTGAGTATACATACGATTTTATTAGTATGAGCAACAAGACAGGTCAGCTTAAGCTGAGGCTGAACAATAAAAAAAACAACACAAACAATGCATTGTAAACTCAGCAAACGGGGTGGGTCTTACTAATGCTCTCATCATAGGGCCCCTCCATAACGAATGGAGACAGAACTCCTCCGGTCTTCTCCACCAGACAGTTAACAACGTCATTTAGCGTGACGCAGAAGATCTGCAGAGAGATATGCCATTATATAGTGCAATAGACAAACATCTGGTTTTCTGTATCATCAGGATCACTTACGCTACCAGGTATAGGGGTTACATTCCAACTAGGACTATCCAGGCTAACATTTATTCAGTCCAAAACCTCCACCAATTGGCATGCATTATTTATCTTTTTTACATCAAACTGTCCTTTAAGATTACCTCGGACTCTTAGAGAGTACGATGAGGAATGTTGAAGAATGTTATCTCGGCCAAAACAGCCCTGGTAATAATTAACCACAGAAATGCACTCAATGACTCAATTGAGAGAAAACGCAACCCAATAAAAGCATGAACTTCAAGGATTAATCCACCTCATGACGCTGAAAATCACAAATCATAAATGTCCCCGTTTTTAACAATAATGTACTTAATGCCTTTATGATGATTGATTCGTTTATTTTCAAAAGATATTGAAGCAAGAACATGTGTATATATATCATGAGCTATTGCACTATAAATCTAGCGAGTATGAAACTCATCTCAGATTCAATGCCTTTAAAATTACACAAAGGCGGAAGTCCTGGCAGACTATAATACTGAGGTGCATAAGAGAAGTTGTATTTCCTCTTCATGCATGATCATACCTGGTTGTTATGTATTGTCAGTGATGCTCAGGTTTGTCACAGACAACAAAAGGTCTTCGGGAGTGCTTTTTAATGATTTTTTGTTTGTTTGATGAAAGAGCTTGATCTGAAACTCCTTGTACAACGTTGCCTTTCCTGTATTATTTACATAGTGATTGCATCAAAGGACATATGAACACCTACTTCAGTGAGAACACACGTTGTTCTCATACTCACAGGGTTCTCTATATCGATAGCGAAGCCTCCGTCGTGTTTCCGAGTCACACGGTAGTGCCTGAACACAGGTCTGATAAGAGAGAGAGACAAAGGTTGAGACAATCACTTTAACTTATACATTCTATATCAAATTCAAATCCTTTAATCATGTATCATTATCAGTCTGATTAGACTGGGTTGTTTGTTCGTGGCCTAAGGCGATTAACAAGACAAAATCCAGGCTTACGCATGCATGGGCGTATTCCATTAACAAGAATGCAGCCTGCATTGAGGAAGCAGCGTGCAATTCAATTTACTGGAACAGTGGTCATAGGTATTCATGAAAGCCCCACTCCCAACTTGGAATACAATCCAAAACAAAAACCCCACGATGTTTGTGTGACAGCAAGGGCAATGGAGAGCATACCCATTAAGGTTCTGGTAGGTGGTGACTGCGAACGAGGCGCCGTCCCTGCCAGGCCTCAGCAGTAGATTCCCTTGATTAGGGTGCCTCTCCAGCATCATCATGGCCTCAGTACGAGACACCGGCTGGAAACACCTAGAGACAATACAGTGGTGGTTACAATGGGGAATCTGCATTTGGTCATCCTGGTCTGTAGAGCCAATTCATTACTGTAGGTAAAGGACGTAAAACGTATTATACTTACAATTGCAGGCAAACAATATATATATATATACAGGTATATATACAGGTATATATTTATATATATATATATGGTTGTTATGTATTGTCAGTGATGCTCAGGTTTGTCAGGTTTTTATATATATATACCTGTGTATATATACCTGTGTGTATGAATATATATATATATATATATATATATATATATATATATATATATATATATATATTGTATATATACTGTGTGTGTATATATATAAATAAATATATATATATATATATATATATATATAATATTTTTTTATTTTACTACAAAACTTTCCTTTTGATAGGAGTCAAAAGATATAGGTAGCATACCTTGGCTATACAAACATAAAGGTTTAAAGACAACTCACACTGGCATTTCCCTTATGAGACTGAGGTAGAGATTGGAGCTGGAGGCTGCTGCGGGTGTGGGAGTTAGGGTCCGGCGTCTTTCCTTCTCACTGTCCACCGCCTCCTTTAGCATGCGCATCTGGCCGGGGAGCAGGTTGAGAGAGCTCGGCACCGAGAGCTGGAGACACGCATAGTCTTAGAATAGCCACATAAAACCTTCCGAGATATATCAAGGAGACAGCTAGTAGTGCATTTCAAATTCGTTTCAGTGAATAGCATCTGCGTGAGGAGACAACGCAAATACACTAGAGTATATGTTAATCACTACGCAATGGCTGAAGACATCATCGCTTATTATAAATCAGAGGGGAAAATGTATGTAAAAGAGAATGCCAAGATAGTGAGGCCAGTAGAATCAAGAGAATACAGTAGATACATGAAGATAATTGTCAGGGAACATCTTTGTCATAGTACATGCAATCGTTATCACGGTATGAATCCGAGACACAAAAAACACAAAAACGTATAAGAATTGTTTCTGGAGTGGTCAGTAGTTTTGGTAGAACTTTGTGAAAACATTCATCACTCACCTCGACCACAGAATATATAAATCCTTTCCAGAGTTCACGAGCTTCAAGACTTGGGGCCTTGGAGTGGGGGGAGAGCGAGAGAGAGAGAGAGAGAGAGAGAGAGAGAGAGAGAGAGAGAGAGAGAGAGAGAGAGAGAGAGAGAGAGAGAAAGATAAATGCCAGGACAAGTTGCACTGAAATGTTAAAAAATGTACATTTTTTTAATTTAAATTTATATGGACAGGTTTTATATCTCCCTTCTCTTACAGTGAGTTTAATATCTCCATCTTTGAGACGGAGATTGAGTCTGGCTGCTCCTAGGTTGCGGTCTCGAGTACCGTCGTCTGTCAGTGACATGAATCCAGTAAGTTCCAACTTCTCTACATACTGCTTACACACAGACAGAAATGACAGGCACAAATATAAGTGAAGCAATATACCATATTTTCAAAGCTGTTCGACATTAAATGTTGAAGTACGAAAAGATGACTAACGTCGTTGTCTTTGTTTTTGTTGAAGAAGAACAGTGTATTTCCACACAAACTTGTCCACAGTCTCCTAGATGCCTGGGATTAGGGTGGGTGGGGTGTGGGGGAAAGTGATTAAACTGGTTTCATTGATATACAGCATGAAAGCAGCAACATCCCAACAAGTAAACACTTATCAGGCATTTTATTAAGCTGTCAAGTCAAGCTTCAAATAGCCTGCATCTTGCCACTTCTTGGTCTTCGTTACTGTAAATCTATGGCCATCTTTCCACACTAACTTGATGTAATCTAGTTATTTTAGTACATAAGTAGTCAGACCAGTCCTTGAGCTATATGTAACGCTACCTGGCTCCTTTGGGAAATCAAAGTCCACGGAACACCCTGCGTTAGCCTTCCAAGTCACTATTCCTTTCCTATTGGTTTGCACCACCTAAGAATAAACCTTGAATAGTTGGTGGCTGTCATTATGTATAGGTATTTATTCAATACTGTCTATGAACCATGTGTGTACGTTTGCAACCACTTGATGTTTTGGTACTCAACCCTACAGATTCAATAAATCTTATCCAAATTGAACAGGTGACAACTGAAACGATTTTTACTTGTTCAGCTAATAATTATTTAGGAAATATTCATTCCTCATATGGTTGAAGGGACAACAACTCACGTCTATAGCTTTAGTCTTAGTAGATATAATTTAAGTCCGCATACCTTGTCCTTGAAAGATCTTTTCTCCAGGAATCCCTCGTAATAACACTGTGGAAATTGCGCACGTTGTCGCCCTACTCTCTTAGGGGTCGCCATCAGTGTCACGCACCCCTCTTAGAAGGTGCCAAATTCATGCACCGCGGAAGAAATCTAAGGCAAGGTATGAACAGGTGTACGCTATGTGGTGCCTGTCACCTTCTCACTAGACACGCCCATCACGTATACTAACTTTTTATTGGTCTGTGAAAAGGGGGCTGATATTACGTTTCTGATGTAGTTTTCTAACAAAATAAGTTTGTCTTTGAGATACGCTTTTGCTGTCCTGCGTTGCCGTTCCTTAATAGTTACACTATCTTTTATATTTTAAATTAGGTTTTTGCGCTCCTACATGCATACAGGATGGTCTAACTAACTTATTTGATCATCGTCTCCGGTGCAAAACCCAATTGAAGCTATAGCCAGGCTATATCTTGGTTATTACACACTAAGCACGCACACACGCGTGCGCGCGCACACACACACGCACATAGAAAATGTACAAAATTAGGGTTATCTTCTCTCGACTGTAGGTTACACCTGCTAATTGTGGAGCTGTGGAGGTCTGCTGCCCTCCCAAGGTTGTTTAGTTAACTTGCCTTATTCTGGGATAAAGGAAACGTGCGAGGGGTAACGTGGAGGCAAAGGACTGGGCAGGATAGGATTATATCATATTTAGGGAAAGTAAGGGATACGAATAAGTGCTGATATTACATTTTTGATTGGCTTTCTTATATTGTACATCATTTGAGCCTGTTTTTATATTTAAATAATAGGTTTCTATGCAATTCTTTGTCTTAGAACAACAAATAAAGCGGATGGCTCTGGCACAAAGCTGATGAAGAAAGCGCCGTGCGACACTATCTTTCCGGAGGAGTCAGGCTGAATAAAAAACGATTTAGCCTTATCGAAAATCTGTAAATTAGCATTCATCTGTCTTTCGCCCCTAATTCCCATAAAACCCTAAATGTTAGCCAATTTGTGAATGATGGTTGCATGGCTAAAAGTAAGCTACAAATGCAGACAGAAACGCTTAAAGCCTACAGAGAGTGACAAGGACGTGAGAGGAGAGAAAGAAAGGGGAGGGGAATTGACATTAAAGCAACACAACAAGGAAACTACACGGCAGACACTAACGCCTTCATTTTATGTTTTTGAATAATAGCAGAGAGACGAAGCTGTAATTCGTGAAATATCTGTTTTCAGCTTCAGGCCGAAGTGGTCTGAAAGGAAAATCCGGAGTTGGATAAACGCACTCACCAGCGCTTCCATAGAAATGGGTGAGAATGACAAAACAGTTATTTTATGTTAAATTCTGGATGAAATTAGTACAACAGACAAGGCCTCGCCATCGGAAAAACAAGGCTATAGAGTAACATCTCTAATAAGATCAGTTACCCCATTGCACAATTGCCCATGAGGGATTGATAATTGATAGTCTCCAATTCGGTAAAACTAGATTAATCAACATAATTTAAGTTGTTGCCATAGTTGTGTCTGATGCAAAAAAATATGAATATTCATTATTTTAAGACAATTTACGTGTAATAGAGGTTTCACCTACAAGCTACTTCACAATAATTGTAACAAACACTGAAATTATATTCATGCAGCACTTACCACAATTTAGACAAATGGTAGAGAGTTGGTACATGACCACCTTATGGCATGACCTTTTAACAACAGGTGTTACAGAAGGCAATAACCTTTAACCTAACCTTACCTTAATATGTCATGGTTATTGTAAATGCACACTTCTGCTTTTGCATACTTTAATGTAAATGTACATTTGTCCTATAGTAAATGGTGCACATTAAAACTGTGTATGCATGTGCATATATTATAGACTTGGAGCCACCCACATCTCCACAGGGGGTTGAGGATGGAGGAGAGGAAGAGGAGGAGGAGCTGAGCGGAGGAGAGGAGGCAGACCCCAGAACTCCCTCTGGCCGTGGCTCCGTACTGACAAGACGAGGCATCACCCTGCGTGTCCTCCTTAAGGATGGACTGGTGGAGCCAGGGGATGGAGTTCTGTCTATACACTACCTGGTAACCCATGTTCATGCCTTACTATTCCACTATGGTTGATCATGGATACAGCACAGAGGAAAATACAATAATGGATTTGTATTACATGCACTTATAATTTAAGGAACATTTTGAGTTGAAACGACAATGTTCTCTGGTGTGCTGGTCTAACTACTTATCAACATTTTCTCAGGGCAAGAAATTTGTCGGAGACCTGCTGAACGATGGGAAGATCTGCTGGGTGGAAACAGGACAAATCTTCAACTCTCCTAGTGCGTGGGCCACACACTGTAAGCGCCTAGTCAACCCAGCCAAAAAGTCTGGTTGTGGCTGGGCCTCTGTGCGCTACCGCGGCCAGAAACTGGTACAATACAAGACCAGCTGGCTGCACAAGTACCAGTCCAGCGCAGACATGGTAAGACAGGATTGGACTCAGGATCTGTGTGTGTGTGTGTGTGTGGGTGGGTGGGGGGGGGGGGCGACTTCATAGATGCTTCATAGACACTTAAATAGTTAAACTTTTTGGGAAATAACATGTGTTCCTACTTACCCATAGTCAGATGAGATGATTGATATCAATGTAATGATTGCATGTCTAACAATGGGTATGTGGATAGGTGAATTTTGCCTAGCTTAGCACAATGACTGTGAGCCATTAGTAGCTGCTAGCATGGCTACGTCAACCAAGTATTGTTGGTAAAGGTGTTTGCAGTTTTTCAGAACCTTTAGTCACTTGCAAATACTTTTGATGATTATATCAGAGCCTGGTAAGTGAGGGAGAGGATGACGAAGACGAGGAAGAAGAGGGGAAAACAGCCCTACAGGCTGATGAAAAGAACAGAAACAGTAAACCCGGTTTACACGGTAACAGACTATTCTATTCTATTCTATATTTGTAGAAAAACGCTGGACCCCCTATTGGCGATCAAAAAATATAACTTTTGCCTAGTCCTTATCTAATTTTGTAACTAAACCTTTCAAATATACTTGTTTTAGAATACAATGCAGACCGTAATAGTCAAATAAAAATAATACATTCTAAATAAAGTCTTCATTGTTACAGATGCTAATTTGGTGCCTAAGAAAGCAGACAGAGAGAGAATTCCTGTCCGATACGGCACTTTAGGTACCAGGGACGCTACGAGGTACTGCCCTAACGAAACAGTCAATATCTTGATTTTTGCTTTTATAATTCACAAGTCATGCTTGCATAATTATCAAGTCATTATTCAGCATGTTTCTGTTTGAGAGCAAAACAGAGTTTAAAGTCAAATTGGACCATTATACTTTGAGTATGATAAAAATGGAATACTCCGTTCTCACAGGGATCCACACACGCTTGTGGAGTTATCCGCCTTTTCAGCCATTAACAGGTTTCAGCCTTTTAATGTAGCTGTGTCCAGCAATGTACTACTGCTAATGGTAAGCTTAAGTCATTGCATATTATATAGAAGAAATCGAATATCTAAAACTTTAAAGTTAAAATCCTGATAGTTAAAATCCCAAATCTTGAAAACAGGATTCCGAGATGTTATGACATTTGTGTAGATTAAACATGGTCTCTCCATCTCAGGATTTCCACTGTCACATGACCACCAGCGAAGTAGTAGGCTATTTAGGAGGACGATGGGACACAAACACACAACGTGAGTTACTGAGTAGGGAGATGCTCATAGAATATATATTTTTATGCAAAATAATTGTGTCACAATGCTACTATAATTTACCACTGACTGGCTTAGATCTATCATCTATTTGCTGGTGTTCCTTTTATTGAGAAATGCAGTCGGCAACATTTACGTTTTCCTCCTTTTTAGTACTGACAGTCCTAAGGGCCTTTCCCTGTCGTACGCGACTGGGAGACAAAAAGGCTGCATCTGCTGTGGAAGAGGAGGTAAGGAAGAAACAAGAGAGGAAAACATTTTTGATGTGGTCCTCTAAACTATTTAAACTAATATTACCCTTCATATATTGTAGGAATATAATGTACATTATCTAAACGTTCTTTTTAAAATCAACTGGAAGATCTGTCAGAACCTGTTTATGCGAGGGCTGTCACTGGTGGGCTGGTACCACAGTCACCCGCGGGGACCCGCCTTGCCATCATTGCAGGACATCGACTCCCAGATGGATCATCAACTGAGGCTGCAAGGGAGCAGCAATGGCTTCCAGCCCTGCCTGGGCATCATCTGTGGTAAGTACTCACTGGCAATAGGGAAACTGCTGGGACACTAGGCATGGGAAGTGTGGGAAGGGGGACAGGGAGCAGGGGTCTGGACATTCTTTAATTGTAAGGGAGCCATTAAACAACATGCTTATATTGCTCATCTTATTTGTCACACCGTTAAAGGCCCATATTTTCACGGTAACCAGGGAGTGGCTTCCACGATAACGCCATTCTGGGTCGTACCACCTCCTGAGGTAGGTGTGACAGTATTTCTTGCTGTTGCATGCTGTTTATTATATAATTTGGAAATGGATGCTCAACTTAGTTCCCATGTTTTGGTAGGCTTATACACTGTATCATTATCCTCCTACTCATAGTATGACGTTTGTAAAAGAAAAAATAATTTTAGAAGTCGTATGGATTTGAACTTTGTCCACAGCAAAGGCCCAATGATTACGGCATTCCTGTTGCAGTGGAAGTGACCTATGTACAAGACAACTTTCTCACTAGTGACGTCCTCAATGAGATGGTAATTGCGGAATCAGTAATCTAGGTCCATATAAATAAGTATGACCAGCTTGGTTTGCAATATAATGGAAGTATCTTAAAAGGAATTGTGTGCAATATGTAATATCTGACCATGTGCCCTTTTAGATGTTGCTGGTAGACTTCTACAGAAATGCCCCTGACCTGGTGCAATTTACCCAGTACTGGTGTCCAGACACCACTATGATGGACAAAATCAAGGTATGACCACATTACACGAGCAGAAAGGATTATACGCAGGACTTGCTCTTTATACTACTATGTAAAGTTTCTAACAAAAAATTGCAAAAGGCATCTTTGTGCCTTTCCGAAAATATAAGGTGACAATAACTCTTGAGATACCACAAATAAGTACACTGGATGTGGTGTTTTCAGGGCTCACTGAGTGGCCATGCCCCCAAAGACCAGGCCTACTCCCAGATCCTGGAGCACGTCTACAGTCAGCTGAGCATCACCCACTGAGCTTATACAGGTGCCGAGTTCCTGTGTACACTGGCCTTTTTTACAACTGGACCTATCTATGTCTGCTTCCTCATCTCACCTGGACACAGCTAGTGTTCAGGAAGCAGTGTATTTATTGCCCTCAAGGATAAAATCAGGGATATAGTCAGTGAAAATGTGTTCTCAAAAAAAATGGCTGACATACAAACTTGTAACATTGAGGTTAAGTGTATTCAGTTCCTTAGACCACAGATAATAAACTATAGTTCTATACCTTGTTACTGTGTGGTCAGTTTCACAGAAAACATGTATATTGCGAGCACAGTACGATGTGTGTGCTGTGTTGTGAATGTGACTTTACTAGTATGCCAGTACTTTGACATCCACCTTTTGGTTATAACCGAATTGGTTACAAGTCCAATGATCTTGCGCTTCCTTTTTACCTGTACTGTATTTATTTAAATAATTGTGGCGTTTATGTGCCATTTGGAATTATCAACTTTAAAATGCCTTTAACCTGCTGATTCTGACCTTGACCAATAAACAAACACTGGATATATTCAGTTGTAACTGTTTGCTCATGCTATTAGAAATTGCTTGATTACACAAACACCATCTGTAGGAAATTAGCTGTTTTGACTCAAACACAGTAACACATACAATAGAACAAACAATTCAACATGTTAGAATGTCGAAAGTAAATTAGAGCTGCACACGAGGACGGTTTTGTTCTGTTTATTTATCCAAAGAATGGAGAAAGTGGTGACAAGACAAAGCAAAAACAAATATATTGGATAATACATAAGATATTGCAGTTACATTTTGTACTCATGACATACCAAAAGTAAAAAGGAAACTTATACTAAGATGTACATTAAAAAGGTATTGTTTTGAGCTACATGCAACGGTTAATTTTAAAAAGTTTTTTTTATATAAAAGTTTTAAGTGCCAGAATGTTTTTTGTTGTTTAATTGTTTGTTCAAACGATGGTTCTGGCACTCTAAATGGTTTAGACATAATTAACCATTAAAAACATTTATTGTTACAAAAGGCATGTACATGCACAAATGTCTGTACAATGCAAGTGCCGAAGTCTGGATAGGAACAGAATCATGTTGGTATACAAATTCATGACCACTGTTAACCAGCAAAAGTATTTTGGTTTAGTCTTTCCCTTGTTCGATTCCCAAAGGCACTGAAATACCATTCATGTTGAATTTTTTTTTTCTATAAATTTTATTTTTTCTTCCATTCTTGGTGTGTGATCCAGTCAGCATCCAAGATTCCCATTCCTTTAACCATTGAAATGAGCTATGACCTAGCTTGTAAACTATTAATAAGAGATAAAATGAGTGAGCAGTATGGGGGGTCACAGTAAATCATGGTGGACATAGAGAAGACCAGAAGAAAGGAGCTGAAACTGATGACTGTTACAAAGTGGTAGACATCGACCTAGGCTAATAACAGACCAGAGGGTGTTCATATTGTGGGTCAATGTAAAGCACACTGTAGCCTGCCTTTACATATGGGTACGTTAACCTGAAGGTATATTACATGTACTGACAAGTTTCACAGTCTACTTTTTAGGTGGGAGATGATTACACTCTCTGTGTGCAAGTGAGAGATCAAAACGCTGCCAGCAGCGTCCTCTTTGTCAGGCACTAAGAGAATAAGGCTAAGAACAGGCTAAGGAGGCACTCAGTCATATCTACTATTGCTGACATGCTATATGGCTATTATGCATAATGGACTCAGCTTACAAAACCATAATATATCGCTACACTGTATTTAATATATTATTGATTATACCTTGCTGCTATACATTTTTGGTGTTTCCTTTACTGAAAAGGTTAGTACAATGCAAAAACACAAAACATGTAATTTTGTTAGATGCAAAATGTGCAGAGATCCACAAGGGAAATGGTATTTCCTATAGCCAACATTAGTGTTCAACGTTGGGTCCCAGTAACCCACACTCGCTGAGTCCATCACACACACACACACACACACACACACACACACACACACACACATTACAATCTCATTTGAGGAACAAGGTGCAAATAAAAAAAATTTGTACACTAACAAGTATTGGCGTACAAGGCTTAATTTCGAATCGTATCACAAAACATTATAAAAACCTCCTTTATGCTGTTCGGTGGCTAAGGAACCGACAACACCGACATATGGACTAGCGAGACACCTACTGGGAGCATTGGAAGGTTTTCGTGTTTATGGAGCTAGAGACCAACCTTTCTTTAATTCACTGGCTTGGTGTTCATGTAACGATGCTTCAGATAGCCTGACTTGTAAGTACTGAGCAACACCAGCAGAGGGAACTATTGGCAGTCCGGTCAGAATCTTTAGTAAGAACTATGGGTTTACACAAAAATAAACAAATATTAAAAGTGTTCAGTCATGTCAGTACTTGCTTTGTTGTTTGCTAGTGTAATCCAGGAACAACTTGTCTTACTGTGAAACAACGATAATAAACAGCAGTTTATAAACACAAAAAGATAATATTAATAAAAAGCCTCGACCTTTACTATCCAGAATTACGTTTTTCATTTGAACATCAAATGAGAGACTGTGACGTGTCAAACATTTCTACATTTTCCTTGGCTAGATGTTACCAGCACATTTGAGTCTACAGTTCCACATCTTAATATTGTGTAATATTGTATTTTGTTGATAAATTGCATATGCTCTTTCAATCCTTAGGGTTACCATCTTATGTCTCTGTCCATGGCTGAAACAATATTGCAGGGTTTGTGAAAGAAGCCATCTTCTTCTGAATTGCCCTGTTTCAAAAGTTCAGAAGACAAAGTGCCAAGGTAAATGTCTGTGGGGGTTTTTTATGATTATTATATCGATTTTGGGACCAACAGGCTAGGCTTCAGATTTGACTCCTCCCTCCCTTTTTCTTTTTAACTCTCTACTGGTTCCTCTGTTTCTCTTTTTAGTTTTTTTCCCCATAACTTTCTCCTCCTTTACCGTTCTAGTTAGACAGGGGTACAACTACTTCCACGTAGTTGAGAGGGAAGAATCCCGATTGGCCGTGCAGCATGCCCTCATACCAGTTCTCATCAATCTGATTGGTCAAAGTGATGATGTCTCCCTCGCGGAAGCCCAGTTCTCCCTCGTTTTCCGGATCAAAGTCGTAGAGGGCTTTACAGCAAGGCTGTTCTGAAGCTAAAACCACCAACAAAGAAGATACATGAGATGGAGGGATAATGTGGAACATGGAAACAAAGAGCCAAATGAGTATTCAGACCATGGATAGGAATCTGCATTGCACACCATTAGGCATAAAGGGTAACACTGAAGTTAATTAAATCGTACTGTACATGTTATGATACACTCAACACGCACAGTCACAGCCGGTGTCAGTAGTATAAAGCTCACATTGTCAGGGATGGCTTAAAAAAAATCAAACACACACACACACACACGCGCACACACACACACCAACACACACACACACGCACACAGTATCAATTCCCATTAAAGTGAACAGAAAAAAGTGTGCCAAACCTTTGACCGGCACTGTAAATATGAGTGTCTGGCCAAAGTACCCAGCCCAGCTCCTGACATGCCTCTGTTGGTGACCTCAGGCAGAGTCAGTCAGGAGAGCAGGGCCTCCTCCAAACAGGCACACCAGGCACATTGTCTCCAAACAAGCTCCTCATTGTATCGGTTTCCACCACAGGCAGTCACAGCACAAGGCACGTTGGAAATGGGAAGGATTGTTTTCACCCCTGAAACTCGCAATAAATCCCTTTACCAAAACGGAACCGCCATGCACACTTTCTATGGGCCTTTGTAGCATGCACTAATTGATCACACTCCTTAAAAATGTTTTACCCGTGGGATCAGTAAACACACATGAGATTCTTATCTGCTCTTGGGAGATAACGACTGTAGTCAGTATTTTCAATGATTAATGGGTAGGATACCAGGTGATGGTAGACACCAGGGGGGGGCGGGGCGTGTGAAAGGGGGTTAGCGTTTAGTACACAAACATTGTGTCAATGAAAAAGCTCTGGGCTTGATGATATGATATTCAACTGATTTTTTGTTAACATGCCAATGCTTCATTAAATTGACTGTAAAAAGAGCTTTTCCTTTTGGCACAAGTTTCCACCAATATCTCCACAAAGCCCCAGTGGCTCACCCACAGTCCAAAAGCATAGAAGCTCACACTCTGACTCACGCAATCTGGATTTCCGAAATGGCAATCTGGCAGGGTCAAAGCTGATCAGAGAAGGCTCTGATGATGTCACAGGAGAAGAGGGACAAAGTCAACTGGCAGCCAGAGGGACAGCTGTGCACCTCCTGTTCGTTCATTCGCACACTCTCACTTTCACTTTCTTACAGACTTGTGTGTGTGCAAAGACGAGCGTGTCTTACCAGAGTTGCGCGCCGGAGGTGGGGCAATGGAAGTTGTGTAGCCACCATTCGAGTGGTCGCTATCGCCAAAGTCAAACATCGGCTTGGGTTTGGGCGTGTACTCGCGACGTGGTCGTGACTGGGCTTCATTCATTCTACAGAAACATCAACACTCAGATTTAATGTATCCTCCTGGGACTAAACAGTTCTTCAAACTTGGCTTTTAAACGCTCTTCAAAAGCACATCAAAACAAATTGACATTGTAAAGAAATGGGAAAAAAATTTCTCCTTACAATACTTTTACTTTTCACAGTTCCATGCCAAGTGTGGCAAAACATTATCTAAGATTATCAGGGTCTATATACATTTCAAATGTTCCATTACACCTGAAGCTAGGAGGAAGATTGCTTCTGAACCTTTCAGATCTCACAGTTCAGCAGAGTTTGGTTGAACAGTACCTGTCCCTGAGTTTGTCGGAGAGCTCCTCCAGGATCTGGACGGCCTGTCTGTGGTACTGCACCTGGGACTCCACCAGAGACGACAGCTGGCTCACCTGCTCTATCTGCAGACAGACACACAAAACGCATGCACGCACGCACACACGTTACTGTACATAGAACCCCGCTGCTCCATCTGAACAGAGCCCCACACGGACACACATGTTACTGCACAGAGAACAAACTGAAGTCACGTTCATGGCCGCATCGATACACATGAGTACGCCGAGTGGCATTCCCCAGTTTTGCATTCTGGGGAATGAATAATCTGTTGGACCAGGACTTGTAAATGAGGTATGCGCTGTGTTTATATACCGGACAACAGAAATGAGTGAGCTGTAGTAAACAGAAAAATACTGCAGCAGAATGTCTTTACAAAAACAGATTGTCGCGTCAAAAAGGCCGGTTAAACTGCACAGATGCTGCTAGATAAATTGCACTCTGAAAGTGAATAAATTATTATTACTCATGACATGTTCAGATGCAAATGAATGAAAAGTAAGAAATAAAAAAGCATGATCATTAATTTGCACATGCCATTGACACACGCACACAAGAATATTGGTTTGTTTAGAAGCACTTTGCTAAATGCTTACATCAGTCTCCAGTAGGTTGTACATGCTCGTCTCGGCCACCTCTTTGGACTCGTGGAACTTCTCCAGCGCCTGCCGGACCTCCTCGTCTGGGATCTTCCCCTGGCGCTTCTTCTTATAGTCGTAGTCCAGCCGACGGCCCTCCAGCTTCTTCAGATGGTGCTGTGGAGCCCATGATCACACGAGACACTGAAAGACTGGCTCACAGACAGGACAATTAGCTCAAGTATACTATAAGGAGAGGACAACTTGGAGAAATGGGGGGGGTAGATTGGACTGCTTAAAGGTGAAAGGGTAGCTGAGGAGAGATGAGTTGGATTTAGAAGATGATAGTAGCTAGAGAAAAGAGAATTCAAAGAAGGAAGAAGGAGCACCAAAAAAAAACCTCTGCCCAAACATCTGTCCATATATGGAGTGGATGGTTGATAATGCACGTGTTCACAGCACAATGCAATAATGTTTTCCTAATACCAATCATCAGTATAGGCCTGTCTTATCTTAAACAGACAAATCAGCATCCATTAACCCTGATCTTTGATCACCCAACTATAAGAGCTCTATTCAAACAGCTAGGCGTGGTACCTACCTGTATCTCTCTGAGGTCCTTGTCACAAAGCCCTTGCAAAGGGTCAATAAAGTTCTGTTTGACGTCAATGTCTAGAGAGTCTTTCACCTCTGCCAGTCTCTTCATGGACTCGCCTGCATCTACTAGAGCTCCACCTGAAACAAAACCAGGACGTCAGGAAAACTCATTTAACACATCAACCCTCAAAGCTAGTCCAATCTATCAATACACAATCACAGAAACAACACACACAAGCAAGTAGAAGGAAATATAGTGTGCACTGTTGTCAATAAATCAATCCATCACAAGCAATCTCAAATGGACAGAAGCCACACCCACTCACATGGTGAAACCCAGCACATCCAAATGCTAGATCCAGAACACTTGATTACCAGGCCATAGAAAATCCCACACACCCTTCTCCCACACTCACAGACTAATCTCAACAAACCAACAAGGACACAGAAATATCCTACCAAAGTTAGTGTCCTCCCCGAGTTCCTGTCCAAACTTGGCCATGCACTCCCCCAGTAAGCCCTCTGCCTGGGGATATCCAGGGTTCTTCACCTGGCCACGGATCTTGGACATGCTATTCAACATGGAGAGTTTGGCCCGTGATGCTGGAGAGACAGGTAATGAGTCAAGAGTAAGCGATGGATGTTGAGAACAAAGTGAAGGACGGACATGAAAATAGAAATACATACATACATAGAAGTGTTACATTGTGGAACTCTTTTGTTTATATTAATTCATTGCTAAAAGTGACTTAGTGTAAAGACTTTCATGAAACTGTATGTCAGAATTGAACACCAAGTGGAGCTGGTCTCCGATCTCACCTGGGTTGGGCTGCAGGTACTCAGATGTTTTGGAGATGACCTCCACTACAGCTTTGCTTGTCACATCTACTTTCTACAAAACACAGGGCAACACACCACAGACTAGTAAATACAATTACAGAGCTAACACAAACACAAAGGGATTACCAAGCTAAATGTGTGGGTTGTGTGCAAATTTGTACCACAATTTTTTTGTTAGTTCTAGTTCCACGGTAAGATTAAAGGTTTGTCAATAGTGAAGAAGTGAAAAACTCTGCCATATGGGAGTGTACACTGCCTTAACAACTACTGGGCTCTGGACATGCCAGCTGTCTATAGCAGCAAAGGCAGGTGTGCTTAAGACACTCTTTACGCAACATGTAGGTATACAGGGCTCACTCATTCTCACCGCTAACATACCACCCAGCCTGAAAACCGAGACTGTTCTGGATCAGCTGACTCTGCAGTCTGCTACCACATATGGTGTGCCCCTCACAGGGTCACCTTTGGCCAGAACCATACATTATACCCGTCTGTTTGGTAGCATAGTTTATACATAGGCAAAAAAGCCATAATGAAATTAATTAAAAATACTTCTATCTATTATTACTGAAATTGATAATATACCAAGATAGGGTGCTTGAAACTGTAACGGTTTCTTACCCGTTCCAAATCTTTGAAGTCCTCGTCCAGTTTTGTTCCCTCTGCGCCACCAACCTTTTCACTAACCAACTGCAGGCAAGAAGGCAGTGGTAAATGTTGCACATCAAATACTGGTTACAGGAGAAGTTCTGCTTTGTTGACTTATAGTACAAAGTCACAGCCAACCACCCGTGCGAAGTGAACCCAATCTGAATTAGAATATAATTACCAAACTTTTATTCTTTTCACAAATATTGAAAAACAACTGGGTTAATGTAGGCTATCAAGACTACACAGTTTCAGTTTATAATTTAGGTTATAAAAAGGTAAAGCTGGACGTTAGCTGCAGCTCAATCTAGTCTTTATATATTTCTGTAGAATGGCAAACTCTGGAGAAAAGTGCTTGTCTGTTCTGGTGAGATTTCCATGCATTGATGAACTGGGCTGCAAAATGCAAACTCTAGACTAAAAAAGGAATGAGACACACTTGCTGATCCTACTTACAATAGCCGAACTTTTCTAACCTGCAGAAGAGTATAGGCCTGCCCTCTGCTTTGAGCACTCCACTCTAGTCTACACATGTTAAAAACATTCTCTCTACTCCCCACCACCCCTCAACCCAGAAACCTTCCCCTGTGTTTCTATCTATCTCAATATAGTGAAGCAGTTGCAGTCAGTGAAATAGTTCCTCTATACACTCTCCGTGTCTAGTAAATGATTAGTCCCGCTTCATTATCACCATCAGTGACAAATATTTGGAATAATAAAGCCAGTCAACCAGTCTCTATTTGCATTTATTTATGTAAATTAAAATCAAAACAAAATATGGTAGTCCTCATGTTATGCTCTTTTACAGTATCCAACTTTTTTCAAAATAAATTATCAAATGCTCTTGCAATGATGTAAAAAACTGTTGACAAGAACCACATGCACTTTTATGAGAGAACATTCAGCATGTTTTAGGTCACAAGCATTTTCTAACAAAGAAAAACGTCCATACATAGAAGGATGCTTTCCTGGAAATACATAGGCCTAAACATTCATGTTAAAAGCGCTTCCATGACAATGTCAAGTACTAAAAACACACAACTACACCTGGTTTTATACTTTTATATATTTAGAGGTTTGCAAGGATAATTAAGAGGATGTAAGCACAAGAACGGGGTAATGACACTGACACTTCACGACAAATCAACAACCTGGCCTGCCATAAAAGTTGAAAAAAAAATTATATTTAAATTTTACATTTCAATCAGCACGTCATTTTCCTGCTGTAACAAGGGTTTTGAAATTCGGCAAACTTTTTGTAAGAACACACTGATACTGGATTGGCCATTTCTAGGCTGCCATGATTGGACATTTTTATAATTTCTTATAAAAAAGTTGGGTTTTTTCTTCTTCGAGGTCTCTCTCTCTCTCTTTGATTAAAGGTTAAATATACTTCAGCATTAAACAGAAAGTCAGGCAGGCCATACAAACTCTCACTGCAATGTAAAACAAGATTATCTTATTGATGCTGCCGAGCGTAGACACAGCAATTGTAGAAAAAATATGTAATTTCAGCTTCAAGGAGCACATAGTGGATTTAACACCAATTAGGCCATCCAATTATTCTACAAAAATATCACTGCAGGAGATCCATATAACTAGAACCTGTATTGCACATTTGCAGAGGGAGGGTCATATTTATTGCTTACAAACAAAATAAGTAGGCCTATGCCAAACGCTATCAATTCTTGTGACAGTTTTGACAGTATTGACAGAAGGCAACTTCATTGCAGTCTAAATAGAAGCTGGGTTATGTAAAAGCATTCTGTCAATTTGCCAAAACATTAGGCCTACTTGAGCTACCCAAGATTAAAGTCAAAATACTAGTAGTTTAGACTCCTGGATTAATTTACTGACAAATGTATCCACCAAGAGCATAATTTGAGGGCCTATGTAAATTAGCACCACATAACCTGTGACGTCTCAAATGTTATTCTGTGCTTTAATATTGTCCAACTTTAAGTGATCCTAACTTAAAAAAATAAAGTAATTGCTTAAACTAAAGCCCTGCATCGCACTGCTCTGTAGAAAAACACTTCTTACGGACTTGATTCCTTCCCTAACAGGAAGTTTGGACAGAGACTTTCCTGCTGAGATCAGCAGAGACAGGAAGAGCAAGATCTGAGTATATAGCTTGTAAAATACGTCAGCAAATCAGACAATGTCTGTACCGTTATATTAGCTGACAACATTACCGATACAACTAATCAAAGTTACTCAAACATAGTATAACTGTGTCTGACCTGACTGACTTGAGTGTGTGAGATTTGGTCGAAGACGAAGTTAGTTGACAACAGTTAAAAGAAACCCCCCACTTTCAGAAAGCATAACAAATGCTACATAATGTCACTGTATTGTTGCCACGTAATTCATTTAAATGTTGGCGTGGTTAGAGGATCGCATTCTAACTAGCTAACGGTTAGCGTCTATGCCGTTATGCGATAACTTCATCTATCTAGTAACGGCAACAATAGCTTTCATTTTGGCAACAAATACAAGAACCGTGAACGTTAGGTAACAAAACAACCACGTAAAGCTAAAAAAAACATTATGTGGGGACATACAGCTAATTCGCCTGAATTTAGCAAGAAATAAGAATAGTTTACGCCATATCTTAGCTTGCTAGCTAAAGCTAATTTATAAGTGATAGCTAACGTTAGCTAGATGTAGATGGCAGTTAAAAGAAGCGAAGTTTTTACAGACCTGACTGGCTTTATAAAACTGTTTTTTTAAGCCCGCTACAGACATCTTGGGCCGCGAAGTTCTTCCACGTCGGTTTAGTAAACCAGTTAAATCAAAATATGCTTGGCCAAGAAAGTAACTTAATACAATACAAAAGTTATCGATTTGAAGTCATAAAGCTTTGCACCCCTGTCGTGCAAGTTTCTTGGGACGCTTGCTAAACTAGCTAGCTTTGTCAACTGAACGGTCGGACTGTTTCTGATTGACCACGTCTACGGGTTTCCCAAGCGTGCCCACGTCATTTGCTTCTTCTTTTATCTGTGCTGTACAAATGATGATGAGCCATCTTATGCCGAAAGTTTACATTATTGTTCGATGACAGAAGGAGATATTAAATACTAATGTATTTTTTGTTTTTTGTTTGAGTAACCTTACATCATAATACATTTAAATAAGAGAAGCTGTAAATATAATTTTCATCAAAATCGAATAGTATTTCTTTATTTATGTAATTTCATTATTTTAAATAAGATTAACTCCAATTGGAATTTACAGGGAATTTAAGATTTATACAAGACAAATGTTTTTGTACATTTGTGATTTATAAATAAAATCTGCAATCTGGTGGGCTGGTTAACTAGCGCATATTAACATAACCATGCCTTCCCAGGAAAGTATATTTCATAATGAAATAACATTCAAATTCAAGATGAAATGTTAAAATGTTGACAGAGAATATATTTGAATTCATAGGCAGAATAACAGAGCAATTCGTGTTTGGGCAAAACCCAATTGCGAGTGATGATAACCTTTATTTAAAGCCCGCCTCTTGTACTCTGCATGAGTAGGCTTGTTTAAATCATATTATCAAACTAACTCAATGTATTATAAATTCGTAATTAACCTCTGACACACTCTTGTTTTAATTTCCAGTTACGCAAAAATTCATTACAAGTTATTGATCGCTGATGCTCTTTCTGTGGTGAAATACATTAGTGGCCTTACATTCGATGTAGACACATTTTACATCATTGGACTTTTAGTTGGTCATTGCTATTTTTGCCCTATTTTGAATAAAAAAAAGAATCTTTTACAATCCTGAATCAGTATCTGTTTATTTACGTTAAGAATCTGGGCTCCTACAAAGAGGGAGGATTGGCTATCTATCCCAGCCAACATTTACTTGTAGGACCAAAATGGGGTTTGTCCATGGGTTCCACAGAGCACCCACATACATGCACATACAAACATATGTGTTTGCCACTATAGTTCTATGGTTTGCCCAAATGGGTCATGAGTGACTTCTAACCAGGCTAGTGATGGGTCCCAGCTAAACTGACCATTTTGAGCCTATGTAACTTTTACCCTCAAGTGACCCACCCAGTGCCCATAGTTTACCCACACGGGTGTTCCTGCCTGTGAGTGGCCCAGTTAATTAACGCAAATGGGTCCCACATTAAATGTCTGTAGCCCATGCCTACTTAATACATAAAGCCCATGCAAATTCCACATGGGGCCAATATTTGTATGTTGTGGTGTTGTCAGCACTATATGAAGAACATTGACAATAAACTGGATTTGCAGAGAAACTATCAGTTCCTCACATAGTATTTTATATCATCTAGGCCAACACGTGCAAATGCACACAGACAGTTAAAGAAACACATGCACAGTCACAAAATAAAGCAAATGTTAAACAAATGTTATTAAAAATCAAAGAAAAACAGGTTGATCTCTGTCAAAATCTTTCTCTTTTTGGAATTGATTTCTTGCATGCTTCCTGGATGCTGTCAAGCTCATATGTTTGTGGTTGAACCGGCTAAACAAATTAAAGGTAACAGAGTCTTCATTTTCTCACTGGTGATAAATTTAATCTTATATTTTGGTGAAACTGTTTGTAGATTGGTCTTTTAGTGCTCTGTCAGATGATGGTTGCTGTGGTGGAACGGCAAGTATAAGCTGTGGACCGCCTCTGAAGATATAACCTCTGATCAGGTGCATATCTGCACTCATTGTATGTCTTATTCCTCTTTAAAAAATTTTTTTTTTTACTTCATTCTTTCTGTTTAGTCTACATATGGCTACTGTCCCCAAACGCCTTCAGAAACTCCAGACTGGATTTATTTATTTATTGTTATTTGGCCTGTTTTATTGTGCCCCATGGATATCAAACTGATGCTTGCTGTAAAGGACAAGGACTTTCCGAAAGAAAGGCCTGTGAGTTATACTGCAGTGAGTTGTTCACATTCCTTTTATATCTTAAAAATGTACTGCTTTGTTCACACTGTTCTTAAAATGTACATTTTCAATCTTTTTTTGCGTGAAATGAGCTGATAAATGGCTTGAGGACATGGAAAACCGTGATCGCCTCCTCAATGGTGAGAAAGTTCCAGATAATACCAGTTTGCTTAAACAACAGGTTAGTATGCACCAGTTTGACTTCTTGATGTTTCTGTTAATTTTGTCTGAAGAGTTTTAAAATTCTAGTTTTCCTTAGAAAAGGCAGAGCTCCCAATTCCTACGGTAAGTGTTAATGAAAGTGCATAGGAAATAAAACTAATAGGATGAGCATATTTTCTTTCGTTTAAATTAAAGTGCATGTCAAACAACAAAAACAATGACCAAAGTATCTGAATACGTCTATTGTTATTTTAGAATGGTAAGTGAGGGAGATGCCTCCCACAGTATCACTACAGGCCTGCAGCAACATCCTCAGTCTGATGCAAAGTCCTAAGTCATGGCTGCCTCACAGCTAAGACTGCAGTCCAGTTGGTAGGTAGCGGTAGGGTCCTTGTCAAGCCTTCACAGTTTTACCAAGCTGGTATATTGGAATTAGAAAAGCCAAAATTCTAATTCACTTTTTTTTCCCCGCCTGTTCCCTGCCTCTACCCTCTCGTTGCGATGTCATATCCTGAACTAGTAGATCAAGAGCTACATGATCAGAACTTTTAACATATGTTGTGCGATGAACATATGTAGAAAAAAGGCAGTTAATTGAGGAGGTAAGAATACTGTTTACTAGTTTTATTTGGTTGTTGTTTTTTTATGGACACTAGAGGGCACTAGTGGTGCAGCATTATTTTTATGCTTGCCCATTTATCCTGCTTGTGTCTTTGATTGCACGTTCAACAGTGGAAGCATTTATGGGTGACACGCCCATGTAGGGCCAGTTTTTGGTGGGGTCCCAGAATCATAACTGTGTATGTGAGATCACATGTTACCATGGGACCCTAAGGAAGGGGTAGAGCGGAAGAGAGCTAGCATCACAGAAGACGAGCTTGTGGTGACCAAGGAGATTGGCAGTGGCACCAAGGTAGGTAGGAAACACCACCACGTGTCAGTCTCTAGATTGTTTACATGTACGGCAACTTCTTCTCCCTCTATTATCAGTGAAATGTTCCTAAGAATGATCTACAAATAACAATTAATAATTTATTGATAATAATAATTTCACAAGCACCAAACGGACAACATCGATCAACAAATCGGGCAGTTATTTGGTTAAATATTCAATGTTCATACACATTGGGAAAGGTGTTATCACAGAGACAGTGCATTAAAATAGATGTATTATTATTTTAGTCTTATTTAATGTACTATATTCTCTTGGCCATTGCCCATCCTTTCAGTTACCCTTGTACATTTCATTGTGTGCACGTGACACATACAATGGTATGCACTCAGAACAAGTCATGACTAGTTTAACAGTGAATCTGGGGTTTTATGAAAGGGAAAATAAGAAGCAAGTCAATGGATTGCTCAATGCAGCAAAAATGTTGATGTAGTAAGTTGTGGCGCCTGCATTAAAAGGTCTTCCTGTACAGTAGCCTCACCTTTGGTCTGCAACAGTGAGTCAATGTTATTGTTAGAAAACGGTTGTCAAGTGAAGAAAAGGTTAGCGGTCATATTTAGTTGCAGGCATAACCGCAAATACAATGATTAAGATAGGTGTGTTATGTTAGACCAACAAAACAGTTTGCCTGTAACTTACAGTATTAGCTATAATTGAAGTATTAACTGATAAAATGTACATATATTGTTTTCAGATTCTGAGGCAGCATAGCCTGGCTCCCTTTGTACCAGCAGCATGAGAAGAGAAAAAGGACCAGGGATGTATATGGTCATAATTTCATGTGACCTTATCACTTCCTTTTAGCCTAGCGTGACAAACCCCCATCAGACCAGCCCACATGGAGGTTTACTGCGGGGGTGGCAAGTGGCCTGTAATTTTCTGCTCTGAAGCAATTTGACTAGAATACCACACCTAACCCCCTCCCCTTTCTTATCCCCGTTTCCGCTTACCTTCACATTATTACTCACTTGTCCTTTGTTGAGGTACAGGTATTGTGGTGACCCATGCAGTTTCCTTTGCTGCTGTTCTAAACTTTGCTCTATTTCTGTCTTAAGTGGAGTGCTAACCTTGGCGCAAAATAAACATTTTAGGATCATTGTCAAAAAGTGATTAGCAGGCAAAGACAAGAGAACCGTATAATGTGTTTCTTAGTGATTTATCTTTCTCTAGCAAACGTCCACAATAGCTAGTTTACAATAATTTGCGTAATTACAATGTATCAGCCGTACATTTGCTTACTGGGACAGCAGCAATGAAGCAAAAGGGGACAGGGATTGGCACGCAGTTACAGGGTATAATGCTGTTTTATTACATAATTCGTCTCTAGTCTGAATTATGTCACTTTCCCCGATTCCGCTGTCCATTTGTGGAAACAGGAAGGATGCGTCCTTGGATAGGTCATGCCTAACTACGTCACTGCCTCTCAGTGTGGGTGAAAGCATCCCAGCTGGCCGTTAGTCAAAGCACAAAAGCTCTCCCGATTAGTAAAGCACTGTAAACAGACAGACAACCAACATGAAACATGGCGGTCATGCCTTGCTGGGTAAATATTTATGTGAGACGGACTTTATGAGTCAATGTGTCGTTCTAGAATAGGCCTCAGTCACGTGTCTTCTTTCTTCCTAAACAGAGCTTTAGCGGTTTAAAAACTAAGGGTTTACCACGCAAGATTGCTTAGCTTGTTTTGACAGTGGGCTTCCGCTAACCCACAGTGAGCAAGCTTGTTTTGTTGTGAATTGCGCCCCCTCATAAGCAGTCTGTAGATTTGAACAAACTCCTTAACTCTGAGTTTTCATTGAACCCGTTGAACCCCCAAACTTTAATAGAAGAGTGAGACATGAGTTCAGACAGGCAGGAGAAAAGCAGGTATTTTGGCTCCATATAGCTGCTACCTATGCATGCATAGGTGTTCTAGGTAAGTTCTGTGACAGTCCATTATAACTCTGTCATGACATGCTGGGGCAGCTCGGAAAGGCCTCACTGCACACCCAGCAGTGCTAGGGAGGTTTCCCTTACTTTGGGTGCTAACGCCTACACTTTCTTCTGTATTGTGAAAAGGGGTATTGTCAATGCTACAGGCTTTTGTGTAGTGCACATAGAACACCTGTGTCCTACCCTTCCAAGAAATGTGTCAGTGTGCGTCCGGTTAAACGGTTCTTATTATTGACTGATCGGTTCTCAGGGTCTTTAAAGGTATTTGTATAAATGTCAATAAACAAATGAGGTATGGAGCTGTAGAGAAAATAAAAGTATTAACCAACATCTTTAAACGTCTTCTTCTATACTTTCAAGTTGGATTGCATCATTGTCTGTGTTGCTCAGATTTAGAGCAGCAGCGTGACAGCCACCAGAGCTTCTCCATAATCCCATTAAAAGATTGAGCTGATCGGTTCAGTGAAGATCGTGGTAATCAGAAGGACAGCATGTAACTGTCTCGTCACAATAAGACACACTCTTTGATGGGGGATTACAAAACAGTTTTATCTATTTGTCTGTTTTCCACTTAAAAAAAGGTGGAAATGAATCTGTTTTGGAAAGAAGTCATGTGTAAGGTTGGTTGAACTGAAACTATTGTGATCACCAAAGAGGCCCTCATCTCTTTGCTGTAGTACTGTACACACATCGACTTACTCTATGACCCTTTGCCATACTGTACCTTCTGTAGGCATGGCCCGCTTTCGATACTTGGGATCGCCCACAGTTTAAACTCCAGCCTTGTAACCAATATCTAACCTCTAGCAAAAAGTGAGCATGCATGCACGTTTTGTCAACTCTAGCAAAAAGGAAAGAGAATTTTATTAATTACATATCACATAGTGGGTAATAAATATGAGTGATGGATTCAATAACTCAACATTTCTTTAAGGCATGGTGTTGCTTTGCTTTGAATTCTAAATTCCTTTTGGGGTCACGGAAAGGAATGTCTGTTATGCTATTTTGTATATTAGTAGGTTAACACCTGTTGGTTATGTGAACACCTGTTGTATAATGAGATAATAGAAAGTTCAAATCTATTCTCCTCTAATTTCCACTCCTTGCTATTGTTTTCTTTATATTCCTCAAACCCCCCCCCCCACCCCCCCTATTTGAAAGATAAACCAAAATATGTTTAATAAAGAGGGCAAGTCACAAATTCCTTACCCTAATATCAGAAAAACTAACTTGGATAGTGCAATAGGTTTTTATTATGCTTGGACAAGCTTAATGTTTATATAGCATTGACTTACTATATATTAATATTATATATTAAGTTATAACTATAACTTCAATATGTCCTTAGAAAACTCAAGAAGACTAGTACCGTTTCTCAGCACCTATGCAAACAGGATGAAAAACCAACAAGCTCATCTTTTCCTAGACAATCCAAGATGAGTGTTTCCATGACTTTCAACAACCTCTGCAAAGGAGCACACAGGAAATGGTGGTGATAACATGGCTCAGGCTTCTGTGAGGTTTTTCCAGATGACAGTGTGTTAACGTACTCATTCACACGCACAACCTGGCTAACTTTCAGTAAACATTGAGTAAAACAGGCTTTTTGGAAATTGTTTAATGAAATGTACACAAGATGACACACAATGTCTTACACGTAACAATTTCAGACAAGCCCCATCTGTCAGTAAAACTCTGAAATTAATAAATAAGCTAGCGTGCACTGGTTTTAATGCCCTAAACTTTAAAAAGTAACATGTTTCTCTCCTTCACATTTGTAATAGACTACTTTTGGCATGTAACCCTGAAACCTGAAACGCTTGTTTTCTTGCATGTTTCTAAAACAAATGAACTGACCCAATCCATGTGCAATGGGTCACATCAATTTGAGCTGTTCAGAATTATTCACAAGCTGGATTGTGACACAAACCGCCCAAGTAAGGGGAGCAAACCTTCTATGCCAAAGGACTTCTGGTGGCATCAGTAAAGATGGTGTTTTTCTGCTATACTGTGACGAAAAACAATGATGCAGCTTAGTCTCTTAATATACCATACGATAAAAACCTAATCCATCGCATCTCTTTCGAGCCCTCCATCAGCCCTATACGCTGTTCACTCTACATCATTCTCCTCTTCGTCGTTAGCCAGCGCAGGCACCTCCTTCTCAGGCAGAAGCCCGTAGCCGTTTAAGAAGGCTTCCACATCGGTGGCAAAGAACTCCTCGTTCATGTGCTGTGTGGCAGCCAAGAAGTTCCCCAGCAGCTCGCCGTTCTTGTACACCAGCAAAGTGGGCAAGACTTCATCAGAGAATCGGTCGCTGGCCCCAGACGACACCGCATCGATCCTGCAGAACTTGACACTGGGGTACTCTGTGGCCAGGCAGTCCAGGCAGTTGTTGAGCTCCTCACAACCTTTGACCCCCTCTTTGTAGATGTGGACCACTACGACGGTAAGGCGGTGCTCTTTCTCAATGACCTCCAGGAAGGCTTCGCCACTCTCCAGCTCGTAGACGCCTTCAAACTTGGGGCCGAAGCTAAGGCTCTCGTGCATCTCCTTCATGCACTGCTTACGATACTTCTTCATGCACTTCTCATCGTCCTCCTTGATAAGCTCGTATTCCTGGACGCTCATCTAAAACCATGAGAAGTATTATTCATATAGACTGATATTTCTAAATAACTAGCAAGTTTAGGTCTATAGTGTTTCCCCCTTATTTAGATTTTTCTTTCTTTTAATCAGTAAGTCAGCAAGTCTAGTTGCATGCCTAACTCCTGAGCCATTTGATTTTTTAAACTACATAGTGAGCCCGTCATAACGTATTGAACTATTTAGAAAATGTAATTGGAATGTAACTAAACATAAATGACTTTGATGCACCTTGCGATTGAGAGCTCTGGGGTCATCATTAGGCTTGTGTGGCGAAGACATTTGCCTTAGGAGCTCCCTTTTGTTTGGAGGCAAGGACTCCTGGTCCATGCTTTCCAGCTTGAAGCGCCTCCAGTCGTTGATCACTCCCTTGGGGCCTGCACAGTAGCACAACTATCAGTACAGTACTTTTAGGACATTAAACATAATGGGGAATCTAGCATGTCTTTTTCATCTGCGAATAAGGTGTATATCTTAATTGACAGTGAATTAGGAGCATTTATGTGAAGGTGGGGGGTCTAAAACAACAATGTAGTGGCCATCTTTGTTTCAGGTAGCGAGTCTTTGAATGGCACCAGCCTCCAATCCCTGCCACGGACCCATATGTCAAAGCAGAATGCCCTATTAAGCCAGAAGTTGCTTGGAAGGTGCTGGCAAACTCCAGTGGATTACAGGCTGCACCAGACTCCTGAGGCTATCGACTACTTGCAGCACAGCTGTTTAAGAGCAGGTAGACAAAGCTGCTTAGAGCTGATCTTCAAGATGGCAGGTTGCTGCATATCAATATTCTGCCACTTCTGTCCAACTGCACGCTTTTATAGCTAATTTCGGGAAACACTGTCTTCACATACAAGCATCCATCCACACCTGCTTTTGCTGTGCATTCGATATTCATGCAGCGTGCTCACCTGTGTGTGTTACTGGGAGCTCATCCTCCATATCCATTGCACCTCCAGACATTTTGGTGTGGAGTTATCTGTGGGATATGAAAGAGAGAAGGTTTTTTGGCAACACACACTGTGTAGCTGTTATTGTTTGATTGTGCAGTTGGTTTTAGATTGAATTGCCGTACCACCTATTTCATGCTAATGGTCACTGATATAGGTCTCATTGTGTCATCAAGAGAACAATATTTTTATTTTGTTAAGTTGACAAAGTCATGTGGCGTTCAAATGCATGAGTAAAAGGCTGTTGTTAGTTGATGTCACCTAAAGATGTCACCAGCAATTTGAAACTGAAACTTAAGAGAGAACGGTTTAAAAGATGAATACCCAATGAGGGACAGCTCATGATGTGACATCTTGCATCAGATCCAAATTCGGTTGACCTTACAATGTTGATGGTTAAGGGCTTGATCTAACAGGGCTGGACTGAGCCTGCCTTTTAATGCGTTTGAGATAATACTCCATTTGGAAAGGCATATAGTGTGTCCTAAAGCAAAGCTAATACGTCATAAGATTAAGTGGACTTGATCTCAATTCTTTCGCTTAACTCTAATGTAGACATCCCTCTGTCTCACGCATTGGAATCCTCACACTTTGCATGTATCATACACATGCCATCAACCAAGCTACTGCCAATCCACCTTTTTTTACCTATGGTAAATGTCCAACTAAAAGTTTCAGTGGCCCCCCGAAATCCAAAATATATGGCCTATTTCTCTTTGAATAGTTTCCCAAGACGTATCCAAAAATTAAAACTAAACATAATATCATAGGAGAGAATATAGAGAGTAATCTTGCATAATGCGCTTTTGAAACCATATCTGATGAATAAAATAAGGTTGAGAACAGGTATATGTAATATAATTTATGGCTGTGTTAAAAGAATCTCAGACGCTCTCAAATAGTATCATCCATCTTAAACTTTGTGAATCAAACAAAATCAATTTGTATTTGAGTACAATGAAGAACATTTTTCCAATGATCTCAATTATTTTTCCAAAGATTCACTCATCTCTTCATCTGGCTTGCCTTGGACTGCCCAGCTCTTTCAGTGCTTTGTTTTGCTCATTTTGCCGTTATTGGCGTATGCTAGACAGATCAACATTTTTATCAGTCGACGGTAGTTAAACCATTTATTTCCTATCATTTTATGACAGTTGGTGGTAAAGATTTATAGACGTCTATTCCTATTCCTATTCCTATTCCTATGGTCTATTCCTCTTTCTTACCTGTTATTCTCCTGTTGCTATAAAGTATTCCGTCTGTCGCTTTCAGTAGCTTACCTTGGACAACTGTGGTCATTCACTTCACTCAGGTGTCTGATGCACAAAAGTGTGTGCATGTGTGTGTTTAATTAGAAGCCTATGGGATGGGCCTAAGGGAGATTTTAGAGAAGGGGCTGGTGGCATCATTGGGGGACTAAACAGAAATAGCTCATGTATCCTAAGAGGATTGAAGTGCAGGAATTAGAAAGCTGTACCTGGTAAGATTTAACTGGTGAAAGAGCCAGAGATTGAATGGACACAAAAAGTGAGAGCCATTTTGAAAGAGACGAGTGAAGTTAAGGAAGATGGTAAGCGGTACGAGATTCAGAAAGAACATCCTTGGACACATGTACAAGACAAGGAGAAAAATGTGTCTTATAATTTCCATTAAGCAATGACAATACACAGAGGAATCAGACCTAGCCAGGCAACATGGTTGTTATGTAAAATAACATGGAAAGGCCAGAGTTACAGAGTTCAGTCTCATGGTTGTTTAGCGGTCAATGAGAGAGGCTAAATGCACTATGTACAGTATGTGCATTTAGTGCAAATGGACTTAGTTAACATAGTTTGAACAACACTTAGTTCAAACAAAAAGGTAATTGTAGGTAATGGGGTATTACAATTAATAAAAAAGTGAATTCAAGTTATTCAAGTTTACCCTAAAAAAACACCATAAAGTCTGCTTCCTAAGGAGGCCCACATATGTCAATATAGATGAGCATGTGATTCTCATGTTTGATAGAAGTATTGCAGTTTGCTGACCTGCATGCATTTATATCTGTCCTTTATTTCGATTTGAATGTTTATGTGTGGTTGTATCTTCAGTATATTTCCTATTTCTTTCATGGTAAAGGAATGATACAATCTATCCAATCATTTCTGTAGCAGTATTGATGAACAGTTACCACTTGACCAATTAACCTCAAAACCACTTTTGTAAGCCAATTATATTCTATGCTAATTACTTCAGAACACTGATTTAGTACAGATCAGTAACTTGTCACACCTTGTTTGACCACCTATTTTACCAGTACTGACCCCTCTTTGCATTCGTTATTTCTGTTCTTAGTTCATTGGCTTAAAAGCTTATAAAGCAGTGCCTTCATCTACAGAAAGAGTCTCTCAAGTGTAAATACTGTATCTATTGATGTGGTTTTGCATTCTATTCTGTCGTTAATTTTTGAACTGGTTCCACGAAACATGTTTGCAAACATTTATTTTAGGAAGGATATTACTAGGATGGGGTACTGCACTAGCTTTAGATATTCTACTTTTGAAATAGTACAGCTTGCCTTTATTTCTAATATACAAAAATATATAGCAGAGACAGTCCCAACTTCTGACACAACCCAAGTTCAACTAAAACATTTTAGATTACAATTAAGGTTTCACAGTACTGTAAACAGTGCTGTGCCATTTCATGACTTTACTGATTTATCCCATTTGTCTGAAACACATCTATGCATTCGAAAATGTGTGTCAGGATATTTTCTGTTTGGACTAACACTGAACTAAGGAACAAAAACGTCATTGGACATTCCTTGTGGGTGAAAATGTACAATTCAAATAAGAGCGTGGAACATTTATAATTTACAATGAATTAAAGAGGCAGTTGATTATGTACTGGTGTGACAGGTTGATATGCAAAGTTCTTTATACAGAAGGAGTCCGTTGATTACATAAGTGGAATTACCACGTGGCAATATTGGCACCAGCTCAAAGTGATACCAGGTCTTTGTCAGATCCTGTTTCAGCACTAGAGGTCAGCCTCACTCCTCCACCCAATCAAATCTTGTTAATAAGAACTTGAACTGGACATTTCCTGTCTACACAAGGGATTACTGACTGGAGATAACAAGATTGGCAGCCACACCTGGTGTGGTCATTTATCCCACTGGAGTCCCACCTAAAAGAAACACACAGATGAGAAAATCCATGAGAAATTCACAGTTCCCGCAAGATATTCCACCAATCGAGGACCCAGTAGAGCAAATGGACACCAGCTCACCAAAATGGAAAGAGGTGGAAAATGCAGTCAGACATGCAAGAGCAGCATCGGCACCTGGACCTAACGGAATACCTTACAGACTGTATAAAAATGCACCTGATGTCCTACGTTTCCTTTGGAAACTACTGAAGCTAGCATGGGAAAATCAAATCATTCCCAGATCGTGGCGTTGAGCCAGAGGAGTACTGATTCCGAAAGAGAAAGATTCTAGTGACATTAGCGAGTTCAGACCAATTTGCTTGCTTAATGTGAAGGGGAAAATATTTTTTAGCGTAGTAGCACAAAGACTGAGAGTATACCTTACAAAGAACAAGTTAATAGATACCTCAGTACAGAAAGCAGGCATTTCAGGCTTCTCCGGGTGTCTGGAACACACTAGCATGATTTGGCACCAAATTCAAGCGGCAAAACGTGAGAAAAAGGACCTTCATGTCATTTTCCTGGACTTGGCAAACGCATTTGGGTCTGTGCCTCATAAGCTTTTGTGGTCTGCATTTGAGTTTTTTAAGGTACCAAATGCAATTTTATACCTGGTTAAGGCATACTTTCAGGACATTCAGTTGTGTTTTGATACACCGACCTCTGGAGATTGGCATCATGGCTGGATGTACAATCTCACCCTTGGCATTTACTATGGCCATGGAAGTAATAATCCGAGCATCAAAATGGGTTGTTGGTGGGCAAAAGTTAAGGGCAGGATTACGCCTCCCTCCCATTCGAGCATATATGGATGATATGACAATAGTGACGACAACTGTTCTGTGTACTATAAGACTGCTAAGCAAACTTAATGAGAACCATAAATGGGCTGGAAGCAAAGTCAAACCAAGCAAATCCAGAAGCATATCAGTTGTTAAGTGAAAATTGTGCAACAAAATTTTCTTCATAGATGAGGATCCAATTCCAACCGTGATCGAAAAGTCTGTCAAAAGTTTCAGAAAATGATACAATGCTACCCTTAAAGACTCTGAGCAGGTGGAGGAATTAAGGATAGCATTGAACAGAGGCCTAGAGAGCATTGAGAAGTCAGGGTTGCCAGGAAAGCTAAAACTATGGTGCCTACAGTTTGGACTTCTACCCCAGCTCATGTGGCCATTGACAGTGTATAATATACCCATCACTAAAGTTGACAAGCTAGAAAGAAGAGTCAGCTTTTCTGCTAGGAAATGGTTAGGGGTGCCACGGTGTCTAAGTAGCCTGGCTCTTTCTGGGAAAGGTGCTCTGGAGCTGCCGCTTACTGGGCTTACACAGGAATTTAAGTGCACTAAAGATAGATTAGAAATTACACTTACGGAATCCCGAGATAGTATAGCAAAAAAAGCGGCACCCACATTAGCAACAGGACGGAAATGGAATCCAAAAGAGGCAGTACTGCAAGCAAAAGCAGCCCTTAAACATACGGGAATAGTAGGACAAGTACCACATGGACGAGGAGGATTTGGACTTGGTGCAAGTAAACAGAGATGGTCAAAAGCATCCCCTTTGGAACAACGCAAATTAGTAATAGAAAAGATACTTAAGCAAGAGGAAGCAGTGAGGAGCGCTAAAACTGTCTCACAAGCCAAACAAGGGTGATGGATGAACTGGGAAAGTGTAGAGCAAAGGAAAATTACCTGAAAGGACTTGTGGGGAATGGAATCCACAAGAATTAGCTTCATTGTTAGGGCAACCTACTATGTACTGCCAACACCAACAAATCTTAGCCAATGGGTAGGTGAGGATCCAACATGCCCCTCTGTGGCGGGATGGCTAATCTCAAACACATAATGGCTGGGTGCAGGATGAGCCTTACTCAAGGAAGATACACCTGGCGCCACAATCAAGTACTAAAATGCTTGGCGGAAGGAACAGAGCATAGGCACTCAACAGTTAATTCCCTGCCAATTAGAGCAGAGGGCGACAAGCACCACATTCGCTTTGTCAGGGAGGGAGTACCGGGAAAGAAGAGTTATAGGGCAAAACAAAACTCAGGGCAGCTGAGGAGAGCATGTGATTGGATATTTGCTTGCTGATGTCGGCCAACAACTAAGAGTCCCATCAGAGATTGCAACAACCAACTTAAGACCAGATTCATTACTCTGGTCCAACACACAGCAAATTGTTTATTTTATAGAGCCAACAGCTCCCTGGGAAGAAACAATGGACGAGGCATACGAAAGAAAGAAACTACGCTATAGCAAATTAGCAGCTGAGGAAGAACAGCGAGGTTGGAGAACAAAGGTGTGTCCTGTGGAGGTTGGATGCCGTGGATTTGTGGCAATATCAACAACCAAACTACTTAAGGAGTTGGGGATCTGCGGCAAGAAATTGCGCCAGACCATAAAAGCTATATCAGATATAGCAGAAAGAAGTAGCCAGTGGCTGTGGCTGAAAAGGAAGGATCCTATATGGGCACAAAAGAAAAGAACATCATGAGGAAAAACGATAAAAAGTGGTTTAATCTCAGGACAAAGGTATAAAAGGTAAGTCTTTCCTGCAGAGCGTCATTGATCAAGCCTGCAGGAGAGTAGGGAAAGATGATCTTATTTTCAGGTAGTAAGTATCCCTGCAGAGTTGGCAGAAAGTGCCTGCAGGAATAGGGAATGGAGATAGGTATAGGGAAATCTCTCGGTTTAATAAACAACTTTTTTTCTTCTTAATATCTGGCCGTGCCGAGAGCGGATATGTCATTGCTCATCGTTAAGCCTGGAGGTCTTAGTGAGCTCAAATTAACAAAACATCCAGGATGGAGGGTGCCCACTTGAATACCCCAATGACATATCTGCTCTCAACCCAAGTCCATTCTAAAATATTGTCTTTTGAAGTGCTCATCTTGGAGTATGGCATAATGGATATTATAACATATCCTGTGTATATTGAAATAATTATCCTATTTCTATCCTATCCTGTTTGATTCCTTGGATGCCTGTATGTGTAATTTATCTTTGTACATTATGTTCAGTTCATGACCTAATATGGTTGAAATTCCTTTCCATTTACATGTCCATCATACTCTTGCCTAGCCTTAATTTGGAATAGTTCGCATTCTTCATACGTTATGTCTAATGTTGACACACTTATTTTCACAAGCTATTTTCAGGTGACACACAAAGGTGTGTGCCAAGGTGTGAGATTACAGGTAATAAATCTTATCACATGAATCGGTTGGTGTTGTATATTTGTATTACTATGATGAGTCTTCATCCTCCCTCCATGGACAAACAATGTTAGAATAATGAATTTATCATTCGAAGGTATCGTAATAAACTGTTACCACGGTGATTGCTGTACTGATGGTGGTGTGGCTGCGTATTCTGACTCACTTCTGCCGTTGTAATCTCCATCGTTGAGAGAACAGAAGATAGACAAGTTGAGCTGTCAACGGAAAGACTCTAGTGCCCCTTGGAATGTGGCGGGAAGATGACAAGGGTTATATCAAAGGTGTCAACATATTTGTAACAGACTAATAGTGTGGCGGTGTGTCTGTCGATGTGTGTGTGCGTGCGTGTGTGTCTGTCGATGTGTGCGTGTGTGTGTGTGTGTGTGTGTGTGTGTGTGTGTGTGTGTGTGTGTGTGTGTGTGTGAGACAGAGAGCATGAAATACAGAAACCAGCAGGGCTGTTAAGACAGTATTTTTCCTTCTGCGTGTGAGTGGAGGTACAGACCATTACAGCAGGCACTTCCATTTGAACCATATGTGTACTGACGCACATATCACTCGCAATACATTGTGTGGAATTCCCCCAGTAATGATATCCTAGCTTTTATTTTATGCGCATGTTAACTCCTTCTATGCAAGTCATACTATTAGTCAAACCCTTTCTGCACAACTACAAAAGGGATAAGTTGTGAATGATGGAAGAAGGTTTTAAATATGTAATACTTTTGTGATGCCTAATCTGGTAGGATAGACTGTGTGAAATGAATCTGTACGATCTCTCCCACACTTGACAGAGACTGAATGTCTCTGTGCCCATTTCACACGTGTGTTACTGCAGTCTTATCCTTGGATCGCACAGTCTGGTAAAGAAGAGGGAGGCAGCGTTGGATAATGATTTCCGCCATGCACTGAGCCAATTTGTCAACTTTGTGACCACATGGCAGGAGCTTAAGAGCTCAGGTGCATGACCTCATTTCCTCCTTTTTCTGCCATGGGAAGAATCATTTTGGGAGGTCTATTTTGTCGTTCTGCCTTATCTCAAATATACATAAATATGTCAACCACTAAAGAGCAGACATTTGTCATTGCTTTTCTAACTTGCTGTTGGATTGGGGTGTTGCCTAGTCATATCCACATTACATCTCGATAAGGTGGAGTGTTACGCTGACGTATGTTTTTTTAAAAAGCCCCTTTGGTTTGGCGGAAGGGCAGGTTTCACTGATTTCTCGTTTTTGTCCTTCTTGGGCCTGTTATCATCGAGGCTTTGGGAGCGAGTTCTCCGTGTTAGTGTCTTTCCCTCTTCCTCCCAGTCGTCAGAATCAAAATTGCGAGCGAGAAGCCGGAGGTCGGGATATTTGTTGTCATTCACGTAGGGCGGAGGAGGTGCGGTAGGACGAGCCTGGGGTCTGTCTGGCCTTCATTGTCCTCCCACCGCTCCCTATAATTCGTCTTGGTTGTCCGGTTGTGGAGTTTGCTCGGGATTCCGACACAAATCAATCTATTCATTTCTTACCGAGTTTTGTTCTTTTGGATCGCAGCGATGGTAGGGCCCGGGCCCAGGCCCAGTTCCAGGTCCTCAATACTTAGCCCGTTTTTTTCTGGGAAGGTTCTTGAGGTCAGGTCAGATTTGTCCTGAGATGATCAATCCCTGTGGTTCCTGGGTCCAAGACACCACCATATGAGAGACCCTACAGACAACGCAGAGATTGTAGTGTAAAAAAATCCATTAATGAATAACACAGATTGGAATTCAAGGTTTCGATTTAAGTTCTAGCTCTCTTAACTTCTTACAGAAGGGTCGGCCCACACAAAGCATGAGGGTCTGTTTGAATGAGTCGATGAGAGAGAAAGTCTCTCATCTCCTTATATCAGGCTTTCTGAGTGTGCTATATGTTTGAACTCTGCAGGGTGATCCTTCCTTGCAACTAAGCGATGACCACTCTCAGTGGTTCTTTGTCTCCCATTCTCCAATTTTCAGTCCCTTATAGCAAACCTTGGTCACACACTCAGAAAGCGACAGATATTTTTTTGTTACATTTTCATTACAGCACGCAGGGAAATAAACCACCAGATTTGTTTCATTATTATTATTTTATTATTTAGAATTAAATGCACTGATTTACCACACATCATACCAGTACTTCGATATATTGACATATTTACTCGACCACTATTCATTTCAATGAGCACAATGCACAATGAGAATCACTCGTTGGAAATATCATATTTGCAATGTTTTTTTTTTGTTTTGCCAGTGTTTGTCCCATGAACGTTCTTGTAATCTGCTTGAAACCAGATGCATTTTCAGTGCAAAATATTGTTTGGGTGTGAGTGTGAAGTGGACACAGTCATTTCATGACTCTGTACTTTCCTCTAACGTTTAGTCAGACTAACCTGTGGTCTACTCTTCACTAATTCATCATCCTCTGACCTGAATAAATGACATTAACAGTTTATGCTTACTATTACAACAATATTACACTCAGATTAGTGGCCATCTAAAAGTCCAGGATTGCTGTTAGTAGTCTGAACCTACATTATTCCACTGGTATTGACTCAATATTATTTCACTTCCACTGTAAATAAAAAGTCAAGCAACCGGCTGACTCTCCCCTAGGTCTTAGAAAAACTGTATGACTCGCATCCCACAAGGCATCACATATTCCAGTTGGAGCTACTCCAACCTGTTTAATGCAGTCGCATCTGGACAGACTGAACTTGAGCTGAATAATTAAGAGACAAGATGCAGAGGAGAGTACGACAATGGGAGGAATAATTTATCTGGGATTGAGCAATTGCATTGAATGAGAGAAGGATGGGGAGCAGTTGAGTAAAGGGTCGAGTTTAGAAGATGAGAACAAGAGGAACTGTTTTTCAGAGAAAGATTCTGTATTATTTGGTTCCCTCCTCATCTCTCATCCATTACATTACAGTAGGGACAGGCTCCAGACAAAAGCACTTATGGGAAGCTAACCAGCTTTTTAAAATAAAAATAAGTAAATAAATGTTTATCACCTCTGGAAAAACCTCTGGTCGAGCTGAACCGGCCATATACTGTAGTTTGACTTGAAGTGTCCCAATGACAAATAATATGGATAGCCCATAGCAGGAAACAACAGGTCTGTGTTTACCCTAGGAGCTCATAAGAAGTGAAGCATTGTTGACAATTCAAACATGAATTGTCAATGTGAATGATTAAACAGGAAATAACAGCATTGGGCAGGACATAGTAATAGTGGGACGTAGATGCCTGCACATGAGTGCACATGGAAATATACACATTTTTAAATGGGATAAATGTGTTTATACCCAGGTGCTTTTATGAGCAGTTTTTTGTCATGAATTTTGACTTTTTCTGTACTTGACTTCATTATGTGTTTAGTTTATAGCACATCTCTGTTTGTCTTTATGTTACACATTGTCATCCAGTCGTTCAGGCATTTGTTGGGTTCACACTTTACACGGGTGTGATTTATATAGTTAGTTGTATGAATTATATATTTTTGCGACAGTTCTCAATGGAAAGTACAGTACATACTGTACACTCGGGAGAAAATGCAAACATAGCATGAAGGTCAACCTGAGAGAACAGCAAAGTTCAGCTTTCGTCCTCTGTCAAAGCCTTTTGTCAACTGTGCAGTGCAAGTTCAAATCACACCCTACCCTAACCATATCATCACTCACTCTCATACATACATACACATGACTCACTGATCACTTTTATGACATTGATAACGTACAAGACTTTTATGGCCTGTTGTTTACCTCAGCCATAGTATACTGATGAAGACACAGACAGTGGTCTGACTTAGGAAGGTAAAGATTTGTCCTACAAATGTACATAGTTTCTTTTTGTCAGTAGCCCCCTCCGACCTCCACCCAACTGCTTACAACTGACTACGTGCACACACAGACAAGAAACATCTCTTTTACATCAGACAGGGCTCAGTATTTCCGCATTTATCATCAAGGTTGAGAAAGAAGAGAAAGTCACAGGAAAAAGGAGAAAAAACCTTACAGCAGTGGGATCTGCTGTCAGAGATTCTGCGTAACATATCTCCATAGGAGCCCCTGATTCACCCCTTGTGTGTGCGCGCGTTTACGAGTTTGCGCAACAGTCTACGGACAATATTCAAAGAGCGAAAGGGAAGTGGCTTTGTCATGACTAATGCTGCCGTGTGAAGACTGGAAGAATTCCTTATGCAATCAACACTAGATGGCAGTGCAGGGGAAAATAACTTAGCTGACGCTCCTAAGAACAAGGTTTCAAACACAGGGAATATCAGGAGGTGTTGGGATTGACAAAAGAATGATAATCACGTCATATCTTAACTGAATTTGTTTTAGTCACCTAAAGCACACATTCATTTTCATAATAAAAGACACAGGGCCTTTCAGGCTTTTTGTCTGCTTTGCCTCTAGGGGTCCACTTACAAAATTGAGGCTACAGATTTTTTCGGTTTGTTGAACCAGGTAAGACCTTTCAGTTGGGAAAGGCTGTTGTCAGAATGATCAGGTCTTAATGGATTACCCTGTTGCTCCAGCCAGGGTTATGGCCAGTTAAAGATTTTATGTAGTCAATGTGTTCTGTTGTTCTCCATGACCTTTATGGCAAGAAACAATTAGTGCAATATACTGTAGTGTGTGTTATCTGGGCTGATGGTCAGCACAAGGGAGTGACCAATCGTGTGACATTTTGTTGCATCATTCGTTAACAGAACACTTTGTTAACTGTTTGTTATTCTGTACAATAAAGGTGAAGATAAAGGTGACCTACCAATGAATGATGGCCTTAATGACAGCATGCCATAAGCTGTAACTTACTACAACTTTCTAGTAACTATAACCATGTGCTGTAATTGTAGGGCCACACCTACCATATCTAGTAGGACGTGGTTACCTACAGTGCAGAAACTCTGATTCAGAAATCACAGAAACGAACAATGTTGTTGGGAATTATTTTCTGTTGTGCCATCATAGAAAGTTCAGGTGGGCTTGAGTCACGCCATTGTGTTGAAGACCGCAATCAGTGCCCTGACTTAACAGCTGTATAGACAATGTCTCACGCGTTTGTTTCTTTAACCATCCACACTCCTCCTCTTCTCTGCGCACCTCCTTTGAAAGTCTGGCACGGTATGTTTGCGGGGTGGTAACCCTCTCATGCATGTTACATCATCAGTCATTTTCCACAGATATGTAGTCAAGGTTTCCTCTTGTACTATCTTGTTTATGATCAGATATTTTTAGAGCAGATAAGACCAGATACAACAGGAACCCTTACTTTTAATAAGAAAGCAGGCTAAAAATATGCCACCAATAACAATAGCAATTGCACAACACTAAACATATCATAGTGAATCTTCAGCAGTAAGTACTGTGTATCATACACACAATTAGCCATGACATATGGCACACTGAATCTGATTTTATGGCACTGACATACAAACCCTTTCTCAAGGCATGTGCTGTTAGTGTGGTAGCACAACATTTTAAGTAGTTTAAATTAAGAGAAACGGGGTGTCACAATGATTTGCAACACCATATATTATGCATGTGTTCCACAGGAATCTTTTTCATCTGACCATTATCATAATTTTTCATCAAAATATATTCCATTTCTTTTGACACTGTTCATCATACCATCACAATACAACAAACCACAAATAATAGTTATGTTTGTGTAGAGTCCCTGACATGCATCTGAAGCAATCTAAAGAGCACAATGTTACAAACAACATATACATTTTTTGTTTTAACAAAGCAAAAAGTCCAAAGCATAAAAAGGAAACAAAAATGTGGTTGACGACTGTAGCTGAAGAAGAGAAGGGTTAGTAATGGGTTTGCTTGTTGTTGAGTTGTCAAAGTTTACACAAAAGTAAACTTATTTTTGTCGTGAATAAAGACATCTAGTTCTTCATTTGCATTTTTACATATATAGCACAGGTCTATAGGATTTTATATGAAACCTAACACTTTTAGTACACGTGATAAAGGCCTACTGTGGATTTAAAGGTAAAATGGAATTGCAAAAATCAGTTAGTATAGGAATTAAGAAATTGTAAATTATTGTGGTCTTACTGTTTATCACTGCCATTAAAACGTTATTTGAATTAGACGTGAATACACATTTTTTGGGTTGTGCATGCAAGTCAACAACTGCTTTTTGGCACCCCTAAAACAACAGCCTTATGTAAACAATGCAATGCAAATGATGAACGTCATCCTGTGTATGTTTACTATGAAATAACAAATTTCAAGAACATATAAATCTGCTTCAGTAAACAGATCTAGTGTGACTGGGGTCAGAAAGTAAGGATAGAATTGCAAGCCTTAGCTTCCTTGTGGTTTGGTAGGTAACGAGAAAGAGAGCTTTGTTTGCATCTGGACACATTTCTAAATTCCTGCTTTGACGTTTACCAGGAACTTATGCAGGAACTGTTGAAACTAACCTCACACTGTTAAAGATATCAAAAAATTTGCCAACTTAAAATGTTAATCATTTTCAATATTTTACAAAGGACCATGTACATAAAGCATATTTTAGGCATATACTCATTTGAACTTTGTTTAAATACCACAAGGTGGAATAAACTGGAAGTAAGTGAGAATAACTATTTATTGACAATCGGGGAATTTTATTTTCCATTGATAGTTTCCTGTTGGTTTGGTTTGATAGATTGAACGACTGACTACTACCACCCCTCTGTACTCTTTGCACAATTCCAGATTATAGCATTGTTAAGTTTAAAGATTCCACATGTTTGTCCAGTACAACTTCCTGTTCACTGAAGTCCTGTGTAGTTTTCGTTATGTCATACAAGATTACAGAATGATGTGGGACAAAAATCCTTCATCAGTTTGTTTGAGGTTTTTAGAAAATGACGGTGACAGATTTTCAGACATCTAAAGCCTAAACACAGTGATTTATTGGATACCTCATGATGCATTGACACTAGGTTAGTTTGGTAAGGCTGGTTATGGCCAACAAACACAAATGAGGGGGTAATGGGTAAATTAATAAGTAGTTAAATTATTGATCTGTGTTAAAAAGCAAACCAAGAAAGAGGAAATTGGACAGATAAACAGCTATGAGAGGAGGATGTAAATGTTTGCTAAAGATGTAATCAGATGCGGCCTTGAATTAACTGTTTGTGACTTCCTGGGTGAAAGACTGTTGAGCAACCTGAGTCATGATGTTGTGTTTTATTTTGTTTGGGGGGGGGGGGATTTACAATTAAACATCATTAAACATTTAACCAAAAGCCTGTATGTTAAGTACAAATGTGTGTTTTTGTGTGTGCACGTTTGTGCGTGTGTGAGATGGAAAGAGTTAACCGAGTCCTTCCTATGCAGATGACGATATCTTTAAATTTCCTTCTTTGGAGGGCCTGAGCACTGTGCCAAAGATGATTAGATTGCGTTACAGTTGAGACTAAGTTTAGACTTCAACACAAAGCCCATTGGCATGTGCCGTGGCTTATTTCAGGGTCTGGGTTTGCTGGTACCAGGCACCATACCTGTGTCGGTGGAAGGGATGTGTGTGTGTGTTATGATGTAATGGTGTGTGGATGGTGCATGTGTGACATGTGCCCTCTATGCCTTTGTGTGTATCACTGAGTGTTGTGCCATCATGAGAGAGTGTGTTATCAATTTAAGGTTCAGCAAGCAACCATGTATGGCTACGGAAGTTTCCGAACCAGTTTCTATACACGGACCGCTCGTGCAACCGGCGCGTCAGACACAAAACAGCCATGGGTATTGGAGCGGGAGTGTAAACAGAGGCAAGGGGCGCCGGGCATTCCTCCTTGGAGAAAAGCAGCAAGCGTTAAAGACAACAACCAAACATAGCTTTACCAGGGGTCTTACCGAGTGTGGAACGGCACAGGCTCCTGCTCTGTGCGTCACGCTCAATTAGTGTTAGTATCTCTTTGTCTCCTACACACAAACACACATACACACACACAAACACAAACACACATACCCATATGCACATACACACACACACGTACACACACACACACACACAAAACTAATCTTTTAATCTCTAAGAGAAGAAGCCGTTTTATTAGGTCTCAATAACTTTTAATTAACTCATTTTGGAACAGCTTCAGGCATGTTTATCAAACCAGAATCCGAAATTGGGGGCTGGAGTATTCAGGATCAACTTGTTGGCTTCCTGCTGTGAGAGGCCCTAAAGGTGTATCACCACAGCATAATGTCGCTACATAATTTCTCATGGATCTTTTGAAAAGCAGGTCTTCATACAACATTTGATAAGTTCTTATCCTCGCTATGTAATCAACAATAAAAGCCTTACTGACTAGGGTATTGATTGCTTTGATAGTATTTTTTGTGTGTATTACTGGCATAGCTATTTATGGGGCCCAGATGGGGTGTCTCGCACATCTGAACTTCCTCCTAAATGTGTGTTTTGTAATTTCTAAGTGTCCATTTATATTTTTGGAAGTCTCTCCGAACTGTATTTGTTTGCGGAACTCTGCCTTTTTGTTGGTGCAACTCAAGCACATTTCCCTCCTTGTGCCCTATACTCCTTCTACTACGGTAGCTTTAACAAAAGACAATAACTTTAGGCTGCTTCTTTGTCAAAGGCAAGCCCTGAAGTGACTATACATGCTTTTGCAACATTTAGCCTATTGAAGGTTCATGACTTGGTACGAATCCAATGGGAGTATGGGATTATTTGTAGATGAACAATACAATGAGTCCATACAGCTGATGCAACACAGAAAGCCAATTTTTTTATGTGTAAATACACTGCACTGTAAATAATTACTCTCGAGTAAATACAGAAAGAAAACACCTAACATTTACTCAACAACAATCTTTAATGGATTCCACTTAACCCACATTTCACAAATATAATATTATTGGAACCCCACTATATGTAAAACTATTGTACATGTGCATGAAACAATGTATTTTGCAGTTTTGCAATTACTTGAATTAAGATGGGCTGGTAGTCTTCTATTATTTATTAACCATTAAGATAAGGTGTAATTTACAAAACAATATTGTGTGCCCAAAAAAACACAAAACGTAATACACACAATATGTACATCACTCACAATTTAAAGAACAACCAAAACAGATTTACAGTATTATACCCAGTTAAAAAACCGATCCAGATTTACAGTAAATTCAGAAAGAAATCTTTGTTGTGAATGACTTTATATTGCAACCAGCTATTCATGACATATTTAGAGTAATGTCAACTTTAAGGTTCACATTTTGTAGGGAACATTGTGTGGTAGTTTAACATGTTATTGTCCTATTTCAAAGTTAATCCTCCAGATTTCTAGAACGTCCCAATTCCAAAAAAATATGATTATTAAAATAGAATAGAATAGAATAGAATGGAATGGAATGGAATGGAATAGAATAGAATAGAATAGGTGCCTAGTTATCAGTGGAGTCAAGTTCAGTCATCAGTATAAAAATATGTATTTCATATCAGTAAAATCAGTCAGATCGTTTGCACTGTTTCATTTCATACACTTGGATGGTGTAGCCACAAAAAGGGAGGACACACCCACTGCCCAGGCTTTATGTGCACTCGATGACAGAGGCCCAACGCTGATTTCCGGTCCTCGACACTCGGCGAAAGGCACGTAACACGGTTATCCAACATACCGGCAGCCGTGTCCGGGAAGCTCTCCAACGCTGCTCAGGGCTGGCCAAGAGGAAGACACACGCGGATATCTCTGCATACTCTTCCACGCAGTGGGCCCACCATCCCTCACGCTCATTAGAAACACACAAAGGGCCATGTGTCGCCCGCTCCTGTCATAGAGCAGAACCGGAGCACGCCACATACTGGTTGCAGTGCAATGGAGAACAAAAATGTATCTCCCCAGGCACATTGGGGGAAAGGGGGAACACAACCATTGTACCCACACCATAATGAGGTCATTTTCCTACTGTGATGGGCCAATAGTAAGTGTCTCTGACAGGCCATCCCTCAACCAAGCATTTGATGTCCAAGAGAAAGATTACGAATGGGACTAACATCAGTTCTGGTCGGGGGGACAACAACTATTGGCAAGTGATGCACATGACTCAATTATTTCCAATTTGTTTACTTGGTGTGGGCGCGACCTTTAACCTTGAGGTAGCTAGGCAAATAGGTGGTGCCATCCATCACCGTGCGTGAGCGTCAATGTGCTCCGTGTTGGTGTGTGATCTTGTGAATGGATGGGAAAGTTTAGGCTGCACAGCACTGTCTGACTCATAAAGTCTGTGCAATGCAGCACGTCAGCATTCCACCAGAGGAGTGGAGCATTGGACTCAGGGCCGCCATGTTTGTTTTGGATGGGGTACCCGAAAGAAAAAAAAGAAAAACTGATCCTCCGCTTCCGTTGCCAGAATACACTACTGGGCCTTGCAGTGGAATGCTGCCGTGAGTGAGCTTTCCCTGACGTACTCCATACGTTACTCATTGTTATGGCGGGACTCTAATTGGTCTTTTTGGGAAAACTATAATGAACAAGTAAAACCTTTTCCTGCAATATTGTGCAATTGTCTGTGGACAATGTTATGACTGCCTCTGATCACAAGCTTAAAGGATAGGAAGGAATGTCCCATGAGTGCGCAACAAGACGATCGGAGGTGGTGGAATCTTTTAACAGAGGGTCACGTTTTCAACTGCTCGAAAAGTATGATAGGATCTCAAGTCTTCTTGTCTTATGTATGTGAACTCCCTTTAGTGTTCCATACTCTATTGATCATGATGCGAAAAAAATATGCAGTGCAGACAATATATTCAGAAAATGTGTACATATAAAACTGCAATTATTGCTGTGTGCAATAAACACAGTATACAGCTCGCCATGAGTGGGAGGGGGTAAGCATAATAAGTTTAGACTACAGCTTGTGCTTTTTGGTCTGGTTGTCATAATCAAATATCATACATTTTCTGTATATATGTAACTCTTTGTATTTGTACGTATATACTGTATGTGCATATATGTAGTGTTTGTTTCTATAATATTAGTAATATTAATAATGTTATTACAATTATTGTTATTGTTTTGTATTGTATGATGGACCAAAACAAACAAATATGTAAAAATAAATATAAATGTGTATGATTTTTGAGTGTGCACAGATGTGCATTTGCAAAGGGTTTCTAGTCAGTAAATATATACAGATGTATTTAGATTTAAACTATGATTTGTTGCTAAATGGCAATTTATTAAATTCAGTGGTGTTTAATTCCTTTAATTTTATTTACAGGCCTTCAGAATAGAAGCACCTATTAGGTTTCTGTGATCTTGCTAGCCTGGCTTTTCAAATGCCCATAGCATGGTAGGTGTGGGCCAATCTTAAGCCAATTGAATAATCTCGCACTATATAATACAAATACTATATACCTAATAATGTGTCATGTATCATATCAAGTGTATCATAATAAACATATAACAACGAATTAACGCTAAATATAAACTGTACATTTAAGTTGAGTCCAGAAGCAATAGGGGATGGATGTCTGTCTGCAAATAATTTCACACACTTTTATTAAGATTAGAGGAGATTTGGGATAAGTTTGTATGTACCATGAAAGTCCTTGCAATGTCTTGCAGCAACTGTTGCAGCAAGTTCCTTCTCCCATTTGAAAACTGCTTTTCGATTTAAAGTATCTTGGGAGTGACAAGTAGTAACATGCTCTACTAAAGTATGCATTGCACTGCCAGAAGTGAAAGTTTCACAAGATAGCTAGATTGCGGTAGAACATCAAAGTAATGTGAAGACCTGCCAGTGGAAAGACGAAAATAAGAGACACAAATCTTTGTTGGGGTTGTGCATCAACAACCTGTCAGTCTTTAATTAAATTGCTGATTAAATGCCCATCCTTAAGACAGTATTGGTGGGGAAAAAGGTGACTGGACTACAATGTGAGCATACACACAAACTCTCTGCTGTGTTATGCTCATAATGTATATAAAAATAATAATGATATACTAATAATAATTCATTTAGGGCTTTTCTAGATACTTTACACACATTGGTTGCCAATTAATTACACAGAACAAACTACGAATGGACAGTTATCAAACACAACACTCAGCCTGAATGATACCACGGCAGCCAATTTATTCACCCAACATATTACGACAGGCTTGCTCACACAGATAGGAAACACAGAATTGGCAGCGACTGGATGTGGCATGTTTTTAGATGGGAGGTAACCCACACAAACATGGGGAGAACACGCATTCTTCACACATAAAGGGCGCTTGCCTGAGGTGGGGTTTGAACCCAGGATCTTTTTGCTGTGAGGCAACTGTGCTAACCACTGAGCCAAAGCCACCATGCTGCCCACATGTCACTTATATATTATCGAATATATATTCTGTAAACAGGTCAGGGAGTCAATCATTTCTTCTTTATGCTTTATTTACAGATAAACCCATCTCAAGTTTAAAAGGAACACTTTAAGGATTTCCTCATTTGACCAGTACCTTGCAAAGACAACATTCAACTTCACATGATGCATTTGACTATTTACAGTACAGTGTTTTCAGTGTCAGTAACATGGCTAACTATCATGGAAATTAGGAAAGGCAATGAAAAAGTTGTTTACAGTCGTTTTGAAGCACAGTATGATGCAGATTAGGAATATTACAGAAGTCTATTTCAGAATGTTGTTCAGTAAAGGTAGAACACTGTTAAGGCTCTTGTAACATACAAGGTACAGCATAGTTTAGATCGTAAACTAAGTAAGCGATTAAGTTCAAAATTCAAGTGTTGATCAGTAAAATTATTGTCATTAAAACATTATTGACAGTGCTTTATATGAGGTCATCATTATTATTAACTGAATACATTAAATTAACTCTTAAATAAATAGAAATAAACATATTATCTGCACTTAACAAACTCAAATTATTTAAAACATGACTAAATAAAAACAGTATCAAAACAGGTTATGGTGAAATTATCCCATTATAAATATATAAATACAAATAAATAAATACAAATAAATACAAATATTAAATTAATTTGAGATTACAGTTCCGCAGTCCTTTTTTTCAAAATGACCGTGGGGTTCACATCATTACTGCCAGAGTGTGACGTGCTGGCATTTATTGTGAAGGACTCTTCCTTTAGGTTGGGCACGTGGAAGGACGCCACAGGGCAGGGCCCTTTGACATTGTTGCAGACCAGCCTCTGTAAGGACGCTGTGTTGACAATGTCAAAGCCCACTGTCCCGCCAAAGGTGCTGGGCTTCCAGTACTCAGGAGAGCAGATTGCGTTTCCCATAAGACCTTTCAGCGAGTAGGGGGCACCCATCTCCACCATGGTCTCCCCAAAGATGGCATGAGGTCGAGGCTTTTCCACCAGTAGCCCTGGGTAGAGCTCCACGGCATCCACATCTCCATACAGCTCCTCCAGCACGGCAGCCATCTCCTTTTCACCTGAGCAACAGGGTGGATAGAGGGATTAGTTAGTTTGACTCCATTAGCAACTGCGCATCTTGCCGTTTTTACAATGTCGCACCATCTGTGTTTTGTCTATAACTCTGATGTTAATCTAATGAATCCTGTCTACATAAATACACCTTCAAAAACATCCAATCCCACACACAAACACACAAGCTATAAGAGAAACAACGCCTCTCTTTCTTTCTGTGAGGCTGTGCAGAGCAGTGGGCCTCCCAGTGGTCTTTCTATGTGTTTATATCTGTCTCTCGACCATAAAAACTGCTTACATTATTATGAGCCACAAGTGCACATCTGTTTTCTACAAGCCCTGTATATAATTCTTGACTACTCCAGCAATATTTCACAGCCTTACAGAGTACTGTAGACATTGATTCAGACCAGTTTAATAATTTTTCTACAGTACATATGCCTCTTATCCACTATGCCTCTTTTCCACTTTGCAAATAATCCCTTTAGATTCAGATATACACTGGAAATCTCTTGGTTTATATTTTGGCTGCGCCCTTGTTGTAAATACGAATAAAATAATAACTTTAGCATACTCTGAGTGCTGAATATTACCGTTGTTCTCCTAATGTCAATACCTGTAGTAGTTACCACCTCGTGACTTTCTTACCTGTTAGATCTTCAAATGAGCTGTAGGGTTTCATTGAAAAGCGTTTCCTGTAGGCATTGAGGGACTGATAGCGCATCTTCCTGCTGTTTTCAATAGATTTAAGTGCAACGTACATCAATGGACCAGGGACATTACGACCACCAGCAACCTGCAAGCAAGTAACAAAAAGTCAGTTAAACAGTCACAAAGACAAATAAAAAGAGATTCAAATCTATATTAATCTATATTATAGTATCTAATCCCGTTACAAATAAAGAGTATCTGATGGACACTGAGTCTAACAATGCACAGAAAGTACCATAACCTTTATAACATTGGGAAACTTCAAAAACCACTCCATCTCAACTTTTAGCTGAGTCCACAGGTCATATCTATTAGATGTACATCTGTGTTCTTACCCGGCCAGCCACCTGCTTGGTGAAGGACTCCACCAGCTGATTGATGCCGTGCTCGGTCACCAACGACGTGTTGAAGACAAACTGCTGGTAGTTGTAGACCTGCTCCTCGATGTGGAACGTGTCGGGCATCAGGGGGTGCCAGTGGTACAGGGTATTGAACTCTGAGGCGATGCGGTTCTGGTACTGGAAGCGCTGGCTGAAGAGCAGCTCAGGGTCGAACTTCAGCTTGAAGTTGTAGCCACTCAAGTGCTGAACATAGTCCTCAATTACAATTTTAATGGTCTCACCTATAAAAAAAATACAAAAAATATATATAAATATTTGATTTTACTTTACTTTTTACTCAATTAAAAAACATATAGTAATATATGGAGATTTTTAATTTCCAATGTTATTTTGTACAAAAATCTAATAGCTATTATTGCATTTTTTTTTTAAACGTGACAAATAAAATGTTAAGTTGAAATGTTTTTCTACGAGAGTTGGCCTTGCTCACCTATTAGAATGAGACGTGTGGTCTGGAATAGTCTTTCGTCGTCCCAGTCAGAGTGGACCTCCTTCAGGATATCACATACACGGTTGTGTTCTCTGAGCCAGATGGTTGCGTACATCATAAGACCAGGGACCAATCCGAAGGCCTCATGACCTACTGCAAAGCGGTACGACTCGGGCACCTGTGGGGGGTAGTGCATAGCAACATCCACCTCCTTCATTGTTGGTGGGTAGACTTCCCCTTCCAGCTCCTGGAAAGAAAAGAAATGGTTAGATAAAGCACATTTAGACACATTTTAGTTACCTGGTTTGATACATAAATTATTTTATTTACCTGGAACTTCAGCTTGCCATCCTTGTGGAGCCGGAGTTTATGCTGCCTTTCCAGAGTGTCTCCATAGATGTGGCTCAGGTCCACCTGGAAACAAACCAACCATCATATTTATTTGACAACATTATATATTTTTGTACAATTGTAATTTGTTTCCACTTCTAATAGTGACATTAACTAAAATGAAATAAATTAGGTTTTCCTTACCCCGTGTCCTTTAGCTGTGGTGAAGGCAGGGCCCTTCTTCATGTCAGACTTGAAGAACTGATGTGTGAAGTGCTGGGCAAAGAAGGCAAACATGAGGCTAGAGCCCTGAGGGTCAGGGATAAACTGCCTCCGCACCAGAAGTTTCTCTGCCAGTAGCTTGGGATCAGGCAGCTCTTTCTTGCCTGGAAAAACAAGAGTTCTGTTAACTATCTGTCTTCTGGTCTATCTTGTGTAAATGGTGCCTCCTTTCAATGGGGCCACTGTGGGTTTTGTATTAAAAATAAAAGCTGAAAACTGTACATGCGTACACATAGTGCTGAGCGTTTGCAAAGCCATTTCAATTTAGCGGAGAGAAATCTGAAAGAACAGGTTCTCCAGTGACCTAAAGCAAGAGTGATCACTTACCTACAACACCCATTGGGGTTGGGCAATGCATAGGCACAGGCGGGAGTGTGCGTGTGTAGTAGGAGAGGTTGGAGTATGCTTCCCAGCTTTTGTAATCGTAATCAGCATTGTAGGTGGGGGGACTATCAATTAAATGTGATCGTGCTAGAGAACAGAGAGATACATTTTACAGTTAAATTAACAAATGTCATATTGGCATGGTCATAATAAAGATGTTAAAGATGCCTTATATTTAGTTGAAATACAGAAATGGTAATAAATAAGAACTATTTTTGTCCAAACTTACATGTGAGAACATATTTCATTATGCCATCCCTGAGAAAAGAGATATTGTTGATAATGTTCCAGAATCCCTTAAAGTGAGTGAGAATATAATGTACTGTGTTGGGGGTTGGTTTCAGGGAGACTTTAATCCATGTTAAGAATTCCGCTATAAATCAGATAAAAGAAAACTCAAATAAATAAATATTTAATGCAAGTAAATCCTATAACAATAATAATAACATCAAATTAAAATGTTCCTTTTCTAATTTATTTTTATTTTTTCTGCTATCCATGATCAGTGCCTTATGATTAATTTAAACTTACGTGTCGAGCAGTTTTTCCCATAATATCCAGTACGTGTACAGTCGCATTCGTATGCCTCCTGTTTAAGAGCGGTACATACACCATTGTTTTGGCATGGCTGGGAGCAGCAAAGATTTCCTGTAGAAATGTAGGTTGGAAGGTTGTAATTAAATAAAATCTTAACAAATGCTATACATTAATATATCATACATATCATATACTAGGCAAATAATAGACAGACCATACCACATGCATTTTAGTATACTGTACTGTATTCTACAGGTTTGTAAGTTGTACTGCTTGCATACATAACACAATTATTGTATTACAATACGCTAACATTTTAGATACAACTCTTACCTTCGCAGACTAATAACCCCAGTGCCAAAAGTACAACCGTAAGTATACTTCTATTCATTCCAATGTCTTGCTGATACTCTCTGTATTCTCTGACTTCCCCTATATTCACCGGGACAAGTTACTCCCAACTTAGAGGATGTGATAGTGGAGTGCAAGTTTTCTTCTGCAGTTATATATACTTGAAGAACGGTGTGACGTAAGCCTTCAACGTGCCACTGCCAGGTACGAAGTGGGCTATTGTATGAATGCGGTGGCCACTGGAAACGAATAGTGATTGATGTCGAAAAAATGTAAATGTTTCCAAATTATTGAACAGTAATTAATTTAAGTAATTTACTTTTTATTCATTGGATTGTTATTTACTTAAAGCTTTCATTTTATTTTGAGTTTGAAAACCTTTTTAAGTGTAAAAAACGAATAAGTCACAACAACTCACAACTTTTTTTATAAGAACCCTTTAATTTTAGATTTTCAAGTAGGGAGAATTTACGTCTTGCGTTTTCTTCAGCAGTCTCTTAAAGTTAGGAAATTGTGTACTGCTGTGTTATACTAATATGACGATGTACTGTAATTATAAACTTTATATAGTTTATATACTTTATGTACAGTAGTTTATATACTTTAAGTCAATGACTCGGGGTAAAGGCACCTTTTACTCGAGGCTTATAATTTATATTATATATTATTATATTATATATTTATATATTATTTATATTATTATATATGTATTTTTATTGTTGGCCTAAAGCATGTTTTACTTTGCTCACATGCATATGAAGTCTGAAAGTGAGGGCACATTTTAAAAGTCTAGGAGAGCCTACTGATTCAAAACAATATATAGACCAAATAGACCCACTTACAATGTAGCATAGTAGAACAAGGAAAATGTTACACTATTTCAAATATATATGTTGAGTAAAGTCAACATTTATCTTTGTAAAATAAATCAGTTAGCATTTGCATTTGAAATTAAAAGGCATGCCATCATAATGTCTAAACCACGTGGTTTATAAACAAAACAAAAACGGATATTCTATGTAGGCTATAGCTGTTAAATTAGCCATTAATTAGCATTTTTTAACAAATATGTTTTATAGTTCAATCTTTGCGCGCCCTCCTGTGGATAAAGACTTAAGACATTTATACGGAAACAGTAGCGCTCTGGGGATGGTTGCAAAACTCATTCTCCTCGCTCTCAAGAAAGGAATGTAGACAGCTTGCAGGCTCTCTCCGATGCGAATAGGTCAACATCTATCTGTTCTTGAAGATTATTATATTACGTCCTCCGCCCGAACAATCCTGTTTTCATACAGTCAAATTCTCAATTTCTAAGGCAGTTTTACCTGGAGTTTACATTTTTAAAGATGTGACTTCCTACTACTAAGCTAAACTACATTAAACTGTGAGCTACGTTCTTTCGACAGATCAAGAGTAGCACCTCCTTATTCGCGGTTTAGTGGAACAAGATTTCTTCACATTATGCCACATTTTGTAGGATTAAAGTGTTGATTGTGTCGTCCCCACAAGGTATGTCAAACATTTTTGGATTTTAAAGATCTTAGCATGATAATGTTGACCTACGGGTATGTAGTAAATAGCCTGTGTAATGCACGTTTACTTCTCTAGTTTTTAGATTACAGGCAAACTGAGCATTTGTCATTCTGATCTATTGCATTTTTTCGGTTACACAACCAGTTACATAATTTATATTGAATATCCCAAAGTCTACTCCCTCTTGTGAATGTTATTAGATTCAATCAAATTAAGATACTTGTCAAGTCCAACTTCAATTTATCTGTACATTAACGTATTACTCCAGATCAAGATAATGCCATCCCATAGACCCGATCTAAACTTAATTGCGGATTAATTATATGAATGAGATGTTGAATACAAACTTTACCGAACATTGATTGATCCTAAACCCGAACCCCGCCTCACCAGCACAAGTAGGCCTATTAATTGGCTAAGTAATCACGTCAATCAAAAGCTGTTAGGGATTGCAATTGTATTTATTTTTGTCCTGGTGCAAATTTTAACTCAAATTGGCGAAAGTGATTTGACTGAAATATACGAAATTAGAGCTCAGTGTCAACAATCATATATGAGTGCGCTCTGATGTGATGATGTTATTCTATAATATGCCACTTTGTTGACAGATGCATTGGTTTATTATAGTCTGTTGTGTTATATGAAAAAGCTTGCACTCTTAGATGGAAGGATACTTGCCATGTTTTACGAAACAGCAAGGCTTTTAGCCTAGTGCAATACAATGAGTCAGCTGGCACTGTCAGTGATACGTTTGCACTGCTCCATGGAGGTCGTCACGGAGCCCGAATGGGCACGTTGAACTTGGAACATCTAGGCCCTGTACGTGACTAGTACTGCGGACACTCTCTTGCACTACGTGCTAAAACTCCTCTCAGAGTTGGTATGCTTTGTTGACCATCTGAGAAATAAAAGCTTCACTGACCATGTGACGCTATCTACAGTAACATTCATTGGCATGTGTCCACACAAAACAATCTCAAAGATTTGCATAAATGTAAAATATGTCCACATACAGCTCTTGAACTTCAGAGGTCACTGCAAAATATCGATTTCACTGGTTTTACTATGTGTGTTTGAGCAAAATTTTCGTTTTCGTTTTATTATATACATAACAAGATATTTGTCCCAAATTTAAATAAAAAATATTGTAATTTAGAACCTTTATTTGCAGAAAATGTAAAAGATAATTATTTTTTTTCAAAATAACAATGCAGTGTTTTCAGAGTTCAAATAATGTAAAGACAACAAGTTCATATGAATTTTTAGACAACACTTCATGTTTTAATTTAGGAAGAGTCTAGAAATCATTATTTGGTGGAATAACCCTGGGATTAACCCTGATTGTCAGTCAAAACTTTCATGCGTCTTGGCGTGCTCTCCACCAGTCTTTCACATTGCTGTTGGGTGACTCTATGCCACTCCTGGCACACAAATTCAAACAGCTCGGCTTTGTTTGATGGCTTGTGACCATCCGTCTTCCTCTTGTTAACACTCCAGAGGTTATCTATGGGGTTCAGGTCTGGAAATTGGGCTGGCCACGACAGGGCCTTGATCTGGTGGTCCTCCATCCTCACCCTTGATTGACCTGGCTGTGTGGAATGGAGCATTGTCCTGCTGTAATAAAACAATTATCAGAGTTGAGGAACATTGTCAGAGCTGAAGAAATCAAGTTATTTTCCGGGACAACCTTGTACATGGCTTGATTTTCTTCATAAAGACAAATCTGCCCGACTCTGCCTGATTCCAGCCGTGCTGAAGCTGATCCCAAATCATCGCTGATCCTACACCAATTTTTAGCTTCACCAAACATCTGGTCGTCTGATGGTTAGATGGAGACCTGGAGAAACCTAAAAGCCACAGTGTTCTGCTGATTTGTTTATTGACTTGTCAAAAGCTTTTGATACAGTTAATCAGAGATTGCTTCTGGATAGATTATAACCTCGCTGGGATTTGATGACGCGGGTTTTAACTGGTTTTAGGACTACTTCTCTGATAGGACACAGTGCATAAGGGTTTGAAATCCAAGGTTGTAGCAATAGAGAATAGTTTGCCACAAGATGATACCCTTCTTTATTCTTGCACCCTCCATAGACCAGGCAATGTCAAACTTTACAAGGGCATTTCATTGTGTGCATAAATCCCATAGAGATCTGAGATAAATTCTTAATGAGTCAAATACTAAATATATGCTTTTCTCAAGGGTCATAAAATTAGGTTGTAAGACATATAATATTTGCTCATTAAATAGAGCTCAAATTGAGCGTGTTGCAGTTTACACATACATGGGAATTTCACTAGATTGCTGTCAAGTTGTCATTTAAGACTCGTGTTTGAACTCACAAAGAAGGTGAATAGCATATTTGGAGCTTTATATAGGTTAAAGTTATGCTTTTCTCTTGGAAACTTGCATGACAATTGTAAAATCAACCGTCTTGTAAGTTATGGATTGTGGTGAACCCTCTTGTAAGTTGTGGTGTATATATACACTGAACAAAAATACAAACTTAGTCTATGTACACAAAAGGCCTATTTCTTTCAAATATTGTTCACAAAATGTCTAAATTCGTGTTAGTGAGAATTCTCCTTTGCCGAGATAATCCATCCACCTCACGGGTGTGGCATATCAAGATGCTGATTAGACAGCATGATTATTGCACAGGTGTGCCTTAGGCTGGCCACAATAAAAGGCCACTCTAAAATGTGCAGTTTTACTGTATTGGGGGGGTCCGGGGGGGGTCAGAAAACCAGTCAGTATCTGGTGTGACCACCATTTGCCTCAATGAGTGCAACACATCTCCTTCGCATAGAGTTGATCAGGTTGTTGATTGTGGCTTGTGGAATGTTGGTCCACTCCTCTTCAATGGCTGTGCAAAGTTGCTGGATATTGGCAGGAACTGGAACACGCTGTCGTATACGCCGATCCAGAGCATCCCAAACATGCTCAATGGGTGACATGTCCGGTGAGTATGCTGGCCATGCAAGAACTGGGATGTTTTCATCTTCCAGGAATTGTGTACAGATCCTTGCAACATGGGGCCGTGCATTATCATGCTGCAACATGAGTAGATGGTCGTGGATGAATGGCACAACAATGGGCCTCAGGATCTCGTCACGGTATCTCTGTGCATTCAAAATGCCATCAATAAAATGCACCTGTGTTCGTTGTCCATAGCATACGCCTGCCAATACCATAACCCCACCGCCACCATGGGCCACTCGATTCACAACGTTGACATCAGCAAACCGCTCACCCACACGACGCCATACACGCTGTCTGCCATCTGTCCCGTACAGTGAAAACCGGGGTTCATCTGTGAAGAGAACACCTCTCCAAAGTGCCAGATGCTATCGAATGTGAGCATTTGCCCACTCAAGCCGGTTACAACGACGAACTGCAGTCAGGTCGAGACCCCGATGAGGACGACGAGCATGCAGATGAGCTTCCCTGAGACGGTTTCTGACAGTTTGTGCAGAAATTCTTTGGTTATGCAAACTGATTGTTGCAGCAGCTATCCAGGTGGCTGGTCTCAGACGATCTTGGAGGTGAAGATGCTGGATTTGGAGGTCCTGGGCTGGTGTGGTTACACGTGGTCTGCTGTTGTGAGGCCGGTTGGATGTGCTGCCAAATTCTCTAAAATGCTTTTGGAGACGGCTTATGGTAGAGAAATGAACAATCAATTCACGGGCAACAGCTCTGGTGGACATTCCTGCAGTCAGCATGCCAATTGCACGCTTCCTCAGACCTTGCGACATCTGTGGCATTGTGCTGTGTGATAAAACTGCACATTTTAGAGTGGCCTTTTATTGTGGCCAGCCTAAGGCACACCTGTGCAATAATCATATCAGCATCTTGATATGCCACACCCGGGAGGTGGATGGAGTATCTCGGCAAAGGAGAAGTTCTCACTAACACGAATTTAGACATTTTGTGAACAATATTTGAAAGAAATAGGCCTTTTGTGTACATAGACAAAGTTTTAGCTCTTTGAGGTCAGCTCATGAAAAATTGGAGCAAAAACAAAAGTGTTGCGTTTATATTTTTGTTCAGTGTAGATGCAATAATTTGAAGTCCCTTGATGCAGTATACCATAGTGCTTTGCGTTTTGTAACTGGGGATAGTTTTAAAACTCATTATTGTATACAATATAAGAAAGTATTATTTGATTTGATTTGATTCAACTTTATTGTCATTGCACAGAGTACACGTACTGAGACAACAAAATGCAGTTAGCATCGAACCAGAAGTGCAAAAGAAGCAGTAAAATGCAGTAAAGTGTATGTACATAAGTGAATAAATATGAATACAATAGATAAATATGAATATAATTATGGTAGTCTCTAAGTGATGAGAGAAAAACACTCTTTTTTGTTTAACCTTGAATCCAATAGTCATAGGACATGCTTAAACAGGCCAATGTTCACAATATCACATTTATTCTCGTACGTTGAGCCTACCTGATTCATGAAGTGTACAACATCTATTTCAATATTTGAAATTTCTTTGGAAATTGTCCCACAAATTACAAAAAGAAAGACTTAGTACAATACTGGTAATGGTGCCCCTTATGGTAAAATACTGAATATTTTTAGTTCACCATCAATTACTTGGCTGGCTGAAAAAAATACATTGCTGCTGGTTATCGGTTATGTTTTAGTGGCTACACATTCCGAACAAATTCCATACGAAAATATGTATGTTCGTCCATACCAAATTGACGTCAAAAGAATAAACGGAGCGCATGTAGCAGTGACATGGAGAGCCATAAATATCAGTTCTAGTTCGGCCCACAATCCATAATTCCGTCAGGGTCAAGCACCGTCATTCCTTTAGTCTTTGGTGAAGGAGGCATTATGTCACAACTCAATTCAAGTCCCAGGACCTCAGTTTTATGTGAAGTCTGATGTCTAGTTGTCAATCAATCAATCAATCAACCAATCAATCAATCAATTTGGTTACTACTCTCAGTCACACCTACACTTAATTGTAGCACATTGATTAAAACACATAAATAAATACAAAACACACACACTTTATCATTCCACTTTTTCACATTTGCACTGCACATTCCAAAATTCAACATGGTTTGTTTTTGTTTTCTTTCTTTCTTTCTTTCTTTCTTTCAATTAAGAACCGATTATCTTATCTTATCTTAGGCTCTGCAGACTTTACTTTAGAAACCAAGTTAGAAGTTGCTATATCAGGGCCAAACCACTGTTACATTTGGTTTCGTTTACTTTATAGCAGTGTTAGTCAAGTCAACAGACGTTACAAATGGGATCTTACGAGTCATGATGACTGTCTATTCTTTTGGTTCATAACAATATTAAAACCTGTAATTCTTTTACATAATATTTTTACCCCTATTGTACCTTTTTGTCACCCTCATAATGTTTCATTGCTTTGTTTATATCCAGATTGTAAATGCTCCTCTTTATTACTGGAGCGACTTACCAAGTTCAAGTTCAAGCATAGCGACTGGACAAAGGCTGTCCTGCAAGCTGAGTCCTACTCTTACACTATCTGAAAATGTCTTCCATAGACCCCTACCAATATATTATTGTAAGTATACGCATAATCTCGCGGGTTTGCATCAATAGCCTTTATAATCTTTACAAATGTTATATACTGGATTCTGTAATTCCAGTGTGATTTATGTGTAATGCTCCTAACAACAACTCACACTACTCCAACTAATTAATACATTATTTTGTGGCAGCAAGCTTCTCAGAACTACCACAACTTTGTGTTGATGAAAGACTAGCCCTTAACATCTGAGGAGGGAGAAGTGAGCCAGAAAAATAGAGCGAACTGAGTTTGGCATATGATCAAAAACATTTAACCCGAGAAAATATACAATATATAAATAAAGTTGACTAAATGGCCTAAAAAAAGAAGCTACATTGAATGCTTTTGTCCTTTTAGCTTTTCTTTGGTTCTCATACTGTGTTTGTATTGCTTTGAAGGTGGAGCAGCAGTTTTCTCACAAGTTCCGAGTGACAGTGGTGCGGGCAGAGAATGTCACCAAGGGTGCCCTCGGGGACCTATGTGAGTGTGACTGACTGCCATTTCCACCTGTAAACACCAGTCATCTGTGTCCTATAATGGAATGATGGAATTTAGCAGGGCACATGAAACACGCTAAGTGCTATCTGTGCTGGTTTGGCATTACCATAGGTATTTTTAGAACATGCTTAAGTCACATTCTGTTCGTTAATGATTTATTCACACTGACTTAAAGTCATACTTTCCTGTTGGGTCGTGAATATTTTTCAGTGATGTCACGATCTTCATCATGCATATGAAATTTGAATGCATAGTCATCAATACATTGTGTGTGTGTGTGTGTGTGTGTGTGTATGGATGTACACATGAATGGACAGTGGACACACCGGACCCTTATGTGGAGCTGTTAATTCCCACGGCTCCAGAGAGCAGAAAGAAGACACGACACATAGACAATAACATCAACCCAAACTGGAATGAGACGTTTGACTTCATACTAGATCCAAACCAAGAGAATATCCTGGAGGTACGCTCTCAGAACTTACTCAGCAAGTCAATCTAATTAATTTGTTAGATAATATGTTTTTCAGCTATTAAAGAGCAAGAAAATGGATGACATTGTCAGCGTGAGGTTATTTCTTAGAGTGGCAGTGTGTTGTACTGCAATTACACAAAGGATACGCGGGCCACTGGATTGGTTAACTTATCTTGGTTTGTTTGAATACTCTACATCAGATAACGCTCATGGACGCCAATTATGTAATGGACGAGACACTTGGGACAGCATCGTATCACATCTCCAAATTGAAAGTGGGCCAAACGGAGACCGTGCCGTTCCTCATTGGCAAAGTAAGACTTGTGTAACACTTTCACCACCACTACTACTACTACACTACAGTACTCCTTCCCGGTATCTGTGAGAGATCTGTGTCAGCAGTTCACTTTCACAGGATTTATCATGTCATCACCGTCTCGATCTTACAGTAACCAAGTCTTTTGTTGCTTTGACAGGCGACCAAAGTGTACTTGGAAATGTCCCTGGAGTTCTGGTATGTGTTTCCACTGAAAGTTGTTCTTGTCTGTCACCAGATGTGTGCTCTGCTGATGTCTTGATAAAGGAGGTTTGTGCTCTGGCTTCTATGGGTCACTAATAGGTTACGTTATGAGATAAACAAACTTCAGGTCTAATCATTTTTGTAAATATGCGATGATAGAAAACGACATTTCAACAAATCCCAGGAATGCGGAGGTTTTTCAATTAACTATAGTCTTGGGTTGAGTCAACAAGACAGTAATGGTTTCAATTGCCCCTCGGCATGATATGAAAAATAAGGCTAAAAATCTAAATAAGGCGTCCTGTTTTGTGCCCTCTGGAATGCTTAGTATTAACTCTATATCTTTAATAATCATAACGTTTAAAATACACATCTAATTATGTTTCAAAGTGCCCCCACAAATAATTTTTTTTGTCTCGGCCCCCTTTGCAGTACAAAACTGGACCTGCGTTTCAGCCTGGCTCTGTGTGATAAGGAGAAGTTATATCGGCAGACCAGGCGAGACAAGGTCATGCTGGCCATCAAAAAGCTGCTGGATGGGGAAAAGCCTCGCTGTCTACCCAGCTCTCCTCAGGAGGTAGGCGCCTAGGCAGGGAGCCAGGGGTCCAGGCTTTGGCTACGGTCGTGCCCGTCTTCTATACACACAGTATTTCCTTGTTTGACTTACTGCAGCAGACCAGACACGTACATGTAAGGAGAGTGTGATATTGAGTTTTCGAGAACCTGATATTTGCACTGCAGGGTCATGGGGGCGTTTCATTTCTTCAGGGTCAAAACCAGAAATGTTTCCTCTTTTACTGATCAGGAAGTTACAGTCTACAGCACACTGTTATTTAATGACTTGCAGCTGCAAGCATGTATAGCAATATTTCACGAAGAAATTTTCACCCACATCAAGTTTGCATGTGGCTTTTTTTGCGTCATTTGAGTACCAGTCTTTATTCTCAGAATTTAAACATGTTGGGGTTGTACCTTCACTTTTCGCAAGAGTTCCTCCGACTTCCTTCGACGCCAAAGATTAGAGCCGTGGGACAACACGCCTTAGTTCTGCATTCCAGCTCGAAGCTGAGCTGTAACATTTCCAGCCGGTGTGGGTTTGGCAGTCAGCCCCAGGCGATTCACTCTCTCACTTCTACCGGAGCCATCTCACATCATAGCCCGCTCCGGAAGCTCTTGGGCAGCGAGATAACCCATAATACTTAATGTGCGCCCACTGGTCCGGGTTGACCCTCGTGGGATACTGTCAGAACGGTGTGAGCTGATGATAAATGAAGGGTGTTGTGGGTTAGCCTTGGCGGGGGTGCACAAATACTGTAAGTTGTGAAAAAAGAGTGACGCGACACATTTTGTGAAAACAAGATTCCAACATAGAAGTTAATGCACTGTCATGTGTGTGTGTGTGTGTGTGTGTGTGTGTGTGTGCAGGTTCCAGTTATAGCTGTCGTGGGCTCAGGGGGAGGCTTCCGGGCCATGGTTGGTTTCTCTGGAGTCATGAAGGCCCTGTACGAGTCGGGGGTTCTAGACTGTGCAACTTACGTGGCTGGCCTATCTGGTTCCACCTGGTCGGTACCTCTCTCTCTCTCTCTCTCTCTCTCTCTCTCTCTCTCTCTTGCTCAGTTTCGCCCCCATCTCTCGTTCTATCACATTCTTTCTGTACCTGTCTCTCTCTCTCTTTTCCATTTTTTCTCCCTTTCCTTTTCTTCCTTCTCGTGTTATGATGTTCTAGTGGAATTTGCCCTTGGGTTCCCAAAGCCTAGGCCTAGTTTTCTTTGGCTCCTAAAAAACCAAATTTTTTTTTTTTTGCACTCTTAATTTCCTCGTCTGGATGCTTCTAGCCGTCAGTTATACTGTATGGTGTTGTCCTGAATCATAGCTTTACACTGTATGGTGTCGTCCTGAATCATAGCTTTATACTGTATGGTGTCGTCCTGAATCATAGCTTTTGTCTATTGATCCCCCTTTCCTCCAACGTTTTGACAGAACGACCATGTCTCCCGGCTCCCTTCCCCTATCCAGGTACATGTCCACGCTCTACTCCCATCCAGAGTTCCCTACCAAGGGCCCGCGAGACATCAACAAGGAGCTGATGAGGAGAGTGAGCAGCAATCCCCTGAAGCTGCTGCTGCCCCAGCACATGACCAACTACATCCAGAACCTGTGGAGCAAGAAGGCCGCTGGCCAGCCTGTCACCTTCACGGACATCTTTGGCATGCTGATCGGAGAGACGCTCATTCCCGGGGTGAGTGCAGCCGCTCGGTTAAAACCTGCAATGATGACTCACTGCTGAATGATTCACGGATAGCCTTCCCCTCAGCGTTTTTTTCCCCTTGCCTATGAGCTATTTTGAATCTTTCTATAGATTGGGAGTGCATGTAAATCTGTGAATGGTTCGTTGTTATGTTTGAAATGTGCTCTTCTTACTTCCAGAGGATGGATACCAAGCTGAGTGAGTTTCAGGATAAGGTGAATGAAGCCCAGTCACCCCTCCCACTCTTCACCTGTTTGCATGTCAAACCAGATGTGTCAGAGCTGATGTTTGCAGGTGCGCTCTTTATGTAAATGTGTGTTTCTCTCTGTGTGTGTGTGTGTGTGTGTGACTGTATGTCTTTCTCTCTCTTTCTGTGTGGTTGTTTGTGCTGGAGAGGAAACAGTTACGGTATTTTCATTATGTAAAGCGTTATGTAAATGCAGATTTACAGTAGTGTGTGTTTGTGTGCATGGCTCAATAGGGATGGCATCCCCCTTGGTAACAAAATAAGAAAGGTGCTTCCACCTTTGTTACATTTTCTAAATTACTGTGTCCCTTTAAAGTATTTTTTCTTCTTGTCGGTGTTATTTATTATGTAGCAAACGGAGTGAAAGGGTTAAAGAATGGTTGTGGTCTATTCCTTGAGCACAGTGGGCTGGCTCTTCAATCTTTGCTTTAGTGAGGCTAAGACCATGTGTCAATCTTAAGTCTGACCTGGATAACCCAGGCCATAGATATTGAAGAAAAACGAAAAGGGTTTCTTGCCTCAGCATAGTCTTGCCTCAAAAGGCCTTAAATGGTTAAAAGTACTACACAGATATAATTATGGAGAAAGTGATATGAGCTTCTTTGCACTTCAAAGCATAGCATATAAATTGGTTTACACGCATAAACACACACACACTTAAACACGCACACGCACGCACTCAAACACACACACACACACACACACACACAGACACTCAGGGAGTGTTACGATTTAGATCAATGGTCCTGTCAAGATCATGTTTTTATTATATTTACGTAAAGTCTTAAATACGACCACTACACATAACTCTCTAACACTAAATGTGACAGGGCTGCTATGCCCCATATACATTTCTTACAGATGGGAAATGGGCATTATTTTTGCCGGAGTAATTTACATGCATAGCTACTTCCAAGCAGACACCTATGCAAATATGTATTTGCCTGTCTATACCTTTCCTCCAATTCATAAAAGGTTTGGCTCTGAATCTTGTATGCAGAGTGGAAAACCTTTGGCCACCAGTTTAGCCCAACTTGGCTGGGTGCTGTCAGATACGGTCATTCCTTTATCATTCAAAACACGTTTAGGCATAAAGGCACTGACTATAAGCCAGGGACCTGTTCTGAGTTTCTGCAAGAGTGCCTATCTTCATGGGAGTACTCTATAAATAAACATAAAACATACTAGGGCAGCATATGTCGCCTGCTTTATTATCTTAGAACAACATTGCTCAAGTCAGGTTTCTACCTGCATTATGAGCAGCAGGCGTACAACATTGGCAATAGTGGTCAAAAAGTTGGAATGAAGTGCCGCCTGTCAGTAAAAGAAAGCTTATACATTATTCACTCCCACAAATCAGTCTGTAATATTTTGTCTAGTAGACTGTAAACGATGAGACGTAGGGACTGTTTATAATTGTTAAATAGCCAAGTTAATGGACCATCTGAACATGATTAAAACCTCCTCGCAGTCCTGAATCCACTCCTTCCGAACACCTTCCCCCTTATTGATTTTAAAGTGTGTGTGTGTGTGTGTGTGTGTGTGTGTGTGTGTGTGTGTTTATACATGTGAGTGTGTGTAAGTAAAATAGCACACATACTTTATTGCTTAGTATGTAACTATGGGAGATCAAATTACCTTAGCCACATGCAATGTCACCAACGCTAATACATTTCCGAGCGAGGGAGTATTACTCACTCTCTCACCACATAGTAGATGAAGTGTCAGAATGGGTTTGGCTGTTAAATAACAGAGGGCAATGAAGGGATGAGGCCAATTTAATGGGCCCCAATCATTTCCAATGGCCAGTGAAAACACATTCTAATAAGGATGGATCTCATAAAAGCATTCCTAAATAGCAATGACATCCTTATTGAGTTGATAAATCCCTAAGCTACAGTGGGTGCAGTTTTTACCTTGAAGAAGGGTGACAGCAATTCGTCCACAATCTTACTGAAGAAACAAAATGCTTGTAACATGATAGCGTAATAATAGATTGACCAGAACCCATCTCTCCCTTGGTTTATTTTTTTCTTTTCGCTGTGGAAATATCCCCAGCACTGTGAACTTTGATGTGACCTTTGCTTAGAGAGTGATGGGGCTCCCTAGCAGGCAGCCTTTAGCGCGAACTGAAGTTAGCTCATATTTCACTTTTGTCAATATACACCTTCACACCCTGTTCTTTCACACTGATGGCAGACCCATTCTTAGAACAGCACACACCCTGAAATACGGAGTGTGGGCTGAGTCATGACCAAAATAGCCGTATGCTAATGACAGTTCCTGTGTAAATTGATAGTCAGGCCCTCCTGTTTCCTTAATCCGTCTTTTCTTTATGACCTACTTCAGAAGAAAATACCTGCCAGTCATAAAAAGGCCAAAATAAACATGGTCTGCACAACAGTAATCTTATCCTTGGCTAGAAAGGTTTCGTTCTTTTGCAGAATTTGGTCAGATGATAGGTGCACTGCATGCTGGTGCGTGTGATATACTGTTCGGCCTTTGTGCTCTGGTTTATTGTTTGTATGTCGCTATTTTTGGCCCCACATTTGTACTGTAAACACCTTCCCATGGGCGCAGGGAATTACAATGAGTGACGGCAGTAAACATTCAAATGGCAGTTACATCAGCCTTTTGCAGTTGTATGGTTTCCACAACAAACAATCTCCTTATTTACTGCCAATATGTCCTTATACGCACACATGCGCACACGCGCACACACACACACACACACACACACACACACACACACACACACACACACACACACACACACGCACTTGCCATCATTAGCCACAGTGGCGAATGATTGCCAATGTGTGTCGTAATAGTATTTGTCCTTAATCCGTTTGATGATCAGGTGAATGTTTTTGTTTCGTACAGACTGGGTGGAGTTCAGTCCATATGAGATCGGAATGGCAAAGTACGGCACCTTCATGACCCCTGACCTGTTCGGAAGCAAGTTCTTCATGGGAACGGCGGTGAAGCGATACGAGGAGAACCCACTGCATTTCCTCATGGGTAAACATCCTCATGCCCATGTACAGGTGGCGACCCCACCCCTACAAATTGACGCAATGGAATAAACCTACGCGTGGACATGGCCTCTTTCATACACATCCATGCGTGAAGATAGCAAAAACGTCAAACCAATTCATGCACATAAAGTGTAATACCATGTTTTGCCCACCAGGTGTGTGGGGCAGTGCATTCTCCATCCTCATCAACAGAGTGATGGGAATCAAAGACAAAGACGCAGGAGGGGGCAGCACAATGGAGGAGGAGCTCGGTGAGGCGTCTGTGGTCTTCTATTTTATGAGAGGCAAAACAAATAAGAATCCCCCGCATCTTGTTTTCCTTAAGATATGATTTGTCAATAGGGGTGGAATATTGATGTTTATTGAATCAACATTGACATCCAACCTGTGTTAACATGTTTAGTTGGCCCTGGCCCAGGCTTGCGCCGCTTATGTCTCAAGTGGAACTGGGTTATTGATTGGCAGCTGAAGAGCCTGGTGGTTTGTCATGTGTGACAGTACCACAACAGCCCACTGTTTAAAGTGGCATTACCACTTTATCATTGATTGACATTCATGTCAGCTCCAATCGTTTATGTTTTCCAAATAAATTACATAGATTGTTGTGGGTGCGACACTACATCACTACATCATCAGCTTCCTGCAGTTTAATTTCAAAACGACATAAGTTTTTAGTTTTTTTTGAGTTCGACATTAGAACAGAACTACTCGAATGCTGTACAAAGACTATAGGTTGGATTACTCATAGATAAGTAAGTAAAGTAAATAAGCTAACACCCATTAAAATAATTAATAATGGTGCCTTGTAATCTGTCCCATGAGAGCATGTCGATGAATAATTTATAAACAGCAGATTGTGAATTTGATCTTTCTGATCGGTACAATAGGTACCGGTAGATACCAATATGACGAATATGATGACTGGAGGCACGTTATATAGGTTTGGCAGGCCTACTATCTAAAAAATCTAGCAGGTTCACTTACTGAAGATGTCATTCTTTTAAACAGAGCAGATCAAGCCTCAACACATTGTGGGAGAGGACAGTCTTGACAATGACGAGGAGCCCCGCAGAGGTAAGAACTGTGATACCCATGATGCTACATCGATACTGACAACTGATTCATAGGAAATGCCTAGACACATCCCTGTTTACTGTACACTTTGACTTTGTTCAAAGGAGCCACAGTGCACATTGCATTGCTTAGCAGTGAGTCAGTAAATTGTTCATACATGACATTGTCAGAGAGGAAGTTGGCGCCCTCTGACCGCATTGTGTACAAGGATGCCAATTACGTGCTTAATCATTAGGCCTTAAACAATGTATTTTTCTTTTATGAAAGGAGACTTTGGAGGTAAATACCATTCCCAGGCAATTCAATTTCCAAGAACTGCAAGAAGTTCACCATTTAAAAACTAGTGGCTCTGTGTGGCTAGTAAAATGAATGTGACAGTATTTGTTGTTCCCTGACACTAAAAATGTCTGTGCTGTTCAGACTCGCGGTGACGGGTTTCTGCTTTATGTATTTAAGTGTCTGGCTCGGTATGAAAAAAAAGTGCACGTGCATGTGTGGTTGGGGGGCGAGGCTGTGAGACCAGGAAGTGGAAAGACTTCCTATTCAACACTGCTGAGTCACGTACACTCAGCAGTGACACCAACTGGCAGGGCTTGCATCGAATCCGTTATCGGGCACACAATGAAAGTGTATATGTTATGGTTTGTGACGTGACCCAAACCCCTGCCTCACCGTCCACCTGTACTCCGCTTAACTAAAGCCCCTTCCTCCTATTCTTCTTCCTCCAGGTGGAACGGAGAACAGGGAGGCAGAGGATGAGCGGCAGCAGGCTAGCTGGGTCAAACGCATGTTCACCTCGCTCTTTAGCGACACGTCGCTGTTCAATACGCGCGAGGGCCGGGCGGGCAAGGTGCACAACTTCATGCTGGGGCTCAACCTCAACACCAGCATTCCTTTCTCCCCCTTCAGTGATCTTATGTGCCAGAATAACGGCGTAGAGGAGGAAGTGGACGCTGTTGCAGGTCAGGGTCAAAAGACTCTATGAGAGAGAGATGTGGGGGGCATATTGTGTCAAGGTTTATTTTTGAATCGTCTGTAAGTGTCACCATGGGGTGATTCCATCAACGTTGCACTGACACATTTCCTAGATTCTGGACAGAAAAAGTAAAACAAGTTGATATCTAATTTCAGTAGTATGTAAGTGTGGAACGTAGCAGCATGGGTGCTCCTGAGTTACACATTGTGAGAGTAGTGATACAAACAGAAAGGAACTCATTGGAAAGTCTCTGTGATGTGGAACCAATCTTAAGTGATGAGCAGCCCGTGCATATTTTCATGACCCCGCTATTCTTGGAACTATGCCCAGACCCGGATGAGTTTGACCGCATCTACGAGCCGCTGGATGTGAAGAGCAAGAAGATCCACGTGGTGGACAGCGGCCTCACCTACAACCTGCCCTACCCTCTGGTCCTCAGGCCGCAGCGGGGAGTTGACCTCATCATCTCCTTCGACTTCTCGGCCCGCCCCAGCGATTCCAGCCCGCCATTCAAGGTCAGCGGGCTCCACAACATCTTGCACTTTCTGGTCTTGTCTCCATTTAAGATTTTGATGATGAAAATACATACTTTTAAACCATTGAAATCAACATGTGTAACAGGCAGACACATGCTACGTAAATTACGTGGTGACATTACTGAATAAAAATGAACAGGTTTACTGTATAAACATTCTTACTTAAATGAAAAGGTTTTGAATTTGATAAAGATATACTTGTGGATTTGCATGACAGGAGCTTCTTTTGGCGGAAAAGTGGGCTCGCATGAACAAGTTGCCGTTCCCCAAGATTGACCCCAAAGTCTTTGACCGCGAGGGCCTCAAAGAATGCTATGTCTTCAAGCCAAAGAAGGGTGACAAGAACTGCCCCACCGTCATCCACTTTGTCCTGGTGAACATCAACTTCAGACAGTTCAAAGCCCCTGGTAAGTACCGACACACGTAGCCTAGAGGTGGGCTGAGTAGTTCCCCAAGGAATGTAAGCATTCTCTGAAGAATTATATGTGGGCCTCTTTACCATCACGCCATGTGCACTAAATCAAGTGTATTCCGCGTAGTAAAGGTGTAGTGAATTTATCTTTGTTAATAAGGTAATGTTAAAGTAGATTTAGTGGGAGAGTTTTACGTATACGTGTATATCTGTTTGAGTATGCCTGTCCATGGGTGTTTTATTATGTGCTTTTGATATTTTACACAATGACCAACTGTGTGATATATTTTTTATCAACAAACGATACTTCAGATATACTGTAGAAAGACTCAACGAAACTGGCTCATAGCTCCTCCCCACTCTGCCCAGTTCACTAGAAATTTAAGTAATGCTATGATTCAGATTTTTTATTATAATGAGTCAGCTTAATGGTCTGTCAAATTTCATTGCCAGTAAGATTTGTACTGCTAATTCAATAAAGTAAATCTGTTTTGTGCTTATTTCAATGGTTTAAAACCAGATGAAGTTACATTAGCCAGAACAATTAAACAGTGGTATTCCATTTCTTCATTGTCAAATTCAACATCCCATATATAACCTCCCTTCCTATATGCACACAGGAGTCCCTCGTGAGACGGACAAGGAGAAAGACTTTGCTGACTTTGACATCTTCGATGACCAGGAGACACCCTACTCAACCTTTAACTTTAAGTACTCCAACGAGGCCTTCACAAAGCTACACGACCTCATGGAGTTCAACACGCTCAATAACATCGAGGTCAGTTCATGGGTTGAAACCCCTCTCTTTTTTGGGTCGGATATGGGAGCACCACACGTTTGTGGTTGCTTTAACCTCAGCCCATTCAATTGGGTTTGTTGGTGAAAATGTGTTTCATAGAGCTCATCAGTATAGGAATGCACACCATGGGTATGTCATAAGCACAGCTCTAATGTATTAACCAGCACTAACATATGCAAAATAACTTGCAAGCATGTCCCTACTGCCACACAAATCAAGTATACTGTCTGTAAATGTTCCCGTAACATCAAAACGAAATGAATTGTCCAGATGTATCCAATGCAAGTGACTTCAGACAAGAGTGCCCACTGTCAATGTGCTTATCAAATCTTGTAATAAAGTGTGCAGTTTTAAGGATGCCTCCTCCTCTTATCTCCACGTGTCCTCCAGGTCATCAAAGAAGCCATCAAGGATAGCATTATGATGCGGAAAGAAAGCCCAATGCGCTGCTTGGTGTCCCTGTCCCTTAATGAGATCCAGAAGAATATGTTCCTCAAGAGAGACATAAAGGATAAACTGACCATATGAAAATATATCAATTGGACATTTTGTGTTCAGTTGGACTCTGTTCCTTCATGTATTCAAGTGAAATGTATATTTTCTTTTGGAGGAAGCCAACAAATCCCGTTGCATTGTTGATGTATTGACTCTGAAAGGGTTATGTGTGATCTATGGAAGCCTGGGATGGGTTTGATTTAAAGATCTTACAAAGTAAAAAAAAGTGCCTTATCTTTTAATCTACTCTCTTCCATTTTATAATGTTCCTTCTCCATTCAGAGGGAATGTTTTTTTTGTTGTTGCTGGATAGTTGTTATAAACATGGGATCTTTATGGAAACTACCAAGTAAAAGAAGGTGGAGCAACTTAACTATTGGGGTTTGTTTGATGGTAACTGCTAAAACACGCCATGGGCATCCCCTTTGGATACCTCAAGAATCCCAAGGATTTTACCCACCTAGAGAGTGTCCTACAATTAAACCCAGCCTTTTTGTGAAAACAAAACAAAATTCACTACCATAGAAACGGCCCCTCCCTCTTTTATTTTTTTCTGTTTAACTGTTTTGTGTTAGATACCGCTCAAAGATTTAAGTGGGTTCGTTTTCCTGAGTCTATTATTTCAGACTTGCCCTTCGATACCGGGGGTGGGGGTTTTTCTGGGGGGGTTTTGTCGAGTTATTTCCTCCCATCCGTGACCCATAGGTGACCCACTTATGTAGAAACAGGGGAGGGGGATAGAGATTCCCCCCCCCCCCCCCCCCTTTTAAATATGGGCCGATATGACTTATATGAGGTGAGGATAGAGGGAAAGCAGGGATGGGAGAAGCAGGATGAGGAGAGTCGGAAAGTGAAACGGAGCTCGCAGCCTGTTGTTTTGTTGGGTGGAATTTGACACACTACAACACCTACACCTGCAGCGACTGAGGGCGAGGATCTGTCACGATACTCCAACACCGTGCCAGCAGGAGCTGTGGGGCACACAGTTGGAAGTGGAATTTTACACCTGAGACACTCCCCAAATCCTGTGGTCTCGTCCTGATCTTTAAAGAGATGTTTTTTTTGCACTGTACTATACAGAAAAGGCTACCGTATAAAGCTGCGTAGTGCCTGGATTATGAATCTCACTGTTTCTTTATATATTAACATGCTCTTTTGTAGTTTTTTTTACAGTATTGTGTCTTTTAAATATTTAATTGCTATTGATGTGTGACTACCATAACACATGTTATGTGCAACATAAAACGCAAAATGTCATTATCAAGATATTGGGGAGATGAAAAACCTTTGGAAAATCATAATCTATTACTTAATATCTTTTAATTTAGGTTTAATTAGTATTACGCTGAACACGTATATAAAAAGCACTGTAGGAAATATTTTTCATACTACTGTCTTTGTTTTGTGGTTAGAAAATAGCTCATAATGTTTAACATTGTTTACACTTACATTAAGTAAAGTCTTTGAGAAGAATTCATTGGGCCCAAGTAGTCTACTGTAAACTAATCCTTTGAAAGTCTCCTGTTATAAAGTTTTTTTGCCATGTACCTATCATACTGTATATGTACAAAGTGCTCATCATTCAATAAAGAAACAACACCCTTCCTAAATACGTTATTTATGGCTTGTCAAATTGGTTGAACTTCAAGATGGGGAAACCTCTGAATTTTTGTTTTTGTTTTGGTAAATTTTATGTGCTGAGTATTGATTAACCCGATAAGTTAAGTACTGTCTCCTCCAGAGACTTCTAAAGAAAAGCCTGCTCTACTTCTTTAGGCTGTATGGCATTATGGATCCGGATTCATTTAATGTGGTTAAATGGTTAAAGGAATGCAGAATTTTGTTCTCCATAAAAGCACTGTGTACCACCGTATAACTGTCAATATCCGTTAGAGTGACCTAGAAAAAAACATCAGGAACCAGTTTTAAGCTTATCTTTTATACTCATGGGAGTATCCTCCCACAGTGTTTCCTGCTCAAAGACCTGCTATGTACTATCGCACAGTAAATCATTACATTCCCCATTTAAAACAATATGCTGAAGTAATATCCATTAATCAAATGTGACTGTTAATTATGTGCTTGGAAGACTTTGCTACCAGGAAAGTCTTAACAGTCATTTTCTTTTGGCCTGAAAAAGCTGAACACCCATTAGATGAGACATGCAATGCCTTGTCTTGGTGCTGCTTTATAGGCACGCATACAGAAATACACACTCTGGATAACCTCTACCAAGGTGACACTGCTCTGATACCCTTGTCTCTCAGTCTAGGAGGGTGGAGAGAAACTAAGAAGATGTAATCACAGCTTGTTTTTTCACAGAAACACGTGAAGCTAGGTCATATACATGTATTTGCCTGCATTTTGGTGTCTTGATGTGCTGAGTCACACACACAGACCACAGTAGACAAGCTGTGGCATTCCTTGAGGCTTGAAAATGCACGCAACCTGGCTAGGCAGAGCAGTGCACTGTAGTTGAGACTGTGCCAGAGCCTTGAGAGTGGGAGGGTGTGTGTTCAGGGCCTTGCAAGGAACTCTATATCTTCAAGTTCTATTTGAGGGGCCTTAAATCACTTCCACTTTTCACGTTCGTGTGTCTGTGCTCAAATTATTATTATTATTATTATTATTATTATTATTATTATTATTATTATTATTATTATTATTATTATTATTATTATTATTAATAATAATAATAATAATAATAATAGTAATAATAATAATGATAATAACAACAATACATTTAATTTATTTATTAATTTAAAAGGAACAAACTAGGGGTAAGCTAAGGAAAACAAGTGAGTTTTGAGATGGGATTTAAAAATGTCATGGAGTTCCGAATCGCAGGGGGAAGGGAATTCCAGAGAATAGGAGCAGCAGCAGAAGTGTATCATCGGGTCTCCCTTTGCTTTCCAGTCACTTTATTTTTTAAAGAGATCCCATTTTTAAGTCCAGTATAAAGAAATGGAAAGTAGGACTAGTGTGATTCAGCACTATTGTTTTTTTTTTTGCCAGAGGCAAAGGGTCAGCTGTCTAGACAAGATCTATTAGAAATGTTAAAAACCCTGGTAACAGTAGGTGTGTCTCCCCCAGCAGGAATTACCAGACAAGGGTGTGTGTGACATTTGACTTAGAACCATTAATATGAAAAGATCGTACTTTAGTGGACCACAGTGGGACCATGATATGCATTAATAAAATAAAACCTGCCAAGTTCAAGCCGTAGACTTAGTCTTTTATTTGTGACCGGTCTTAATAAAAGATGTGACCATGAGGAAAATGTAAGGATTCTCTTCATTCTTAAAAGAAGATAAAATGCATTATCATCTGACGTCATGACCTTTTCCATCATGGAGTCTATTGTACACTAAGCCCCAGAGACTTACAGCATAGGCCCTGCCATCCATCATCACAGACCACCATGGTTGGCTGATGTCTTTTCCACCATGACCAACCCAGTTGAAGTTATGCTTCCGGGGCAGCATTATAGGGAACACAGTGAGTCAAGCTCTGTTATCCGTCTGCATTCAAGCTATATGTCATCACCACCGTCTATCACAAAAGGTTTTATATAGTTATTTGCACATGGTATGTGTATGTCTACACATATTTATAATTAGCTTTTTTCCATATCATTTTTGTACATATTATTTATGAGTGTATGTATACACTTAATGGGGACTTCTTGAAAAATGTTTATTCAATTATAATTTGTATTGCTCTCGCTAGGCAAGCTCTTGCTGCTTGCACTCCCACCACACAACAAATTAAGTATGAAGATATACAGTATGTGGATGGGAGATTTCAGCACAAGTCAGATTATGAACAAAAACCTTTTGGCTGGTTATGGTACTTATTTGAGGTGATAGGGCAAAAATAAATACATGTTTACCCTTGCTCACCCTGCATAACAATATGAGGGATCATTACGGGTGCATACATTTCTTATGTTTTAGTAGCCTACCATCTTGTGGCTAAATTCGGGATGTAAAATAAAGGTCACGCAGTACCACATTCCAACCAGTGAGGGGAGAGTGGGAGCGCAGTTTGCGGAAGTAAGCGAGAGAACACCGAAGGAAAGAACCCGAGCAACTGACAGCCAGCCATTGCAAAGAAAAATAGCATAAAAGCCGCATTTTCGCCGTTTTTCCCGTGAACTTTTTGAAAAACACTGCGTAATGTCGAAAAATACTGTGTCAGATCGTTTCAGGCGAGTAGACGTTGACGAATACGATGAAAATAAATTTGTGGACGAGGAAGAAGGAGGAGAGAACCAGCTTGGTCCTGACGAGGCAGAGGTTGATTCTCTGATCAGACAATATCCTTTCATTAACTTCATATGTGTTTGCAATATGAGCTAAAATATCTAGAGGTAGAGGAATATGACATCATGCCAAATGCCAACAAATGTGTTATAGGCTATTTTTCAACAAGCTTGGATTGGCCAACATTAAAACGTTAGCTTCCTAGCTAGCCACTGATAGCTCAGCGACGTGCACTCAAGGGATGTGGTCTTTCTGAGTGAGTTCCGACTTGTCTGAATGAGTCGACAGAAACATTCCAAAAATAGCTCAGCGACCATATTTTCGTGTGGTTTCATGCATATACGCTTATATGTATTTTTATACCTAATATAATTGCCATTTTATAAACCTTTTATCTGCTATCATTCATCTCTACTGTCAGTTCGATTTGAACCTGTTTCCCAGAGCACAAATGAGGAAGTGCATGTTGATACCTTATAAGTCATGAAGAATTCTGTTTCAGCACTTCCACTTCCTATGAGTGATGGGCGTTGTTTTACATACTACTAGTTCTCGCCTTTAAGCCATTCTTGACGTACTTGCAAATAACACATACTTGTTGTGGTTTTAGCCTGTTTATGTTTACTTGAGATGTTACATCGAACAATACTAGCATTTCACAGCTTCTGGTCAGGTGTTGCTTCCTTGACCTCAACTGCACAGGTAATCTTATGGAGGCTCTACTGGCGGTCCTGAAAAATCCACCAATTAACACAAAGAATCAGAACGTCAAGGTAAGTCTATGCAACTGCCTGATGATGACATGGGAAATTAACAGACTATGCCCTGCGTTAATGTTGTACATTTTTAAAGGTTTATTTAAAGGCTACTCTTATCTTTTCAAATTATTTTTGCAAAAAAGTGGGATGTCTGTATTGTGTATCCTGTATCCTATGCCAGGATCGTGCAGAGGGGCTGGTGCTCAAGGTACTCAGTTCTTTCAAGAGCAGTGACATTGAAAAAGGTGTGCAGTCTCTGGACAAGAATGGCGTGGACCTGCTCATGAAGTACATCTACAAGGGCTTTGAGAAACCCTCAGAGAACAGCAGTGCCGTCCTCCTGCAGTGGCATGAAAAGGTACCAGCTTCCACGCTGTTTGCGTTCTTGCCATCTACCAAATGTTATAATGCTCAAAGAGGTCAAAACTTGTAGATGGGGAAGTGGCATGCAAGTATTGGGGGCTCAATGAGAGAGAAAAAAAGTTGCAAGGGTTTGCTTGACGATCAGAAAACACGAGTTGTTTGGGGAACGTAGACCTGTGGTCTGTCTAACTCTTGAGGTTTCAAGATTTTACAAGATATCCTAACTGCTCCCCATGTATTTGCTCATATCAATTCGTATATTACTGCTGCCATTTGAGACAATATTATCAATTTCCCTATCTCCGTGTCCAGGCTCTCTCGGCAGGCGGAGTGGGTTGCATTGTCAGAGTACTAACAGCCAGGAAGACCGTCTAGTACAAGATCACCTGATCCACAGAAGCTGCGCAGCTTCACTTCACTTGAGAGAGAGACATCAGAGAGCCTGGTACTGATGTCATCTGATGGATGGTTCCTTTTCACTGGCTGTAGAAGAGGTAGAACAACTCCCAACCTTCCAAACTGTCTGGGCCAATCCACTGCTCTTCAAGATCCATTTATAATCCGAACACAAATACTGTACTTCATAACACAGGCTCATGATAGAACTTTACTTGCATATACGTGTGTTTGTAAATTAACATTGTTTTATACTTCACTGATATCTTGTGTAATGGCATTCACCCCCCATCGGTATACTCCCCTCCCTATAAATACGTTGGCTATGAAACAATCTACCATCTTTATTCATGCTCGGTTTTATTTTCTTCAAAGCCGAATGTCACCAACTGGCATGATAAACAGTTTTAATCCTTACTGGCCCTTCCCGATCCTTTGGCAGGGGGAGTCCCCTGAAAAGCACAATGACAGATGGGATGCTGGTGGATTTGTGTGGGGGGGCTGCTCCTCGCCCTGGTGGAGGTGGGGGGGTTATAGCCACCCCGCCTACTCTAGTTAGGGATTATAATTACCCACCGTGCAGCACGGCCTCCTGTGTCCAACACCACTCATCATTCATCTCACTATCTTCCATGCATCCTCCCTCGTGCTCTCTCTCTCTCTCTTTCCCAACCTCCCTCCCTTGTTCACTCCCACCTGCAAGGCATTATCAAGCTCTGTCCATACTATTTCATAAGAGCATTTGCCGTACTTTCAGGAAAATTGTATGCCACCACAAGAAGTGTGTCACAAAAAAGGATCCATTTGTTGTTTTCACCTTTGACCTTTATCTAACAGAACAGAGAAACAGATCTTTGTCTTTGCACTCTTTAGCATTCACAAATACCGTGAACATCTTACAAGTCACCTTTTTATATGCTTTTTTTAACATATGTATGTCTTCTCTCGAATATTCATCGAAAATGTTGAGCAGGGTGCCAGAAAGTAAACAAAGTTAACATATAATTTGCAGCAGGGGTAAAGTAATGGGATTTATTTACTAAAATATCGAATATTTAGGCAGCTAGAATCATAACTAAACATCTTTTCCAAAATGCTTGGGTCAAATATGGCTGTTATTGCAACAATTTCAATTGCATTTGAATTCCCAGTTATTGCCGTACTAGCGTTTATTTAATCGTAAAGCTCAACTCGACATAGTTTGCATGATTTCTATTATTTCCCATAGGCGTTACGTTGTACCTTGTTAACAGCACGCTCCAGGTCCTGTCCTGAAAACCCGTGGTAGGATTGGCATTTTTTTTCAGGTTATTTAGACAGATGTTAGTATGGATCCAAGTTTTGTACAGCCAAACCTTTTTTTTATTTACTTTTAAGTTCTTCAGCAAAGGACCCATACGATATCGGCTGTAAGCTTTGTCTGCCTCTTGGGGGTAGATTTCATATGTTGCCAAAAATGTACTTTTCCTAAAGGATCCTTTTTGCATGCAGGCTGTCACAAATGTGTGTTTGAGTGCAGAGTTTCTTAAACATGCAAGTGTAAGTCATCTGGATAGGTAGAATGAACTCTTGATAGTTATCCCCTTAATGACAGACCTGTGTCGATACAATCATTCATACAAACATGGCTTTTGCTTTTTAGTGTTAATACTAGCTCTGAAAAAACATCTCAGTTGTATCTCACAGCAGTACAATTAGTGTTATTAGGACAGTTTCAACATTACTTAGTGTTTTAGTTTTTTCATTCCTAAATCAGCTCTTTCTGTTTGAATAATTTATCTCACAGGAGCTTGATTTGCTTTGATAAATCATGATTCATCAATGGGGAAATGTCTTTTTAATATATAATCTAGTTAATCTAGACAATGGAATTTCATGTTATAATATTGTCATCAGTGGTGATGCACCTTAACATTAGATGATCTTTCTAATGCAGTGATGTTGCTCTTGTGACAAAGAGCAAGAATATAAAAGGACATACCAAACTGGTGTACAAACTGCCTTACTCAACTGTTAATTTTTTTATGTTTTTGCTTTTCTGAAAAAAAAATGATTAAAAGAATGAAAGCGGACCAGATTTTGTGTTGATTTAATTGTATAGTTTAGTTACTCACCTTGGGGCCATCTTCCTTTATTTCTTACCAAAAATTACCTTATTAACAATATTACTCTTATTTGTGATTGATTGTATTTGTCCTTTTTTATTTTATAAAAATTGAATACAGTACAGTATAACAATACATTATAAGAAAAAAAACACTATATACAAATCATAAAAATAGAATACACCTTGGTAATTGACTATTAATGGTTCATATGAATTGGATTTGACAGCAATGACAATAACTACAGTTTTAGTCGAGGCACTCATAGAACATATAACTTTGTGCAACCTATTTTTTATGGGGAATTACCTGAGGACAACAAATGCTTGACAGTCAAACATAATGTTCTAGCCAGGATGTGTACCATATCAAACCAAACGAGAGAGCTGCTCCTTTGTGTGAAGTCACGAAGGTGCTTTGGACTCCTAACAGATAATCATTGAGCTACAAGGGAACTGACTTTTTTTCCCTCATTCTTGTTCAAGCACTTCCCAATAAATTAATAGTAGGTAGATGTAAATAAAGGATAACTAGGGTTTCTTTTAGTGTTGTGGTACTGGGGAGGGAGGGAGCATACATTCTGGGCCAGCAGCGGACTTGTCGACCCAGGAAAGGCAGGGCTGACAAGACAGGAGAATAAGAAAGCACGATATGAGGGGATCTGGCCAATACATGCCCATTTTCTTCCAATCAAGAGTAACTTGTTCTGCCATGAACCCTTTAGCCTGCCTCAGGGGTCAATAATAGGTCCATTAGTCAATCTGCCTCCTGGCTTTGCAGTGCTATACTCGCACCCCTGCCTTTAGCACGCACAAGCAAGTCTTTAACAGTCTACTCATGTGGCAACTTTCCAACCTCACTCACACTTTCTCTCAGTGGTGCATCATGTACAAGGCCACCGCCATTCCCCAGACCTGTCTCTCGGCATGTAAAGTGCTCTTAGTAAGGGTACGCCGAGACGGCGATGTAGACGATGAAGGTGGTCTGGTACTCGATTCCTCCGTCCGTGCTGTAGGATAACGCCTTGACCTTCATGCGGTAGGTGTGGGGCTCCCGCAAGGCACGCGTGGTGAACAGCACCCCTTTCAGGTTCTCGTCGCGCAGGGCAAAGGGTAGCGTGACGTCCTCGTCCACCACTAGGAAGGTTGTCCTCGGGTGCATCACCCCGTCCTGGGTGTAGGCCACCAGCCGTATCAGGTCCTGATTGGCTGCGATGCCAAAGGGGAGGGACAGTAGCTTGTACTCCAGAGCGTAAGGGCTCAGGGCGCACTCCAGGTCGTTGGGAGGGCAGTTCTTCAAACAGAACCTACAACGCACACGGGGAAACAAAATCCACATGTATTTAAAGTGGTGTGTGTTTAAAGTGTGTGTGTGTGTGTATTAACTGTGTTTGTTCAGACGGTGCAGCATGCTGCTGAATAAAGGCTCACCCTGTGGCTGGGTCTCTCATGTAGTTGGGGGGACAGGGTGTGTCAATGCATTGGTAGCTTCCTCTCATGTTGAAGCACATTCTATTGCTCCCACACTGGATGCTTTGCTCCAGACACTCGTCAACATCTGTAAACACGTGTCAACTAATAAATGACATAGAAACAGTTTGCGGTGCTTCATTTGTATTCTACATTCAATAATACAGCTCTTTGCTGGATGTATAAATGGACAGTAAGTGGAGGGATGGAAGGATTACTGTACGTCAATGCCGACTTTTTAAAAATTCTTATCATAGTAGTTGTTGACAGGTGGGGGCGGGCCCCTTTTGGACCGCGGGACCCCCCCGGCCTTGCAGGGGCTGCGGGGGTATACTTTACGGCCCTGCTGACAGTCTGCTGGCAGGTTAATAGAGTGGATAGGCAGGTGGACGGGCTCACCTTGGCAGGTCTTGCCGTTGGTCATGAGGCGGTATCCAGCAGGACACAGGCACCTATGGCTCCCTGGGGTGTTCATACACTCATGCTGACAGGTGTCCCTCACCTCACACTCATTTATATCTGTTTACACACACAAACCACACACCACATACACAGAAAGACAAATGGAAAAAAAACTCATAGTGCGCAGTTATATCAAAAGCTCCACCAAGCAAAGAAGCGTGGCACAGCCTTTATTGCAGATTCCCTTAAATCCCCTCAACTCCACTGATTCCTGAATCTTCTCCCTCTCCTCAGCTTGGCCTTGCCACCATAGTTACCTAGGCAACGGCCCCTCCTGACCTCAAACCCTAGCGGACAGGCGAGACGCAGGAGAAGCCGAGGCGGGGGTGGACTCGCCTCTCGGCGGCTACGGCCTCTATGGCGCCCCTGGGCGGCGGCGTAGGAGCTGTAGCTCTGCGAGGCCAGGCTGTGGTGGTACTGCGGCCGGTAGTGGGGACTCCGGCCAGGGTAGGACAACTCGGACGTGCGATAGCCGTACGAGAAGCTCTCGTAGCTGGGCAGGCGCTCAAGCCCTGCGCAAGACTTGCCATCCCCCAGCAGGTGGCGCCCTGGCGGGCAGGTGCACTTAAAGCTGCCTGGGGTGTTGATGCACTGGTGGGCGCAGGGCTGGAGAGGCCGCTCACACTCATTAATGTCTGTCCCCATCACAAGGACCAGCACCAGATTAGAAGAGAGGGAATTGATGGGATGAAAGAGGAAGAGGTATAGGACAGGTGAACATGAAGTAAGGGGTAGAAGTAACAATTAAAAGGTTGACAGAAAATGTAGGTAAGTGGGAAAGGCAACAGCAGGAGAGAAATATGGAGAAAACAAAGAAGGGGGATGTCAATTATCCCATTGTTTGCAATACATTTTGATGTTCCTACGGCAAAAATGTATTATGTTTTAATATTTTTATATAAGACAGCAACATGTCCAGATCACCTCATTGCAAAATCTTTGGATATTATATTTCATAAACAAAAGTATGTCGTATAATTAACACATATTAAAATTGATTTGGTGTTATACTATAATATCCAATAATTGCAGCAGTATTTTCAATTGTTTTGTAGACCAGAAGTCCATTTCAGTGTTAATGATGTAAAAAGGGTGACAGCACATGTAGGCCATTACAAAGCATAGCCGAAGAGGAGCAACCCAGCAGGAGAGGTCAAAGATCGAACGGAGGGACAGAGCACAGGAACAAGTACATGGATAAGAAAACAAGTGGTGCTGGTCTCATGATGGTAGATAGAGTCAAGATTCCTATCCATCTCCTCCCCTCCATCAAGTGTCCATTTTCTTGACCGACACACAAACTTACCGTCCTGCTTTTTTTCTGTCTCGAGGTTTTTGTGTTAGTCAGAGACTTGTAATACCGTATCACTTCAATATTGTAAGCAAGCAAAATGCAAAATCGGTAAAAGTGGGGGGAAGCAAAGTGTAAAACAGGAAGAACAAGAAAGAAAGTTTTTTTGCAGGCACAAAGCAAGGTGGCTGGGCTGAGGCATGGAGCACTGGGGTTAAGATGAATGGGTAAGGCAGTGTGGGTGGGCGTGCAAGGTGGAGGGGATGACAAGAGGGTAGGCTCTGGGTCTCCATGGACGGTACATACCGACACAGGGGCGCCCCACACCCTGGGAGCGGTAGCCTCGGGGGCAGGTACAGTGGTAGCTCCCTCGCGTGTTCTCACAGATCTGGTTGTATCTGCACTGGTGGGTGCCGTCTCTACACTCGTCAATGTCTATACACGCACACAAAACACATATATACAATCTTTAAGCAGTTCTAATGCAATTCACTAAATAGGAAAAACTAAAATCTCCAATCCTTTTATTTATTTTTTACTATTGCTAGACTGCTTATTTATATAAATGTGTCCACGTTTTAGGATCAACACGTTTCCATTTAATATAAGAGATAATACGAGTACATGCAGTTCATAGTTCTCTCTATTGGTGGCGCTCTACCACCAGAAGTGCTCCACTCACCCACACAAGTGCCGTTGTTGGGCCCTTTAGTCATGCCAGTAGGGCACAGGTCTATGCAGGTGTACCCACCCCGGCTGTTCTTACACTGCTGGTCAGAGCGGCACACCCTCTGTCTGCACTCATTGATATCTGGGTATAGAGTATAGGTATAGAGAGTATAAGGTACACAGTTAAAAAAAATGGTTTGAAGAGGTTATGATATACTAGTAACAATGGTTATTGCAGCAAATTCACATCAATGAACCATGGAGTGACGTTTATCAGAAATATATGTTCGAACAGAAATACAAATATAAACAATCTAGAGCATAAGATAATATGATCATACATTTAGGTGAAGGGGTACTGCTTTCTTACCTATACAGCGTCGATTTCTTAGCTGGAATCCAGGTTCACAAGCACAGCGGTAGCTACCAATTGTGTTCAGACAGTGTTGGTTACACAGGTTGGACTCCTGACACTCATTGACATCTGGTATCAAGTCAAAAACACACAAAAGTGTAATTTAATTAACCTTATTAAAGTAATCATGTGAATTGACACAATTTAAATAAAAAACTGACGTTGTGGAATCTGACACCCGTTACCTGAGCAACTCAGCCCGTCCGCTGTCCTCCTGAAGCCCCGCCCACAGTGCATCACACAGCGGTACGAGCCAATGGTGTTCTCGCAATCCTGCCCATCGTGGCACATGTGTCCACCCAGAGAACACTCATCAATGTCTGAAAATATTTAACAGAGATATTGTTTCATGGTTCATACACTTAAATGCAATGAAATGAAATGAAAATGTACTAAATATTCCCCAAGACTGTGTGTATCGTGTACATGTGTTCATGCATGTGCTGTTAGTGTCCCACCCTGACAGGTCCTGCCGTCAGCTGAGATGGTGAGGCCTCTGGGACAGGAGCAGTAGTAGGACCCCATGGAGTTGTGACAGGCATGGGAGCATGGGTTCCCCACCTCACACTCGTTCTCATCTGCAGACCGACAGCAAAGCAACCGTGTTTAAATGTAACGACAACGTGCAATAATAATTCATGATACATAATTAAATAATTAATAATTCAACATTACTGTTATGAACAATAATGCATTCCTATGACTCATAGCATATAACTTTAACAGGATGCACAGTATACTGCAGGTAATGTAAAGGAAATACAGAATACACCGGAGTTTGATAGGTTTTTATGTCATAGTGTTAACCTGAGCAGTAGGGTCCAGCAGGGTCGAGGGTGAATCCGTGAGGGCACTGGTTACTGCGATCCCCTGAAGATAACATCACATCAGAAACACAAAGCATAGAAAAACGAGAAAAAAAGAAAATGAAAAACAAAGTGGAAAAGTATTTGCATGTGTAAACATGAGAGGGAACGATATTCAAAAGAGGGAGAGAAATGTTGATACAATCGAATAATAAAGCGAAACTCAGACCAACGTATGCAAGAAACCATTCTGCCCGCAGCGTGCTCTCTCACCCTTGGCGATGGTGGCGTGGATCTTGTACTCCAGCACCTCCTCCAGGGGGTGGTAGTGAGCGCTAATGGCTGTGGCCTGCAGGCTCTCCACCAGGTAGGGCATCTTGCCCCTGGACGCCTCGTAGGTGATGGTGTGGTTCCAGGAGTAGGGCACGCTCTCCCTGTCGATGGTGAACATCCTGGTGGACAGAGCATACAGCCGGCCCGGCCCCGTCTGGATGTAGTCCTCCGTGTAGTCCTGAGAGGACAACGGGGACAAAATGGCAGGCAAACGTGGAGTTGATATTCAACAGTCACTGGATTCAATGGCTATGTCTTTACCAGGAGGAGAAATCAGTGCAATTTAATACAAATAATCTATATTCTTTATACCAGATAAAGATAGACATTAATATTTATATACATAATAAATATATACTTAAATACACTTTTTGTTTGGATTATTTCTAAACAATCCTTTTAAAACTCATCTTTGTAATTCCGTCATTGCTTTTATAGATACGTTATATTATAGGAACTTTATTATATTCCTAATGTCCAACCTTGATGGTGATCTCAGCATGAGAGGGCAGCTGCAGGATGTGTCCGTTCATCACGATGTCCAATAGCATCGCTCCGTCCGAGTCCAGCCCCCTAGCAACGTGAGTCATCCTTAAGATCTCACCTAGGGCCAACCAAACCAATAAGATCACAGCTTTTGATCTGAGACGAGACAGTGGCTGCTTTACAAATCACGTGGATATGTCTACAACATATACCCCCAAACCATCCTCTCTCACCTGTGGCAAACTCCACCTGAGTCTCCCGTTTGAAGACACCCGTGGTCAGGGTGTATCCGTTGACGGCCTCTCCTAGCTCCTGTGCCGTTGTCCAATAGATGGGGTTCAGTAGGGAGATTAGCTTCCTCATTGCAGGACCTAAGGTCAAAAGTCAGGACAGCTAAGGACTATTGGACCCTTTGGGGAACATTAGGAAAGTGGACAAATTCTAAAATCTATGACCAATACTTATATACAACATACTTTGTATTTTCAGACATATTTTATCGCAAAATGTATTGGCTGACCTAATGTCCTGGGGATGTTGGATATCGTGGCCTGTATGACCCTGCCTCCTGATGTGCTCTCAGAGATGGTGGCGTTGAGGATGGAGATTCCAAACTCAATGTCGTTGATGTTTCCTATGATGCTGCCTCGCGCAGTCTGGGGTCCACCTTGGAGATAAGGATAATGAAAAAAATAATAAAAGTACTTTTGAGTGGGCACACACACACACACACACACACACACATATACACACACACACACAACCACTCTCTCTTTGACCTGTTTGTATAGCTTTCCGTTATCTCTCCCACACGGACAGGTGTCGTACCTGGACACGCCTGGGAGTTACACCTGGACAGCTGGGTGGAGTCTCCCGCACAGGGACGGCCCCCGTTGCTAGGCGCTGGGCTGTTGCAAAGTTTGACCCGCGTCCTCTCGCCACCCCCACAGGAAGCTGAGCAATCTCCCCAGGGCTGCCACGCCCCCCAGTGGCCATCCACTGCAAGTAGGCAGGGTAACAAAACATGCACACACACACACATACACAAAGATGAGCACAAGCGCAACGCTGCACATGCCAATGCACACAAACTCAAGCAAACGCACGTCGTCCATAACATACAGTATACACAACATAAAACACGCCGTCACACAAAAGTCCACAAGGCCCAACACAATACGGAGCGGACACACATACCTGGGCAGTTGGCAGTGCCACACCTCTGTGTCTGGGCGTCTGCACCAGCACACGCTCGGCCTCCGTTTGCTGGCGTGGGGTTGTCACACGTTCGGTAGCGCCTCATCTGACCGCCGTTACAGGTCCTGCTGCAGCTTCCCCAGCTACTCCATGGACCCCAGCTACCATGGACTGGCAGGGGAAGAGGACAGAGGCACAGGGGGGAAAACAAGGTTATCCTCGCTGTCTGAAGCCTTTGCAAAACATCCACACAGGTTAGAGAGCAGTAAGGAAGGAGAGAATGAAGGAGATGTGTGGGTAGAGAAAGAGACATAAAGCAAGAAATAGAGGCAGGGATTGATCGTTCGACACATTTGCATGTTCACTGATCTGAGTGTATGTGTTGGATTGAACGCTAAAGGTAGCCGCAGCGGACTCACCAGGGCAGGGCTCACTGTTGCAGAAGTCAATCTGCACGTCGTTGCCCTCGCACAGTCTGCCTGCATGCCGAGGGGCGGGGCTAGCGCAGAGGCGTGTCCTCTGTCGGGTACCGCCCCCACAGGAAACGCTGCAGGCCCCCCAGCCCATCCACGAAGACCACTTTCCATCCACTGGACAACAACCAGAGGTCAGCCAGTCACTTACAGTAGGTTTTTTCACAGCCTTCTAGTTTGGGACTGTGGAGCTTTGGATTCATTTCTGCACTGACCTAATCATCAAATTGTGTGATGTTTAGGCCTGTCCAACCAAGCATGTTATTCAAACAAAAACAAAATTTTTGTATTTCAGACATCTACAGTGATAAAATGTCGTATAAAAAAATGTGTCTTCAATATGTACAATAAAGTTAATGTATTTAAATAAATAATTCAATATATAAAAATAGTATAGTAATAGTATATATCTGCTAAGCACACATTTATCAGGATCAATATAAATAAACCTTGCACTGTTTACGACTTGGAACTCCCACTTCCCTGTAGAGTTGAGTTACAGCAATGGGTGAGGCTTAGACAAAGTAGATAAAACCATTTTGCTGCCGGTTTTCCTGCACCGGTTTAGCTCAGTGGTTACTTCTCAAGTTCAACCATTCTATTCTGGATCCGTGCGGTCTGAAGAATCTACCCACGGGCGCTTTCTGGTGCTTTTGATTTTATGACTATTTGTGATAATTGAGTGTTATGTGTTACTGTAAAAAAATGTAAATATAAAAGGAAAATATAATATAATTATATATTATATATGATAATTTTTTTTTTTTTCAATGTAGGCCAATTGGTAATATTTTTTCTTTTAAAGTTAGGGGTTATGGTTGTTACTAACAGTAGCCAATGATTCATATTTTCCATGCACACTTTAACTACGAAGATATTATCCAACAACTAACAAAGAATATTTTTTTCTTTTTGCCCAGTAGGGATTGCTCTTGTACACAAAACAGGATATTTATCTATGTTTGCCCAGCAGGGATTGCTCATGTACCCAAAACATAGGCTATTTATTCATGTTTGGAAGGGATCCTCATGTGGGCAGCACGGTGGCTCGGTGGTTAGCACTGTTGCCTCACAGCAAGAAGGTCAATCCCCACCTGACCCAAGGGCGTAGTTTGCATGTTCTGTGTTCGCGTGGGTTTCCTCCGGGTAAAAAACATGCAGGTTAATTGGTGACTCTAAATTGCCCGTAGGTGTGAATGTGAGTGTGAGTTGTTGTCTGTCCCTATATGTCGGCCCTGTGATAGACTTCTGTATATCTCCAGCCCCCCCCCCGTGACCCTGTACAGGATAAGCGGTAAAAGTTAATGGATGGATGGATGGATCGCTCATGTACCTGAAAAACAGTCAAACTCAACCTATTTCTATATCTATTTGAGCCATAATTTTTTTTATTCACAAAGCTCTGAAAATTATATGGAGCATTAATTGATTTGCAATTTTTTATAGAGCAATGCCTTTATTAAAATAAAATAAAATAAAACATATGACAGACAAATGCAAAACCTTTTGACCTCGTTTAACTTGCTTATACGTCCGAGTGAGTGGTCTTGAGGGTAAAAATACAGATAGGTCTAAGAAGAGTGTGGTGGTGGCTAGGCGGTGACTCCTTACCTGGGCACGGCTTCTCTTTGCAGACTTGAGTCTGGGTGTCTGCACCACTGCACCGTGGCCCTCCAAACGATGGCGGGGGGTTGTTACACAGGCGTACGCGGGTCTGCACGCCCTTGTCGCACGTCTCGCTGCATGGACTCCACGGCAACCACGAACCCCAGTTTCCTGCCACTAAAAGAACACAGCCGGTGTTACACATTACACATCTTGTTGACCCATTGTCCACTTTCCTGGGACTTGGATATTTATTCACAGTGAAAACCTACATAAGGAAATGCCCACTACTAGACCATTCACCTGGACAGGGTCGGACACTGCACATGATGGCCTCCGCCGCCTTGCCCTCGCAGGGTTTGCCCCCGTGCTGGGCAGGGGGGTTACTGCAGGTCCTCACTCTGGTTCTGTTGCCCTGGCCACAGCTACGAGAACACTCCTCCCACAGAGACCACTCTGACCAGCCGCCATTCTCTGAAGACGGAAAGAGAGATGTTGGTGCATGCACAAACCATGACAATGTCCACACATACACACACACACACACACACACACACACACACACACACACATACACACACATATGTGCTGACAGAACGACACATAGGAACAGACACTTAATTCTAAACACACAAACACAGATACACCAATACATAAATAAACACACAACTACTTTCTGCCTGATATACTAGAAATACCTGGACAAGGTTTTCCCTGACAACGGCGTGTCTCTGTGTCTGGTTCAGCACAGTGGCGTCCTCCATTGGCAGGGAGGGGATTGTTACACTGCCTTAGCCTCTTGTGGGTCCCAACACCGCACGACACACTGCAAGGGCCCCACTCCATCCACTCTGAATAGCCACCATGAACTGGATCACCCACACAAAGAGAAATCAAAAGGAAATTGCATTAGAGCGTTGCACAGTTCTCTATGATCTTTTGAGCAGCAACAGTGCCCTATACCAAGCCGAACACCAAAACCAAACACAAAGTAGGGGGTACACACCGCGCACAGTAAGCGTGACCCTGACCAGTACCGAGCCCAGCAGGTTGCGGGCCACACACTCATACTCGGACGTGTCCTCCTTCTGGGCGCTGCTCACCCGCAGGGTGCCGTTGGACAGGGTGGTCAGGCGGTCGTTACCCAGCAGCGGACGCCCCTGGCGAGACCACTCAATGACTGGGCTGGGCTCCCCCTGCGCCTGGCAGTGAAGCACCGCTGTGGTGCCAGCGTCGACCACGGTCTCGACAGGCTCAACAGTGATGGCGGGGGCCCCTGCGACGCAACGAGACAATTCGATTTATTTAATACTCCAATGTATTCATAAGGTTTGTCTGTAACTTTTACTTCTCCTTGATGAGTAAACCACAAAAAAGTAGTTGTATTTTTGTTTTGTGTTTGACCCAGAGCAGAAATGGTGGTGATATTGGGGAGGTGACTGCAGTTTGACCCTCACTTTGCAGGGTAAGCGTGACACTCCTCTCTACCACGCCGGCATCATTGGTGGCCACACACATGTAGCTCCCCGAATCCTCCCTCTGACGAGAAACAAACAGCACCACAAAAATGTTGACAAAAATGTGCAAGTTCAAAACACTGGTGGGCCAGTAAAAGAAATTGCTGCGCATTTCCAAACTGAAAGGCTATATAATATTTAAAACAAATGTACCACAGTGCCATAAATGGCCAGAGAGCCGTTGTCGAGCTGGCGGATGCGGTTGCTGATCTGGATGTTGACGCCATTCTTGCTCCACTGAATGGTGGGAAGGGGGTCGCCCCGCACTTCACAGTTTAGGATAGCGTTGCCCCCCAGTGGCTCGATGCGGTTGGAATGTAGGTCGCCATCAATGATTGGGGGCTCTAAAGACAAACGAACAGAATGGAGGGAGGCCCCTCCTTACTTGAGAAAAAATAGAAAGCTACCATTAATATGGTAACACTCCTGAACAATAGCTACTGACAGGAATGAGTACCTTTGACGTAGACAAAACCCAATGACTTGATGAATCCCACGTTGTTCTCTGCCATACAGGAGTAAGTGCCTGAGTCATCTTTGCTCACTCGCTCCATTATTAATTCACTGTGGCCATTCACCTGGTTGTAGTGAGCTAAAGAAAACAGGCCAAAAAGGATGACACAACTGTGAAAAACAAGGAACCTTCGCTGGAAAATGTAAACCTTATAGCCTATCTGAGATACATAACCTTATATTAAACAATATTTTAACTATGTGAACCTGTAAAAAGAATATGGCAAACTAAAGGTTTATTTTTTTCAATGTATTTCACCAGGGATGATGTTATTGTTGAAGGCCCAGAGAATCTGGGGAGGTGGGATGCCGGTGGCCCCACAGGCCAGTGTGAGGCGCTCTCCCTTGTTGAGGGCCACGTCCCCAAGGAGCTGGGTGAACACTGGGTGGGTGTGGACTGACAGGGTGACCGTTCGACTATCCTGGCCCACCGCATTGCTAGCCACACATGTGTAGCTGCCCGCATCGCCAGGCTGAAAGAATGGTTTTAAAAAACGAAATATCAAGGGTAACATCATAGTCTATTGTAGAAAACCATACCGCTAAATACAAAAAAATGTCAATTCATAACCCTTTAAAATTCTATAATTAATGATACGCTCTAAAACCAATCAGCTGTTCTATATATTAAGCCAATATCCACCATATAACTAGTCCCAATCCATCAAAAACATTACCTGGGCTATGTCTATGACCAGTTCCCCAGAGGGAAAGATGGTGTACTCTCCAGTACTCTCACTGATTGGAGTCCCTTCTTTTTCCCAGGCCAGGCTGGGCTGGGGCACACCCTCGGCCAAACACGCTATCTGGGCCTGGGTGTTCTCCACCACTGACACCTCCACCTCCCCTTCCCGGATAGATGGAGGGACTGTTAGAGGAAGAGAGGGAGATTAAAGGGAGCGGAGAGAGAACAATATCATCAGTAGAGCCAAGATTACCCAGGGAGGATTCTAAAATTACTGTAGACAAACACATCTGACACGCTAATACACTAAATTAACAAGATGTCAAGCCATGTTCATTGATCTGAAGTTGTTTCAGCGCATGAAAGTGTGCCCCCCCCCCCCCCCACACACACACACACACAGACACACACACACAGAGATTACAGAATGAAGTATCCTCTCAACTCACTATGTACAGTCAGGCTCATCTCCAGACTTGTGGTCCCGGCTGCGTTAGCCGCAGTACAGGTGTAACGGCCCGTGTCACTGGACTGGGCTAAGGCAATCTGGAGCGACCCAGAGGTTAGCACCCGCTGGCGAAGCGACTCGCCGAGCGGCTGGCCGTCCTTGTGCCAGGTGAAGGAGGGTGGAGGGGAGCCCTCGGCCTGGCACAGCAGGGTCACCGAGGAGTCCAGAGGGGCTATATACGTAGGGGTCTGGGAGGAGATCACTGGAGGGACTGTGGAGGAGAATGGGAGAGTTTTGTCAACACTGGTGACAGCTGCAAAGGTTGGGCATCACAAGAGAGGCCAGTAACAATCAATCCAATCTTCCTTTTATACTTAATGCCCACAACTTTAAATGACTAAGATCACAGGAGGCCATTGTAGAATATTTTATGATCCTTCTGATGAACAATAATGGATAAAATAATGAAACAATTCAAAGCAAATATTTACAAAGCAAATGTAACATAACGGAGCAATTAATTACAGGTAAAATGCAATAACCAAATGATTCTGAACAGCTAGCTAAAATAGTAAGATAAAATGTCATAATAAAAAATGTGCCTTTAATATGAACAATAAAGCTAATGTTATTAAATAATTATTAATAAAAAAAATACAGTATATCTGCTAAGCACACATTTATCAGGATACAGCAAAATAACTTGCACTGTTTATTATCTCTACTTCAATAATGGGCACTAGACTTGGGACTCCCACTTCCCTGTGAGTTGAGTTACAGCAGTGGGTGTGGCTTAGACCAAGTAGATAAAGCCATTTTGCTGCCGGTTTTCCTGCACCGGTTTAGCTCAGTGGTTACTTCTGCATTAAACTATTCGAAATGGTCCGCGGGCCTTAGAATCGACCACGGGCGCTGTCCGGTGTTTTTGATTTGATTGACTATTTGTAATAATTGTGTCTTATTATTACTGTAAAATACATTCAAATATGAAAACTACAAATGTTTGTGAAATGGTATAATGATTAAAAATACATTTTGCAATCTAATCTTCCTGTTACACTTAATGCCCACAACTTTAAATGACTAAGATCACAGGAGGCCATTGTAGAATATTTTATGATCGTTCTGATGAACAATAACGGATAAAGTAATTAAACAATTCAAAGCAAATATTTACAAAGCAAATGTAACATAACGGAGCAATTAATTACAGGTAAAATGCAATAACCAAAGGATTCTGAACAGCTAGCTAAAATAGTAAGATAAAATGTCATAATCAAAATTAGCCTTTAAAATGAACAATAAAGCTAATGTAATTGAATAATTATTAATAAAAAAATACAGTACTGTATATATAAATATATCTGTTAAGCACACATTTATCAGGATACAACAAAAGAACTTGCACTGTTTACTATCTCTACTTTGATAATGGGCACTAGCCGGGGACTCCCACTTCCCTGTAGAGTTGAGTTACAGCAGTGGGTGTGGCTTAGACCAAGTAGATAAAGCCATTTTGCTGCCGGTTTTCCTGCACCGGTTTAGCTCAGTGGTTACTTCTGCGTTACCCTATTCGACATGGTCCGCGGGCCATAGAATCGACCACGGGCGCTGTCCGGTGTTTTTGATCTGATAGACTATTTGTAATAATTTTGTCTTATTATTACTGATAAAAATTTTTTTTTGCAATGTAGGCCAAGTGGTAATTTTTTTTTCTGCTGAAGTTCGGTGTTATGGTTTTTACTAACAAGGTAACTAACTCTGGACAGCTTATGCATGTTATCTATTTTAGGTGTCGGCCAGCAACTATGTATTTCTTTACAATTCTCCTCAGTCAGTAATTTATGCTTTTCACTCCCTTACTGCAAAGGTCATTTGAGCACTTGAAAGCAGAATTCTTTTGAGTAGGAATCTCCATAATTTTTTTGGATAGCATGCTTGAATTCTGGAATGAACCGGCCTGTGTTTGTGCTTGACTGCTGAACAAAAACCTTTCTTGTACGACTGACTTCTACGGAGTTGCTTAAAATAATCAAACAATTCAAAGCAAGTATTTACAAAGCAAATACAACATTATGGAGCAATGGTTTACAGGCACAGTGCAATAACCTAAGGATCCTGAACAGCTTGCAGAAGCAGTGAGTGGTTCTGTATGTCTTACCTTGCACTCTAAGTTTGGTCTTGCCCAGGGCTGAGCCAGCAGGGTTCTGAGCCACACACATGTAGGTACCAGAGTCGGACACTGAGGCCTTGGAGATCAGCAGTGCTCCATTGGGCAGCACAGTGTACGCACCTCCTAGATAAGCAGACAAGCAAGAACCCTTTACACATTTTAGTTAGAACTTGTTTCATCAATGACAACCAACTATTAAAGACAGAGAAAACAAAAAGACACAAAATCCACCTATTACCAAAAGAAGACTAAGACGGACAAACAACGAGCAAAGCAGCCAGTGTACCAGCGGCAGGGATGTTGATGCCCTCCTTCTGCCAGGTGATGGTGGGCCGCGGGGAGCCGGTGGCCCTGCAGGGCAGCGTGACGGGGTTCTTCAGGATCACATCCAGAGTGGACGGGTGGGCCTGGATCACTGGGACCTCTGGGAAATAGAGATAACAGAATAGGAGAGACCAGGAGCGGGAGGACGACAGAGGATAAGAACATAGACGTATGAAATGTACAAGACCAGAGCAATGCATTGGGGAGCCATTAGAGTGTGTTGGTTGCCTACCCTGCACAGTGAGCCGGGCATGGCGCTGGGCAGAGCCCGCAGCGTTCTTGGCCAGGCAGGAGTAGCGCCCAGCGTGGCTCAGCTCAGCGGAGGTGATCTCCACTTGACCTGAGGCGTGAAGCAAATTAACTCAGTCAAGAACAGAACAAATGTCAATGGGACACACCAGAGGTATGTTTCAAACACAGACCAGGTTGATAGTACCCCATGTCATACAAAGTGACGCTTAGTAAAGTAAGTAAAATTAGCAAAGTTTTTAACTAATGGCTACATGTTTTAAAAGACCAGTCAATACTATGTATGAAAGAAGAACATGCACCCATAAACCTTCCACCCACCAGGCGGGTGTCTAACCTGAAGGCAGGATGCTATAGCCCTGTCCCTGTGTGGGCAGCTTCGTGCCATCTTTGGTCCACTGCAGCACAGGCTCGGGGACTCCAGACGCAGTACAGCCGATGACCACCGGGGACAGTCTGGTCGCCACTAGCTCAGTGGCCTCGTCTGCTATGGAGGGTGGGACTGAGGACAAGAGATGATGGGACTAAGCGTTCCATTTGGACACTGATAAACGCTGTAGACCATACGGCACTGTATATAGCGGAGCCTAATTGGGGCTACTGCTGCTTGGTTTCAATCGCTCATCCTGAAAAGTGTAAAGAACTAGTTAACGCAATGGAACTGACCGTGTACAGTGAGATCTATAGCCCTGGAATCCGCTCCTGCCTCGTTGGTCACCACACACTCATACACCGCTGTGTCATCCACTGTGGGCGCTATGACGACCAATGAGCCAGAGGAAAGTAATCTATCAAATGTAAAAGAAGAAAAAGAGGAAGATTCCTTTGACTCAGTATGAAGCAGCTGATTCTTTGAGAACAAACGTTATTCAGACACACACAAACGATAAACGTAAAAATCATCTACTCTTTCCATTAAAAGCTGTTAACAGAACCTTGTTGCACAAACACACAAACGCACAAATGAGCGTACACACTCAAGACAGACACAAAAATACGTAAACAAGACTAGATTGATTTGCACGAGAACCCAAACATCCTGAGTTTACCTGTACATGTTCTGGTTCTGGTCGGGGTTGAGGGCTCTGTGGTTCTTGGTCCAAGACACTGTGGGTTTGGGGATGCCGGTGGCCTCACAGAACAGGGTGGTCTGGACATTGACAGTCACTGTGATGTTGGTGGGACCACTAGCAATGGAGGGTGGAACTGGAATAGCGGAAAAAGCAAAAGAGACAGGAAGCACTTCACTCAATTTGTCACAATCAAGTCAATCAGTGTTTACGCATCTTCACTGTGCGTGTGCGTGTGTGTGTGTGTGTTTTGTTTTAGTGTGTGTGTGTGTGTGTGTGTGTGTGTGTGTGTGTGTGTGTGTGCATGTGTGTGTGTGTGTGAAGTGATTTTGAGCACTCCTCTTACCGTACACCTGCAGGTCCACCCTCTTACGCTGGCTCCCAGCCTGGTTAGTGGCCATGCACAGGTAGCGGCCTGTATCCATTACCTGGGCAGAGTGGATGTGCAACGAACCGTCTTCTGCAAACCTGTACCTGCATGTCACAGAGGTGTGTGCGTGTGTTCAGTATCTCCACATGCTTTATCTCATACAAATCCTGGCTTTATACTTCAGGAACACTCATTTAACAAAAGGAATAGACCCATGAATGAACCATCACTGTGTGGCATGCGCTGACCTGGAGCTCCCTGCCAGTACGGCTCCGTGTTTCCTCCAAGTGACCCGCGGTGCCGGGACTCCACTAACAACGCAGTCCAGCACCACAGGCTTGTCTACGAGCACCGACACCATCTCAGGACCGTCCTTTATAGATGGAGCAACTGGGAAAGGACAGAAAAAGAAACAAAGTAAGTCACAATGGTCGTCCAGGGAAAGTGTTTGTTTTGTTTGGTGAGACTTAAGAAATAAGGAATTGCACTTTTCTCAAAATATGTCTGCGAATACAAGATTTCTCAAAAATGGGTAAACCATTTACATAATGAAATGTGTGTGATATTCTAGAAGTTTTGTATGTGTGTTATGAGGTTTCCTTATCACCGTTCACAGCCAGGTCAAACCGCCTGGTGGTGTTTCCAGCGATGTTGCTGGCCACACAGGTGTACTGGGCTCCATCAGCCAGCTCTGCACTGTTGATCTGGAGGTAGCGAGCACTGGACAGTACCCTCACTCTGGAAGAGGCCTGGCCACAACACACACCATTATCATTCCCTTCCGTGAATACAACGAGATGAAGAACCTCCTGGATGAACTATATTGTGAAAATTGTTTCACACAGTATGCTGTCTATGGAAACAAATTCAAGGGGCCTAGTGTATTTTCTCCATACATCTGTAACTGTGTCTACCTGAAGTGGCTGGCCGTCTTTGAGCCAGGTGAGAGTCGGTGGTGGGACGGCGTCTGACTTGCACTCCAGGGTCACCTGTCTGTTCTGCAGCACCGACACATTCTGGGGAGTGCTCTCTCCAGCAATGTTAGGAGGGACTGTAATAGAACAACAAAAATGGCAGTACATCCTACATACGGTATCAAATATACACAGCATGCATTAATATAACACCAACTGACATGCACACCATTACTGGTCTTAAAACCACATTACCCACCATGCACCCTAACCAGGAACTCCTTGTCGTCATCTCCTGCCGGACTGCTTGCGAGACAGGTGTATCTCCCCGTGTCCTCCACCTAAAACAAATTGGGGATAAAAAAGACAGATAGAATTAGGGAGATATGAGAAATGAGTGACGGGAAAGTTTGATACGTGACACTGACGCTCCCCAGGTGCCCCTCTCACCTGTGCGGAGGCAATGCGCAGCACCTCCCCTCCCCTGAGTAGGCGCACGCCGTCTGTCTGTGGCAGGGGCCGGCCGTCCTTCATCCAGGTCAGGGTGGGAGTGGGGATCCCCGAGGCCTCACACTGGAGCTCCAGGAGGTGGTTGACCACCACGGACACCGCAGGGGGCACCGCGGAGCCGCTGATACGTGGAGGGTCTACCGCGAAGAAAAAACACTCAATAAATCTGATCAAATCTGACATATTCCTTAACTTTTACTATTTAGAGATGTGTTACTTCACAGCCAAAAATCTATTCGAAAACATTACCGTGATTATCTAGTAATGTTGGTCGTTTTCGCCATCTTCTCTCGAACTCACCTAATACTTTGAGGTTGAAGTGGCGACTAGCCTGACCAGCTGTGTTGTTGGCCACACAGGTGTATCGCCCTGTGTCATTGACCCGGGCCTGGGAGATCTCCACAGTGGTGCCCAGGTTCAGGAGGCTGATATGGGGGCCTGGGACCAGGGCTCTCCCGTCTTTCAGCCAAGACATGGAGGGGGCTGGGGTCCCATCAGCAATACAAAGCAGGGAGGCCAGGTTCCCTCGTACGACGGTCACGTCCTCTGTGCTACCCGCGCCGTCCAGGGTGGGGGGCACTGGAAACAGGATTTGGGAACAAAAAAGTCTTCATAGAACATAATCATAAACTTTACCATATCACTCTGGCTTTGCTCTAAAACGTAAATAGAATTGTCTAATGTCTTATGAAATGTGGATCTACTGCATGCCGAACTCACCATGCACCTGCAGGCTATAGTGTCTGTTATCTACCCCTGCTCTGTTGGAGGCCACGCATGTGTAGGTGCCACCGTCGGACACCTGAGTGCGGGTGATCCTGATCGACACAAAAGGATCCTCACTTGTTTCAACAATATACACGACTATTTCCTGTTACGGTTCTCCATCCAGAAATACATCTGCTCATTCAAGCGCTCCAAATTTTTGTACACCGCTCCCCCATTTGAGCCTATTGAGACCTTTCAAACCCCACATGCTCTCCAATACCTGAGTGTCTGTCCGGCGGAGAGCAGGCGTAAGTGGGAGGAAACGGGCAGGGGCAGGCCATTCTTCAGCCAGTTGAGCTGGGGCGGAGGGGAGCCCGTGGCCACACACTCAATGCTGAGCGAGCTGTCCAGCGCGGTGGTCAGACCCTCGGCCTTCCCACTGTTGCCTTTGATCACGGGGGGCACTAGAACGACAAACAGAGAACTCATCAAGGAGACATCGTTCACGTGTCCTCTCAGCTTGCGGTAACAACGTTGAAAACCGCACGACGCGTTCCTTTACAATGGCACACACACCGTAGACGTTGAGGTTGAAGATCCGGTCCTCCTCTCCTGCGCTGTTGCTGGCCACGCAGAGGTACTTGCCGCCGTCCGAGGTGTGAGCCGCGGACACCGTCAGAGTGCTGCCGTCCGCGCTGATCCTACACAACAGGAGAACGCGTCGTAACACAGCCTCGTGGATCTTCACGGTCCACCCTTTGCTTCTTACTGAAAAAGGAGCGCTGAACCGCCTTGCCTGTTGTACCCCCTGCGTCGTTGACACTGCTGCTACTGGTGGTGGTGGTGGTGGTGGTTACCTGAGGCCCTTGGTGCCGGTCTTGGGGAGCGTCTTCCCGTCCTTCAGCCACTGGATGGACGGGGGCGGGGTCCCCTGGGCGCGGCACACCAGCTGGACGCTGTCGTTCAGCAGCACCCCCACCTCACTGGGCAGCTCGGAGCCCGAGACGCTGGGAGGGACTGAAACCCCACCCACCTCATCAGAGCAGCACTCAGAAGTACCTCTAATCAAACGCGCCGTGAAGTCAATGGAGTGTGACCTTTTATAGTGATATTATATTCGAGTACAGCCTTTTTTTTAAAGAGATCTAAGATGTTTTTTTGAAAAGTGTAAGGACTCCTGAAATACCTTGTATGGTGAGGTGGTAGCTCTTCCGTGCCTTGCCCTCTACGTTGGACGCCACGCAGGTGTAGTTGCCGCTGTCCGAGAGCTGGGAACGGGCGATCTGCAGCTTACTCCCTCCAGACAGGATGTGCATTTCCAAAGACTCGGAATTCTCTAGAAAACAGAGCCAACGACGAAAGATCTGATCAGGTCTGGCACACCAGCAGCCTCGGAGAGCCTTGCGTCCCACAAAACCCATTAACACAAAAGAGTCTAGAATGATTCCAAGTAGACCAAAGAGCTTCGGTTCCGCATGCTGACCTATGGTGCGTCCGTTCTTCAGCCAGGTGAGGTTGGGAGGGGGGATGCCCGTGGCGTCACAGGCCAGGGTCACAGGGTTGCTGATGGTCTCCACTACCTTCTCCCCCACTGCCCCATCTATACTGGGAGGAACTGTGAAGTAGGTGGGAAAACACAAGAAAGAAAGAACAGGTGTAGAGTTACACATGCTGTAGACACGCATGCGTCGTTCAATCAAAAAAAAACAGCTATAGTCAGCTCTTTAAGATAAGAGCAAGAATGTTGTGATGTTTTAGTAGCGCTTCCAGATACCATAAATGTTGAGGTGGAAGTTCTTGTCCACCTGCCCCGCCACGTTGGTAGCCTTGCAGACATACTGGCCAGTGTCGGACACCTGAGCAAACCAAGAGCAGGTTGAGCTGGACGTTAGTCACAGCGCACGATGATATTCACTGCACAACAGCAATGACAATCGAAACCCCCGCCCAACCCTTCCCCCGGCTCTCTCACGTCGGCTCCTTTGATCTCCAGCATCCGTCCGTCGGCCAGCAGCCTCAGGTTGGCCGACCCGGTCAGCACCCGGCCGTTCTTGTACCAGGTGATGGTGGGGGGAGGCACCGCGTTGGACTCGCACTCCAGGGTCACGGAGAGGCCCACGCGCACGCTCACCACCACAGGAGAGTCTCCACCGCTGTCCCTGATGCTGGGGGGGACTAGGACGGGAGAGGAGGACAGGCAGGGAATGAAAAAGAGGAATGGAAAAGAGAGCATGGAAGGGACAGGCACAAAATGACACCTAACTTATACGTTACACAAATAGTCAGACTGTTACTAGGACTAGTATTATAAGTATCTGTAACATTTACTAAAACAAATTCTATATATTTACATATTTCTTCGCCCTGTAAGACACACTTTTTTCACAACCAAAGCATTCTTAATGTTGCTATAGTAATGGGGTAAGGCTGATGCATTCTTCACTGACCATACACGGTGAGGTGGATGAGTTTGTGAGCCTCTCCTGCTGGGTTTATAGCCACACAGCTGTACTTTCCCCCATCGGACATCTTGGCCCTCGGGATCTGGAGGGTCCGCCCACCTGAGGTGAGAGACGGACGTGTGAATTGGGCGTGCTGCGGCGGACACCAATGAGACACATGTACGCGTTTCCCTACACTAAGAACACGAGGGTGGCAGTACCGGGCATGATGAGGGCGTTGGCGTTGGCCTGGACCGGGCTCCGCTCCTTCAGCCAGCTCAGGGAGGGAGGAGGGAGGCCTGTGGCTTCGCAGCTCAGAGACACAAAGTTGTTCACCACCACGGTCACGTTCTCGGGGCTCACGCCCACAATGGAGGGAGGCACTAGAGGAGAGACAGGGAGAGCACAGTAAACAGTAGCTCTACCAGAAACATATGTTTGTGTACGGACCAGATAATAGTTCCTCTAGTTTAAAAATTGTTCTATCTGCAGCAAAAAAAACTAGAAGAATTTGATGAGCTAAGTTGTGGCCTATTCTGTCACATCAAATAAGGCAACGACATTCTCACTTACCATGGACATTGAGGTTGAACGCTTTGTCTGTGCTGCCAGCCACATTGTCGGCCACGCACACATACCGGCCTGTGTCTGTTACCTGAGCATTTAGCACCTAAACGACAAAAATAAGGGATGTAATTAAAACAATATAACACATTTTTTTATAACGTTCATCATTGCTTAGACATTATGAGCTTTACAAACTCCAACAAAGCCCCCTTAAAGAATATCACCTGCAGCGTGCGCCCATTGGACAGGATCCTGTGCTGGCCATCCGATTTGATTGGCTGGCTGTCCTTCAGCCAGGTGATCTTTGGGGTGGGGCTGCCGTCCACATGACACTCCAGCAGGGTGGTCTTATTCACCAGCACCGTCACCTCCTCTGGGAGGTCCCCGTCAGCTCCTCGGATAGACGGGGGCACTGAGAGTGGACACACACATGTAATAATCACAACCATTACAACCTACAGTTTTACAAGTGGGGTTCGTTTATTTTCCTTGTATAGGTGAATTGATTGATGTCATTCAAATCGAATGAAGACTCTAGAAGAAGGCATTTAAGCGTGGGGCACTCACGTAGCACTCTGACGTCATACTGGATGGAGTCTTCGCCTGCTTCGTTGACCGCAACACACGTGTACCTGCCGGAGTCTTCCGACTGAGCTCTAGGGATCTGGAGGACTCTGCCACCTGAAAAGAGGTGCACAGAGTCAGCCGAGCTAACAAACACATACATGTATGACCGCAGCTGCCTGCACAGAAACATAAACGCTGCTGTATTTGAACCCACTGTGTTCTCACCAGGCAAGATGAGCACTTTGTCGTTGGAGGTCAGGGGTCTTCCGTCCTTGTACCAGGTGAGAGTTGGAGGGGGGACGGCGTTGGTCTCACAGTACAGAGAGATGGGGTTGTTCAAGACCACGTCCTTGACATCGCCCCCACTGCCTGGGATGGATGTGGTATCACCCACTTTGCTAGGTCTCTGGAAACTAGGGGGCACTGATGGTGGATAACACAAGAACAGCCATCAGACTCAACCTCAAGATTATCAGTGTCCAAAAAGGCATTCCAGTTAGAGCTGTGCAATGCAAAAAAGGCTCTATAGGTGGCGCCCAATACCTTTACAAGATCAAGTGAGAGATTAGTTCATGTTAAATGCTAATGTTTCTTTTAAAATTAGATATATTTGTATTTGGAAAATATATAACTATACATAAAGTATTTATTTATAAAAGGTTTGTGAACTTGAGACCTTAGATTACTAGTATATTTCCAAATGTTCAGTAAGGAGTTTCAAAGTCAGGCTATGTGTTAATCCTTCTTATGAGACCAATCCTTTATTAAAATGTCAAACGTGTCACAAATAACTCTCCAAAATGACAAGAGAGCTAATCAAATGTGCATCTCTTATAAGTATAGTGACGCCTGAAGTATAAATAATATCCCTTTCTAAATACTTAGAAATAGTGATAATGATATACTTTCAAATCTCAATCAACAGGAACCCAGTTCACCTTGTATATTTACATCAAAGTCCTTCTCGTCCTCCCCCGCAATGTTGGTTGCTATGCATGTGTAGCGACCCGTATCAGACACCTGGGCCTGCTTGATCTTGACGATGCGACCGTTTGCTGTGATGCTAATGTGGTCATCCGGCCTAAGGATCTGAAGACAGCGGGAAGATGGTTGATAGGTAACGTGTGTGTGTGTGTTTGTGTGTTTATTGTTCAGCTGGTAATATGAAAATATATGGTCATGAATTTTCATTCTGAAGGATAGAGTGTTGTTTGTTGGTGTGTGTACATGGCTCACACTGACCTGCCCATCCTTGTACCACTGCAGTGATGGCGTGGGGATGGCTTCAGCCTCACACTCTAGGGTCAGCGTGTTGTTGACCTTGATCTTGACCTCTTTAGGTGCCAGGCTCTCCCAGGGGATGTCGTTTTTGTTGATCTGAGGGGGGACTGCAAGAGAGAAACACTCAGTAACACAGATGCACACCATCTTCCATAGTCCAAATATGATGGACTATGGAAGGTCTTATTGACAAAATGGCGGAACAAAATGGCGGCGCGCAAGGACGCTGCGGCTTACGGCTCTTCACCAAAGTGCTCTTTTCTCCTTCCTTTCTATCTTTTTTCTTTTTTTTGTACACTATGGGCAATGCGAACGTCCAGTACACCCGACAGATGCTTTTGAATATCGGAAATAATCACCATTTATCTGTTTCGGGTGACTTTCACCACACGTACAACATCCCTGACGACATTGCGAGATCGCCGGGCTCTCCGTGGATTGTCGTCGGGTCTGGGAGGCGGCGCAGGCGGAGGAGAGAGAGGAAGCAGAAGCGGGGGCGCAGGTCCGGCGCTATGCTACGGCTAAGAGAACAACCACACAAGCCACCTCTCCCGAGCCTGTACCTCTCCAATGCCAGATCCCTGGTGCATAAAACGGACGAGCTGAGACTATTACTCGCCGCAAATCGCTATGTTCGTGAGTGCTGTGTGCTGATTATCACCGAAACCTGGCTTCACCCGGACATTCCCGATGCTAGCGTACAGCTAGCAGACCGGACCCTATTGCGTTGGGACAGGACCGAGGAGTCCGGTAAGAGCAGAGGAGGGGGAGTCTGTATTTATGTGCACGACAACTGGTGTAACAACGGGACAATAATAGACCAACACTGTTGCCCGGACTTGGAGTACATGTCCGTAAGATGCCGGCCTTTTTTTCTGCCGAGGGAGCTGAGTGTCGTGATCATCACAGCCACGTATATTCCACCCGACGCCAGTGTAAACACGGCGCTCTCTCTCCCTGCTCAAAACTGTAAATGAACAACAGCGGGCTCATCCCAACGGTGTCCACATCATTGCAGGGGACTTTAATAAGGCCAATCTAAAGACTGTACTCCCAAAGTTCTACCAGCATGTCAAGTGTGCTACAAGGGGGAGAACACCCTGGACCATGTTTACACTAACATCAAGCATGCATACAGGGCTGTACCCCTCCCCCACCTTGGACCATCAGACCATCTTTCCCTCCTGCTCCCCCCAGCCTACACCCCCTCAAACGTAGGGCCAAGCCCACTTCAAAAACCATCACAGCCTGGCCTGAAGATGCACTCGACAAACTCAAAGACTGTTTTCAACAGACAGACTGGGACATATTTGAACAACAGGACCTGGGGACACTCACAGGAACGGTACTAGACTATATTAAGTTTTGTATCGGGAATGTGACCATGGACAAAACCATCAGGGTTTTCCCCAACCAGAAACCCTGGATGACCCTCCAGGTCCGTGCACTCCTCAGGGCCCGTGATGCTGCCTTCAGGTCAGGAGACAGAGCACTCTACAGTGCTGCTCGAGCTGACCTGAGGAGAGGTACAAAAACAGCTAAGGCAGACCACAGGAGGCACATAGAGTCCCATCTGTCCAGCAGAAACATTCGAGAGGTGTGGCAGGGCATCCAGGACATCACCAACTTCAGAGGAGGCGAGGCGTCAACGGGGGCTCAAAGTGCTGCTCTGGCAGAGGAGCTAAACGGCTTCTTTGCCCGCTTTGAAACATCTCAGCAGCACGCATCTGCTCCAGCCACTCCCCCGCCCCCACCCTGCGCCCACCAAACCCCACCACCACCCAGCCCCCGCATCACCACATCCACCTCCCTCCCCCGCCCCGCACCACCCCACTCACTGTTCAGGAGCACGACGTCAGGCGGGTGCTCCAGACAGTCAACACAAAGAAGGCTACCGGCCCAGACGGGGTTCCAGGTAGGGTGCTCAGAGCATGCGCTCACCAGCTCGCCCCCACCTTTACCAGGATCTTCAACCTCTCTCTGGCCCAGGCAATCATCCCACCCTGCCTCAAATCATCCACAATAATCCCGGTGCCGAAGAAGTCTCCCATCACCAGCCTGAATGATTACCGACCAGTGGCACTCACCCCGGTGATTATGAAGTGCTTTGAGAGACTCGTTCTGCAGCACATCAAGGACCATCACCCCCAGACTTTGACTCCCACCAGTTTGCATACCGTGCTAACAGATCCACCGAGGACGCCGTAGCCATAGCTCTTCACTCTGCGCTGGAACACCTGGAGCAGCAGCAGAGATACGTCCGGATGCTCTTTGTGGATTACAGTTCAGCCTTCAATACAATAATACCGGACAGGTTATGCTACAAACTGGACACCATTGGCCTCCCCCTCTCACATGTGCCTGGATAAAGGACTTCCTAACGTCCCGACCCCAGACTGTGAGACTTGGCCCCCACCTCTCCTCAACCCGCACGCTGAGCATCGGCTCCCCACAGGGGTGCGTGCTGAGCCCCCTCCTGTACTGCCTCTACACCCAAGACTGCAGGCCGGCCCACAAGGACAACCTCTTCGTCAAGTTTGCGGACGATACCACGGTGGTCGGTCTCATCTCCAGGGCTGATGAGGCGGCCTACAGAGAGGAGGTCCTGAAGCTGGTTGCTTGGTGCTCTGAGAACAATCTTGTTCTAAACACCAAGAAAACCAAGGAGATCATCATTGACTTCAGGAGGCACCGCACGGACCCAGCCCCCTCTACATCAACGGCGAGAGTGTGGAGCGTGTTCGCACCATCAAGTTTCTGGGCGTGACTATCTCGGCCACCATCTCCTGGACAGAGAACGTCACCGCCATCATCAAGAAGGCTCAGCAGCGGCTACACTTCCTGAGAATCCTCAGGAAGCACAAGCTGAATTCCACCTTACTGCTGACCTTCTACCGTTCATCAATCGAGAGCCTGCTGACATACTGCATCACAGTGTGGTATGGCAGCTGCTCTGTAGCAGACAAGGGGAGGATACAGAGAGTCATAAAGACAGCACAAAAGACCATCGGCTGCTCTCTCCCTTCCCTAACGGACATCTACACCTCTCGCTGCCTCTGCAGAGCCAAAAATATCCAAAAGGACAGCTCTCACCCTAGCTCTGGTCTGTTTGCCCTGCTGCCCTCCGGGAGGCGCTACAGGTGCCTCAAGACCAGAACAAACAGATTTAAAAACAGCTTCTTCCCCCAGGCAATAACCCTGCTGAACTCAAATTTGTAACCCCTGTGCAATAGTCATATAGGTATATTTATTTAATTCCGTGCAATACCTGTTAATTCCGTGCAATACCTGTATAGACGTATTTTTCAGCTGTGAATTTCATACATAGATTTAGATATTTTCTTACTGCAATGTACATAGACATGTGGATATATTTTTATCGGGACTACGTACCCATCTTATCTTATCTTATTTTATACTTTTATTTATTTTATTTTATCTTATCTCATTCCTGTTTTAATCTGTACTGCACTGTTTGGTGGTTGCTTAATCTCATTGTACCTGTGTATAATGACAATAAAGGCATTCTATTCTATTCTATTCTATTCTATTCTATTCTATGATCATCCAACTTTCAATGGACTGGCAGGGCTGTCATCCAAGGAGGGGAACCAGTACAAAAAGAGCCCCAAAGATCTCTAATAAATTAAGCAGATTATTCTGAGACCAGCTGATATTTTGGATTATAGACACTGTTTACTTTTTTTGTGTCAACAGTCTGCTCCCACTTACTGTAAACTTTGACCTCATAGTTCTTTAGGGTCTCTCCTGCCTCATTGGTGGCCACACACGTGTATCTCCCAGCATCCTCCTCCTTGGCGTTGAGAATTTGCAGGGTCCTTCCACCTGGCAAAGGGGTGTAAGTGTTGCTGAAACAGGTTTCTTTGTGTTTTCACACTAGCGCTGCCAAATTTTTATTTATTTATTAACTTCTGCTAAATAGATTGTAATAAATTGCACTTATTCCCAAATCACAATTTACCCATACAAGGCTAATTTGAAAGTCTTCATGCACATAGACGCTGAGCAACCAGTTATTAAATATTGATTTGCGTCCAAGGCCAAAGTTTATATATACATAGCAAATCATCCCATAGAAGGCACTGACATGCTAACCACTATATAGTCATAGCTATGTCAACCGCTGACCTGGAAGTACACGAATGTTGCGGCTGGACTCGAAGGGGGTCCCGTCCTTGAGCCAGGTGATGAGGGCGGGGGGGTAGGACTGGACCTCACACACCAGAGAGGTGGGGCTGCTCAGGGTGACGGTGACCTCCTCCACTGAGCCCGTAGGACCGGAGCCCGCGATGGTGGGAGACACTGGGAAGAAAGACACAGAGGGACGCTACTTTAGTTAGGCTTCACCATCAGTTAAAGATGCTGTGTGTATAAAATTCTATGAGAAGCTTTGCAACCGAACTGCTTTTTTTTTACACTGTCACTGGGGCAAGGATGAACCTCCTTCACCAGTTCAACCACACCACACCAATGTTATTTGAATGTATTTGTATTCTCGGAGGGCTACATAGCCCATTGAAACAGATTGTGGCGCTGTGTGAGTGCGTACCCAGGACGTTGAGGTTGAAGTGCCGGCTGCGGTCCCCTGCACTGTTGGACGCCAGGCAGCTGTAGCGGCCCGTGTCAGCCACCTGGGTGCTGGAGATGTGCAGGAAGCGCCCGTGAGATTGGACCTGGTGGCGCCGGTCAGGCAATAAGGGCTGGCCGTCCTTAAGCCACCGTACGTCCGGGACCGGATTACCTAGATGATCAAAACTAAAAGTCAGTATGGTAAACGCATAAATGCAGTTGTAAAGTGTATAAAGTGTTATTGATGTTCTTTAGATGGTATGTCAGGTCCCTTACCATTGGCTTCACAGGTCAGTGTGATGTTGTGCTTCTCCTTCACTTTAGTGTCCTTGACTGTTCCCTCGCCGACAATGCTGGGCGGCACTGGAATATAAAATACGAGAACTTTTTCAATCTCATTTTAATAAGATTACTACTCCAGGATCCTTTGAGATGTCTTATTGTTCAGACAGCGGTCGACCTGTCGTATTCAGTTCCTGTGCCGTTAACTTTGGAGGGTTTGGAAGCAGCAAGAAACATCTTGCCATGGACTCCAAACCACATCCTGAGCACAGTAAGAAGGATTTCAAGATGCCTTACCAAGAACGTCCAGATCAAAGTTCTTCCTCTCCTCTCCAGCGCTGTTGGACACCATGCAGGTGTACCTGCCAGCATCCTCCACGGCCGCGTGCATCAAACGCAAGCTTCTCCCACCTAGGAGAAAAACGGGTTCAATGTCTCGGACTGACCCCCCATGGCGTCAGGACAATTACTTGTTATCATCTAATTATGTGTACGCAATATGTTCCAAAACTATTTCTGGGGCATTCATTTCCAGTCATTTCACACCACCAATAATTCACTTATTTAGAAGAATGAAATATGACTCTGTCAACCACAGCTGTAGATTAAATAAATACATAAATTATAAAACATCACATGTAACAAAGAACATATCTTATTTCAGTAGATGCAGTGAAGTGAACACAAAAAAACCCACTATAAAATTCCTCATGCTCATATTATATGCACAGACACGTATTATTATTTCTCAATGAGAAAAACACACTCAAAGACAGTGTCAAAGATTGACGGCCTTGCGAGGAAACGGCTGCAGACAGGAATTGAACGACACTCAACGTGCGACGAACTCCGTCCCCACAAACATATTTAAGGCAACGTGTGATCTGGCACTGTAGGCTGTCCCGTCTGACTGTTAGCTTAGGCATCAGTCACGGCGATTCTGTTACATCTCATTAGCAGTGCTGCATGGCAACCGCTTGAGCGGAGCTCTTTGTCACTCCTCAGAGAGGCAAAACCAACATTGGTATAGCTGCCTTGTCTTGACCACTTTTCTTCACAAGCCCTTCATAAAATTCACTTAGTGGTTGTGTCAGAATGCAGAGGAAGTGTTAAAAATGACTATTTTGCTGTAATACTGTACTCTCATGTATTGTACATGCTTAGGAAAGTAGTTAAGACCAATAAGTGAAAACAAATAACCTATGTAAAAAAGCTTGACCCAAAGACGACATGACGGACGGCAGGCCTGGCAGGCGCTCACCTGAGAGGACGCGTACGGAGCTGGAGGACCTGATGGGCTGTCCGTCCTTCAGCCAGGCGATGGCGGGCAGGGGGATGCCCGAGGCCTCACAGGTCAGAGCCACCGGGTTCTTCACCACCACGCTGACGTTCTCTGGGACCTGCCGCTGACCGACGATGGTAGGGGGAACTAGAGGGGTAGGGGGGGTTATGGGAGGGGTCAGAAGGAACGAGAGTAGCAGAGTGATAGAATAACGTAAGAAGAGCGAGAGAAAGAAGATCATGTAGTTAACAAAAGACACGGACATTGGCAGACGTCTGTGATGATTCCCTTTCAAAATAAAAATAAGCGAAATAAGAAAAATTTACTTGTAGACAACCAGCACTGACTGGCCCCAGCGTCTCACCGTGCACGTTGACGTCGTGCTTGCTGTCGGCCTGCCCGGCCACGTTGACGGCGATGCACGTGTAGCGCCCCGTGTCGGACACCTTGGCGTCCTTGATCTGCAGCAGGCGCCCCTCGCTCAGCACCTGGGCCCCCCGCTGGCCCGCGATGGGCCGGCCGTCCTTCAGCCAGGTGAGGGCCGGGCGCGGCACGCCGTCCGCCTCGCACCGCAGCGTGACCTCCCCGCCCCGGGTGACCGTCACGTCCCCGCCGGCGCCCTCGCCACCTCCGATGGAGGGGCGCACTGCAGCGAGAGGAGGGGGATGGGGGGGTGAGTGATGGACCCCAGGGGATGTTACATGTACTCTTTGGAAGGTCTACGTAAGGCTTTATCATGCATGGCTGTGTATGAACAGTCGGACCAGAGACTGAGTTGACAAAAGAAACATTTTGAAATATGATGAAATTTGAAATGAAATATTTTTTAAACAGATCTTAGCATGTTGCACTTTTTTTGTGCGTCACTATTTGTCCATACAATCAGATGTCCATCAACACTACGTCATGCATAATAATATAACTACCCATGTTGTTGTATCTATTCCACAATCTACTGTGTTTACTACGAGCAGCATGCTTATTGTTCCTGACTGTCCTACACAGTGCGGTCTGTGCTGTACAGTGTAACTGACTCACCATAGACCTGCAGGCTGTACTCCTTGGAGGTGGTGCCGGCGGTGTTGGAGGCCGTACAGGTGTAGGAGGCCGGGTCTCCCCTCCCCGCGACGGAGATCTGCAGCTGACGGCCTCCAGACAGGACCCTGACCCGCGAGTCCATCTTCAGCTCAGCCCCTAGGAGAGGCACACGCTGGTGAACAGGCTGAACACACACACACACACACACACACACACACACACACACACACACACACACACACATACTCTCCTACACAAAAGGAAGAGGTTCATCATGAAAAACGAATCATCCATCTCATGCAGATCCCACTCACCAGCCTTCTTCCAGCTCAGACTGGGAGGGGGGATGCCGCTGGATTCACACACCAGTGTGATCAGACTGCCCTCCATCACCGTCAGTGGAGACACCTCCCCCGAGCCTCGGATACTAGGGGAGACTGGAGACAACACAGGGGGTTGCGACGGCTGATGGATTATGGGACGTGAAGGCAGCATTAGTGCTGTAACGTAACACTTGCATGTCCTATTTGTAGTAAAACACCCCACAGTTGACACTCTTGCCTCACCTCACACATATAAGGTGAAGAAGAAAGATAAGCTCACTTACCCCAGACATTGAGGTTGTAGTTCTTCTCTGTCTTGCCCGCAATATTCGTGGCCTCACAAGTGTACCTGCCAGAGTCTTGCACCTGGGCACTGTCAATCTACCGATCACATTTTAGAGGCACACAGTCAGAGATATACTGTATGAGTAGTACATCACATCTAACAAAACAGCAGAGATGAGGAGAAGTAGGGTCACGTTACCTTTAGCAAGCTCCCGTCCTCAGACACCGTCACGCCTGGCTTCCTGAAGAGTGGCCGGCCATCTTTGCGCCATGACAACATGGGTGGTGGGATGGCGTCACTCTGGCAACGCAGTTCTACTGAACGGCCCAGCATTACCGTGGCATTCACCTCTTCACCCATTATGTTTGGAGGTACTGGGATAAACACAAACACACACAGGCACATACACACAAATACACAATCACACACCAAAGAAAATACAGTTGGGATGTATTCGTTGACCCCTTGGTGAACTCTCCATTCTCGCGCACCTCTGAGATGGCCCTAATATTAGACTGATTTGGGCTGAGAGAGAAGCCTAGACCAAAACGTAATACTGAAGTACTGACAATCTGTTGCCAGACCATTTCCTCTTTGAGATTAAAAAACATTTGGCTGGGGTCAACAGTCTGACTGCCATGGAAACAAATCTGTTGGGGTTTCACAGATTGATGGCAGCGAACTACAATTCCCACGATGCCGCTACTGCATCATACACAGATTGATCTCAGACGCTGAGGCAGTCAAATTGGCAATGGTGCGATAACTCAAAACAACATGAATGCAATAAATGTATTGAAGTTTCCAGTCAAGGCATTTCCTATTTGAAACATAGAACATACTGTCTGTCCAACAATATAGCTCATATCAAAGGCAATAAGATACAGATGCTTTAATGTCAATGTCTCCCTGTTTAATTTAGACTAATCCTGAAGTATGCAATTGCTTCCTTCCATAGAGCAATAACGATGTTCTGAAAATCTGCAGTGGTCCTGTGAATGTATCTTCAGGCCAATTTCCTCTGCACACTGCTTGTTGGACAGCCGTCAGCATATGTTGCAGAATGATGAGGCTAGACAGGCCCTCGGCCAATCATACGGCCAGACACAGGAAGTTGACGTAGAATGGTTGCAATTACCACAACAAATCCGCCTCCATTTGTCTAGACGGTATCCTTTTGATCTTTTTAAAGAAATGTGGACGTTATCATTCCCTGCTACTCATGTTCATATACATCCCTAACCAGCTCAAGCCCAAACACCTGCATCCAACTATTCCAAAACGCCATCATTTCCAAACTACCTCATTTAAGGGAAAATTCATTAAAAAAGTTTTATCTTGATTGAACTTGTGTTGAAAGAACCCAGCTGTCAGATTGGAGTATGCAAGTTAGAGTGACATGGTTTATAGAAATGTTAAATGTGCAGGCAAGCTACACTTCCTTTTGAGACAAATTACTTATTTCAAACCAATTCCCATGTTAAAGTGTGTTTATTCAATGTGTTGAAAGACATTCCACAGTTGACAATACCGATAAGTCATAAGAGAATGCTCTTGGCTAGGAAAATAAAACATTTGTTTTGCAATGCATGACAAGTCTTTGTACTAATATTACAGTAATGCGTCTGTGTTTGTGTATGTGTTTGTGCATGTGTTTGTGCGTGTGTTTGTGCGTGTGTGTATGTGTGTGTGTGTGTGTGTGTGAACGTTTTAAAGTGGAACTTGGAGCACCACTCACCATACACATGCAGGTCATACTCTTTCTGTTGTTCACCACCAGCATTGACTGCCACACAGGTGTAGCGGCCAGTGTCACTGACCTGGGATCTGCTGAGCGAGAGAGCCCTGCCACCAAATAACACCTGGAGAGAACACAAAGACAGTACAGTTAAGAAACACTTTCATAAACATTCAATGTATTCACAAACACATTTCATGTAACACATATTGAAAACGACTTCACAAGGACACAGTCAAGAGCCCGCAAAGGAGTTGGAATAAAGTCCAACCTGTATGCCCTCAGACACACTGGCCACCGGGCTGCCATCTTTGAGCCAGGTGAGGCTGGGCTGTGGGACGCCGGAGGCCTCACACTCCAGCCTGGTAGGCTCATTCACCACCACCGTCACCATGCCTCCGGGACTGGAGATCACAGGGGGCACTGTCCGGGAGCAGACACGCACACACACACACACACACACACACACACACACACACACACACACACACACACACACACACACACACACACACACACACACATTTTTTATTTCTTATTATTTATTGTTACTGTTATTCATTATTTATAATTGAAATCTCAGCACGTCATGGTTTAGGTCTCCCTCCAGAAGACATTTGTTCTTGTTCTTCGTGTCTGAACAGGCGCTGATCCAGGGCGCTAGTCCGCTCATAAACACTCCGGACCAGCCCGTCATCGCCCTCTGGCACCGCGCCTCCAGTGCCTCGCTACCGTATCCAGTATGCCCAGTATTGATAGCCACGTGTGTTCTGTTTGTGTGGGATCTGGATGCGATTAGTGAGAGACCCGTTCGCCGTGGGACTGGCGGGGCAGTGTTTCCCTCACCGTACACCTGCAGGCTGTGGGAGATCTCGGAGGCTCCAGCCACGTTGACCGCCACGCAGCGGTAGAGGCCGGCGTCGGACAGCTGGGCGCGGTCGATCTCCAGCGCCTGGCCCCGCTTGGTGAGGGTCACCCCCGCCGCGCTGGTCAGGGGACGGCTGTCCTTGTACCAGGTGATGGCTGGAAACAAGACAGAAAGAAACCTGAGCATGGATAAAACGCCCACGTCTTCACAAGGTCCTTTCTGCTCATCACCGTTAGTTGTACTTTGTTGCTCATTCAGTCAGACAAACCCATCCATCTTTAAACATCTATTGAACGTTAACGCACATCAGTTTTGTCATGGTTGGGCCGGCTACATGTTGAAGCTCCCAGGATGTTGTACATATCCGGGAAAAACACATACATGGATCCCCTTGGGGCCACATTAGCTCAAAATATTAGCAGACCCGAGGTGGCAGTTGGGGTGGAGGTGGGAGCATTTCGTATCACCTCATTCAGCACAGCACAGAAACCAGCTTTGACTTCAGGTCATATAAATACTTCCCCCCTCCCTCAGGAGATGATATTTGATCGTGAACAGGTGTGTGAAGTGATTGGTGTGTGTAGCACGCGCAGTATGACCTCTTATGTCAGCAGCGCACAGACTTTGAGTTATCTGCCTGAATTTTAGTTAAGAGCTTCACGATAACTTATAACTCACCAAACGTGTGACTTTGTTTGGCACCTGACTGTTTGGTTGATTTTGACAATGCCATAAAATGACAACTACTGCCACCAATATTAATAATAATAAAAAAAATAAAAAGAGAAATTCACGCAGTAGCATGTGATCCGAGTCCCTTCCAAAAGACGCCTCCTGAACAGTCAGTCTTCCCAGTCTGATTCGTAACCAAACATGTCCTTAATTAAAACACGGCCATCCATTCCAGCCAACACACAGCACGGGGGCTGAACAGCTGCGAGTGATGGAGTCCCCCAACATATTTCAGCTTCAGACTCCCGCAGGTGCTTGAAACAGCACGCGTCAGAAAATACGTTTTTCACTTATCAGATCATATGAGAGTCAGACACCTGCGCTCAAAAATGTAGGCATGCCCTTAAGTCAGAAGTGTGACGTGGGAATGTGGGTGAAAATATAGAGACGAAGCTAAGATCCGTACACTGAACGGCGTGTTAAAAGAGTGTGTCAGGTTGAGTTCAGCCGAGCATGGCGGAGGAAGGCGGTTCTCACCGGGCAGAGGGCTGCCTGTGGCCTTGCACTCGAACTGGGTGGGGAAGCCTGCCAGGATGGTGTGGTTGAAGGTCTCTCCAGAGTAGGGGATACTGGGGGCCTCTGTGCAACACACACACACACACACACACACACACACACACACACACACACACACACACACACACACACACACATTTTGACCAATGTTAACAACACGCCCACATGATCCCGATGGCGTGTCCACCAACACAACCCAGCCCATTAAGACAAATGTGTCGACAGGGACCACCAACAACATGGAGACGGGGCTAAAGAATGAGCCGAGGAAGAGAGCGGGGGAAAAGAAATATAAGCCGAGGGAAAGCGATGAAGACGAGTGAGGCCACGGGGACAGAAACAAGGCCGTGTGTATGCCGCGTTACCATGGACACTGAGGCGTATGTGCTGCTGTGCCTCTCCCGCTGCGTTGGTGGCCACACACGTGTATCTCCCAGCATCCTCCAGTCTGGCGTCGGTGATCTGGAGTGTTCTACCTGCTGACTCCAGCTGCAAGGCACACACACACACACACACACACACACACACACACACACACACACACACACACACACAGAGAAACACAAAACAAGTTGTAAAATATTAAACGGACAAGCCAAAATCTAGACTATAAATTAGGGTGGGTGGGGTCTTGCAGCATAGCATCTGCAGTGATGGGGCTTCCGGAGAAGAGTTTTCATTTCGCAGTACTGACCAACACCCCTACTGTGTTGGCCAACCGTAGAGTATTATTTTCACACACAAGAGGCAAACCCACACACCCACACGCCCCATTTGCAATAGTAGCAGTGGCTGCTCCAACAACATCCGTATAGCACGCAGGCCGACACAGCTAAGCTTGCAATTCACCTTGAGGTGCTCCTGGGCAGTGTCCACGGGGCGGCCGTTCTTGAGCCAGGTGATGAGGGGCGGGGGGATGCCGCTGGGGACGCACTGCAGGCTGAGGGGCTTGTGGAGGACCACGGAGCGCTCGGCAGGCCCGGTGGCACGGATAGACGGGGGGACTGGAGGAGGAGGAGGATGGAGGGGTCGTGGTGGAGAAAGAAAAGACCGACCTCAGATACAACACCACAAATGAACACTGACAATATTAAAAACAACAACCGGTGTGATTTGAATATAAAAAGAGGTGTTTTACCCCAAATCGAGCACTCCCAGCAGCTTGCATTTGTAGAAAATACAGACAATGCCGTGTATCAGTACACCACAAGATGGCTGCCTTTCTTCTGTGTCTACTGGGAAGGCACAACCTACCGTGGACGGCCACGTTGAAGTCCCTCTCGTGGTCCCCTGCTTCGTTGGAGGCCACACACTGGAAACGGCCTGTGTCGGAGACCTGGGCGCGGGACACCACCAGGCGACGGCCGTTAGCCGCCACACGCACCCCGTTGCTCTGCCTGACCGGCTTGCCGTCCTTTAACCACCTAACCAAGACAAATAGAGAGAGAGATAAAGAGAGGGAGTGAGAGAGACCGAGAGAGAGAGAGACATAAAGAGAGAGAGAGAGAGAGAGAGAGAGAGACATAGAGAGAGAGAGAGAGAGAGAGAGAGAGAGAGAGAGAGAGAGAGAGAGAGAGAGAGAGAGAGAGAGAGAGAGAGAGAGAGAGAGAGAGAGAGAGAGAGAGAGAGAGAGAGAGAGAGAGAGCATGTGTATGTGAGTGTGGCCATAAATAAGGTGAGGAGTAGGTCTGTGTTTGTTAGTATGTACGTATAGGGGTTTTGCATTAGACACAGTGCATGCAATCGTAAGAAGGCTGAGTGTTTTTAGGAGGGCGTAATGAGGTTGTCCCAGGCCTTACGTGAAGACAGGAGAAGGTGTCCCCGTGGCGTGACACTCCAGTTCCAGGGGGTTGTTGATGATGACCGTGCTGTCCGTGACCTCGTCACCTCCGTCGACAAAAGGAGGCACTAAGAATGGACATGGAGTAGCAGGCTGTTAAATATACACGGCACATCCATTTGAAACACTCTCGCAAAAAGTCCAGGTTTCCATATCACTTTATCAATTTGTATACCGACCGTGCTATTACTAAGTGAACCATTTGTTGTGGACAATGACAGAGCTGTTACACTAAGTGGAACTATATTTCATATTTCTGTCGCTGGACTGCGCAGCGTGTGCAGTAAGAGGCTCCTCTCTCTCCGGGCTGTTTCTTGTGCACGTCATATTTCAGCCCCGCACTTGGTTCTACTTCTCACTGTCCATTTCATTCAGTGCCCACTTTCCCTTTCACATCCACGGCACAGAGTATTGCATTCCCAGCTTGACATTCCACAGGCCCTTATCTGGATGCACCGCTGGAAGTGCTCTGTGAAGCATGCACTATTCATTAACTCTGGCCCATCGCGCTCCAGATGCTGAGATGATCGATGCCGGGCTTATGCTAAGCCCTCTTTGGCACACACACACGCTCGTGTGTGTCTATGTTCACTTTAACTCATGGAAGCACTTGCATGACATCCAAGCTGGAGTTTCATGGAAAACATAGGAGTCATTCCATGTCTTGCGATCGTGTGTGTGTGTGTGTGTGTGTGTGTGTGTGTGTGTGTGTGTGTGTGTGTGTGTGTGTGAGTGTACGTGTGCGTATGTTTTGGGGGGTGGAGGATTGTGGTGCAGTAGGGGATGGGGATCCCAGTAAAGTGAAACACATGGTGTGTGAGTGTGCATTGCTTTTTAGTGTATGCACGTGTGTGTTTGTAAGAGAGGCCTATAGTTACTTAATGGCGTCCCAGTAGGCCTGCAGATCCCTCAACGCTGCTTTAGTCACAAGTCCATTGTAGATTTAAGTGTTTCACTGTTGATCCAATTTTGTTCTCACAAATTGACTTTGAAAAACGATGGTTTCCACCCTCTCTTCTATTCACACTTACACGTGAGCACGCACACACACATGCGGGCGCACACACCCCCGCACACACACACAGTCAGACACACAATCGTTTCTCACTGGCGGAGCAGCAGATCATCAACAGCTTTCTTCTGGGCGTGCCGTGCTGACACTGACTGATAACTCGGGTGAAAGAGCAAGACGACGGGCCGGTGTTTTTACGGACTCCTGCCTCCTCACTTCTCTCCAATTAGTCTTCCCCTGGTTCCTTAAACTCCACTGCTTACAACAGGGTGGCCCGTAACCGCTTGAAAACAAAATGGATGTTGATTTATGACCGGATAGGTCCAAACAGTGTGTTTGGGTTTCTCGACTGCTGTTTTTCTTTTTTTAATTGGCTCTCTCTTCGCGATGAAAACAATAAATATCTCCTGAGAGCGGAGGAGATTCGGTTCCTATACTAACATCTACAGAGCTCGGTGTGAATGAACGGAAACAAAGAGGAGAGTGTGTGTGTGTGTGTGTGTGTGTGTGCGCATGCGCGCGCGTACCCAGAACGCCGACGTCGTACTTCACCTCCGTCTCCCCGGCCACGCTGGTGGCCACGCACACGTAGCGGCCCGCGTCGGACACGGCGGCGGAGGGGATCTCCACGCGGCGCCCCTGCCGGAGGACGCGCACGCTCTCCCCGGCCCGCACGGGCACGCCGTCCTTCAGCCAGGTGAGGGAGGGCGGGGGGTGTCCGGCCGCCTCGCACTCCAGGGTCAGGGGCTTGCCGAGGACCACCGTCTTCTCCGCTGGGCCGCTCTCACCCCCTGGGATGGTTGGAGGCACTGGGGTGGGAGGAAAAAGGGGGAGGATGGGGTTTTAAGAACGGGGCTGTCTTAAACGTCCTTATTTCGCGGATTTACGACCGCTGCCAAGTCACTGTCAGCTTGAGTGTTGAAGTAGAATTTAGTAAGAAAAAGAAAAAAAAGTTGCATGTTTTGGATTACTGGTACTTGGCTTAGAGTTCAATTTTCCCACGTAACTCTTCTACGTCTCCCTTTAGTTTCCCCTTCTATTTGTTACTCTATCTACCGAACTGATGGACTACTCCTCGTAAACCCCTTACGGTAGACGTCCAGGTCGTATCTCTTCTCGGCCGTGCCAGCCACGCTGGCCGCCCTGCAGCTGTACTGGCCGGCGTCGGAGGCCTGGGCCCGCGGGATCTTCAGGAAGTGGCCTCTCTCCACGTACTGCGCCTGGCGGCTGGACAGGACGGCCTGGCCGCCGCGGTACCAGGTGACGGCCGGCGTGGGCACCCCGCGCGCCTCGCACTCCAGGGTCACCACGGTGTCCAGGAGGGCCGTCACCTCTGAGGTCACGTTGCCTCCCTTGATGGTGGGAGGCACTGCGGTGAAAATGGACAAAGGTTTATAAAAACGCGTGCGTAAATCACAACGTAGTTTGAGCTTAGGGAAAACATCCTCCCCTATCAAGCATACTCACACACATGTTACGACACATGAGCTACATACGCAAACACCAATCTCACCATAGACGCTGAGGTTGAAGTCCTTAGACTGTTTGCCGGCTGCGTTGGTCACGCTGCACTGGTAGCGGGCCTGGTCTCCTAGACGGGCGCTCTTTATTTTCAACACCTGACCCTTGTTGGTGACCTCTAGGTTAGGGTCACCTAGAAACACCAGCCTGAGAGGGCAGAGTAAGATTTCACTGTAGTTTAGGTTCTACGGGCAACACTGCATTGAAAGTCTAACAACGGGACAGTAGTAACTGCATGTCCTTCCTTCAACTCCACACTTTCATTGCATTCTCAAATAGTTGATAATAAATAAAACATGTCAATGCCAAATCCATGTGGAGGAGATTGTATACTTTGAATACCAATGGTGTGTCTATATATATATATATCAAGTGGCATGTTCGACAAATTAAAAGGAGAAGGATTGAGCAACTTTCCCCTATAAACAATTATCTAGAGTTGTTACTGGTCACTCACTTCCTGTCTTTGTACCACTGGATTGTGGGAAAGGGCACTCCTTTGACCTTGCACTCCAGAATGATCTCCTGGTTGAGTACAGCTGATGTGTCGAGAGGAGAGCCTGTTCCTATGATGGTGGGGGGCACTAGAACACAGACAAGAGATCTGAAAATTATCTTTATATGTACGTATATATCTATTTATATTTATATCTATATTTTTACTATCTTTTTAAATCCAAAGTTACCCATAAATGTGGAGTAAGGGTAAAAAACAAAGCTTTAAGTGTTCAAAGTTAAGCGTTTTATGTCAGTTCTGTTTTTGGGGTGCAAGATTTTACAGTTGGTTTTGGAACTTAATCATGGTCTAATAAATATAATTGATTTCCTTCAAAATGTTCAAATATTCTGTTTGTTATCTGTGACAGCACTGTGTCTCTCTTCTTACCCAGGACATCCAGGAAGAAGTGTTTCTCAGTGCTCCCGGCGATGTTGATGGCCTTGCAGCTGTAGCTGCCTGTGTCTGCCGTGTTAGCCTGCAGGAGCCTTAGGGTCTTCCCCTTCTGCAGGATCTGGACGCTGCTGCTGGGGACCACCTGCCAAGAAGATGTCATACACATTCACTCTGTGATGATCTCTGGAAAAATTTGCTTTGTCATCAAGTGTTATACAAGATAAAAAAAAAATATATATATTATAAAAAATTAATTAAGATAATTTTGATCAAAAATATTTTCAAGGTTAAGACTTACTTCTGTGGAAATGATTGTTGGATTTAGACATAAAGTATGATCAAGCATTTTACAGTTTCTACAGTGAGTTTCTGCTGACGGCAGGCAGATCACCAGATTGATTTAAACTGCTCTATGTTAGCAGACAGCACATTATAATGTAATATTGCAATTGCAATGCGTCTTCGCTGCTAACTTAGTCCGTGACTGGCTCTCGTATTAATAGATCATTTTTATTATGTGTTCATTATGTGCATTTTAAGTTATTCAAGTGAGACCCAATTGCTTTCAAAGTATGATTGGATATTTCCTAACTACTGTTTTCATTCAAAACACACACACACACACACACACACACACACACACACACACACACACACACACACACAAAGAAGTAGGAGCACACACAAGCTTGCGCAAAGTATATAAGTATAGCTAAACAACACACACAATTTATCCCAAGAGAGCTCCACATAAAGATGTTTTTATGAGCGACGTTATGACTTTTATGGCTGCTCTCTTGGAGCGTGCGCCCTGTGATCATAGCTCCCCCTCTTATTACAGCCTGCTATCGTTATTAATAAGGCCAGAGCAGACTTTACTTCTCAATATGACTTCTCATTACTATTCCAGTGTAAAGTGCCCAGTTCAAAACATGAAATCTAGCAATAGTTACAGCACCTTGTAACTCTGGTTTTGAAAGGTGATTTATAAATAAAGGTGCTTCATAAATAAATTAACTTACTCCCTACTTACTTTACTTGGCTATTCGTACCCCAGTGTACTAATGCTACACATGGCCAATGCTAACAAAAGGAGCAAAAATAATGTTCTTAAGAAGTGAGCTCCTGCATTGACGTGGTATTTATTTTTTTAACATGTCACCTACGGGCACGCCGTCCTTGTACCAGGTGATGACGGGGCTGGGACTTCCTGTGACATCACACACCAGGTTGGCGGGCTGGGACAGCACCACGGACACGTTCCCGATGGATTCCCCGTCCTTTATTTCTGGGGGCACTGTGGGAAGGGAATAGAGCGGACGATGACTGGAAGATCTACCACATGTGGTATAACATGGCATGCAGAGAAGAATCATCGTTCAAGATTATTTCTCATTTTATTTTTTTATATCAAACTGCTTGCTCCACCAATAACTGTCTCTGTATTCACCAAGGCAATAACTGCAATAACATTTTATGCCGGGGTAAACATCAGGTGACCTGTTAAGCCACGATAAAACACGCCAAGCCCGGCGTCGCTCCCTCACCGTTGACCTTGAGCTGGTACTTCCTCTCGGTGGTGCCCGCGTCGTTGGCGGCCGTGCACACGTACTCGCCGTCGTCCAGCGGCGTGACGGACGCCAGGATGAGCAGCGTGCCGTCCTCCAGGATGGATAGCCCCGGCTCGCTGCCCGTCAGCTCCTGGCCGTTACGCAGCCACCTGATCACCGGCTTGGGAAGACCTGGGGATGAGGGAGGGATACGGACGGAGAGGAGGGGAGAGGCCCAGAGATACGAGGAAGAGGAAGGTACATGAAGTTACAAGATGAAACAGGGTTGAGATGACAGGCCTGCTACTCTTCTGTGTACTAGTATGGTGTACTGTAGTCCAACCTATAGCAGGGCAAGGGAAGGCGATGCGCTGATTGGCCACTCTCTCTTGCAGGGGTCTGTTGAAGGGGGGTTCCAACACTTCTACTCGGGGGGGCACTGAGGAAACACGGAAACATAAGTCTGACAGCAGGCCTGTGGCACTACTGTAGCCTGAGGAGTACACACACAGTCTTTACATATGAAGAGCAGCGCAGCTTTACTGTGACTTTAAACAGTCTAAAACGGTCACACTGCCACACTGCATGCTGGTACCCATTGTTCCTGGTCACACTGGACTGTTGGCTCCAGCAAATACAGCAGGGGCAGCTATTTGGTGAGCGTCACCCAACACCCACCTTGCACCAGCAGCTCTACGTTGGCCTCGTCTCTCCCGGCGATGTTGGACGCCACACACGTGTACACGCCCTCTTCGCTCAGCGCCACCTGGGACAGGATCAGGCTACCATCGGCACCGGCCAGCAGGGCGGCGCCGTCCTTCAGCCAGGTCAGGGAGGGCTCGGGGGACCCTCTCGCCACACAGGGCAGCTCTACCGGGTGGCCCACCTGGACCTTCATCACCCTGGGGCCTGGCTGGATGCTGGGCGGGACTGGATGGGGGTAACAGACGATGGTGGGAATAGAAAAGAGAGATTATGTGCTTACTTTGTCAATGAATGTCATATGAGAAAGAGAGAGAGAGAGAGAGAGAGAGAGAGAGAGAGAGAGAGAGAGAGAGAGACTAATCAGAAACAATGCAATAGCAAGGATGAACCTGACGGGATTTGGAAATATAATATAGGCTTATCTTTAGGAAAAATCAATGACTGCCATAACACATTTATTTCTCTGTTTTTACAATGAAGCTTGAATAAAAATGCGTCAGCCAATCGGTCGGTAGTCTTATTCCCGTCTTTAACTGAACCCACATGCTCCTTGATGATGATAACCTGTCACCCAGATGGCTGCAGGTTAATTGCAACCTTCTGTAATCACTTCAGAGTTTTCCTTAGTCACCCTCCACTAAAAACTGTTATTTGACAACCTCACCTTTCTCCTTTTATAATTTTCGGGAACATTTTAACCAGTTACTGTACATGCTTGTTTGGCGTGGTTACAATAGTATAGTTATAGCGGTTTCATCCCTACCATGAACACTGAGGTGCACTGTCATGGTGAAGTTGCCGGCAATGTTGGAGGCCACACACACGTACAGGCCGCTGTCTGACACTCTGCTCCCCAAGATCTTAATGGAGCCGGACGGGAGCTGCTTGTGTCTGCGAAAGAAAGATTGCACACCCACACAAACGCACACACACTTTAATCTCACTGTAACCACGCACGCAGACAGAAGCGCGTTTCTAAATCAAGGGTTTGTATATAATCCCGCCTATCTCTGTACCCAGTCACTCCTCCGCCCCCCAAAGAAAGCAGAACATTGCTTTCAAATCCCCCACCGACCACAATTACAGCTTCTCTGCCAGACAGGGTGTATAACAGGGGAGGAGTTGGCACTTGTTGCAGCAGTTATCTTAGCCCGACCACAAACTATCACCCACGCAGCTACGTAGTGTGAAAAGGTCTGGAACTGTCTTTGACCAAAAAATATAATAATTAGAGAGAGAGAGAGAGAGGGAGAGAGAGAGAGAGAGAGAGGGAGAGAGAGAGAGAGAGGGAGAGAGAGAGAGAAAGAGAGAGAGAGAGAGAAAGAGAGCGAGAGAGAGAGAGAAAGAGAGAGAGATGCACATCTGGTGTGAGTGAGTTTGAGAGTATCTATGTGTTTATGTGTGGGTGATATGGGTATGGGTGTGTGTGTGTGTGTGTGTGTGTGTGTGTGTGTGCGTGCGTGCGTGCGTGCGTGCTGTGTGTGTGTGTGTGTTCTGTAACCTGGGGGAGAAGGGGGATATGAGCTGCCTGTCCTTGGCCCAGGTGATGGTGGGAGGGGGGACACTCTGGACCTCACAGGGCAAGGTGATGTCATGGCCCTCGATGACAGACATGTCCAGAGTCACGTTATCCCCTCCACTGGACCTGGGGCGCACTACACACACACACACACACACACACACACACACACACACACACACACACACACACACACACACACACACACACACACACACACACACACACACACACACACAGAGACTAGATTGTACATACTCTAAGCAAAGCAACATAATATAAGACACGCCAGGCTCTGTTGGGACCACCAGTGCATAGAACAACTCTACGAGTCCATTAGACAGCATGGAGAGCCTCTCTCTGGGCCTTACCATAGACTGTCAGCTGGACCTTCCTGTGGCTGTAGCCCGCGGCGTTGCTGGCGGTGCAGAGGAACTCCCCCGTGTCATCCCCCGAGGGCGAGGCCAGGAGCAGGCTGCCGTCTTCACCCAACGAGAAGGACGGACCACCCAGGCTCAACAGTTCCCCATTCTTCAGAGGGTGTGAGTCACCGGGGGCAAAGGTCAAGGGTCAGCGAGTTCATTTCATTAGCTGAACACTCGGTGGGGTGTGAAGCGGACGGGGTAAGTGTGTGGGTGAGGTGTGTAGGCACTTGAGTATGATAACATGCATAACCCTAATGGCCCAAAAAAAATCTAAATACAAAACTGTGCTTTGACCACAAGTACAGAACATACAATTCTTGAATCACCGATATCACCTGATTGGATGACGAAAAAGTCAAAGTACAGTTTTTTGTGTGTAGAATACTAAGGAGATCTGACTGAACTACAGTGAGGGAACAGCTGGTGCAACAGGTTCTGGCTTCATTCGTCTCCACAGCCCACTTTACTTTAACAGCAACACTTTAACAAGTCAGAGAACCCATGGCGAGAAAAGAGAGAGAGAGAGGGAGAGAGAGAGAGAGGGATAGAGAGCGAGAGCGAGAGAGAAAGAGACATATACAGAGAGGCTTATACATGTGACTGCTGTATAAATGCACAGCAACCGCGCATGTCTGTGCCGTTGTGTTTTTATGTGAACAGGCAGTGGTTGTTCTGAATGGGAACTGTCGATGCCAAAAGTATTTATTCCTAACCGAACATTTTTCTGACTGGAAAAAAAGTCTTTCACATCGGGAAACGAATACTATGGATGCAATGGGAATGTCAGCCAAAAGATCACAAGCACTGTTCTTTTAGTTCTTTTAGTTCTTTTGCCTCTTCACTCTTTTTCTTTCTCTCACGCTCTCTCTCTCTCTCCCTTTATCTCCCGAAACATTTAGACAACAGATCCGGAATAGACAACAAATCCACACCACATGTGAACACGTACGTAAGCGAGCGTGTCCGGTGCAGACACAGTGCATGAGCTCACTAATAGAAAATAGCTGTCTCCTGCTCTCACGTCATCGCCTTGCCCCACACAAACACTCTTAGTATTTATATAAAGATGGTCAGAGGTGCACAGCATGGTTAAGAATATTGTGCAGGGACTGGTTGTATTGTCAGTGGAAAACACAAGAAACATATCCGAATCCAGCATGTCATTCCTTATCTTTGCTGCGTCAGGCACTCTAAACATCTATCATCAATGTCTTTGTATTACAATTCCTTTTTTTTACATTCAAATCATCTAGGCTTTCAGTATGTCAAATGAAAGACAAAGAAACCGAATACATAACATTTACACACCTTGGCCCAGGTTATCGCTGGTGTGGGCACTCCACTGGCGCGACAGGGCAGGGAGATGGGGGTGCCCTCGATGGTGCTGAACACCTGGGGGCCGTGCTTGATGGTGGGCATCACTGGACAGGAGACAAGACAGATGAAAGCAACGTTAGGCTTCTAGGAGGGAAACGGATAGACACAAACAGTCCATACATTAAGTAGAAACACAAGTATGCATCAACAGAGCAATGCACAACCACATTATCCCTGGCTTTTTATTGACCGTTGAGGTAAGAAGGAGTGTAGGAAGGAAGATATTTTACATATTAAAGAGTACAGAGTGGTTCCAAACAAAACAGCCTGCCAAGCTAAATTAGCCTTCAATTCTGTCTTTTAATGTTTTCACCAAACCTGATGAGATTCATCACTTTTGTTTGTCAGTGTAAGTGCATGCCTAGGCCTGTGTCTCTCCTGGTATGAATGTGTGTCTGTGTGTGTGTGTGCTTGTTCTACTGCTGCGTCAGTGAGGCTGAAAGTCACTTTGATTGCTGACATTGCTCTCCTTCATCGCTCCCTTGCTCCCCCTCTTCCTCTGTCCCAGTCTATCTGTTTTATCAATAAAGTCCTGGGCTGTATCTGTGGAAGATATTAGCCTGGAAATGTTTGGAGGGTATCGTGAACAAACCAAAACAGTTTTGACTGTTGTTTCAGTTATAGTGCGTAAGGATTTGCAGCTGAAAAATAACTGAAATTGTAACAAATGTGGTGTCCAGTACAATATATTGCTGATTGTACAACAAACTGAACAAAAAAAAAATGAACCCTTAAACGTTGCTGGTGTATTTTTCCAGAATGTTTATGCACATGCATTAGCTCTTGTTAAAGCACTTCAACTCCGTTGGTACTGCCATTCTTTCCTAAGAGACACCTTATTAAAGTGGTCGACTTACACAGGACTGTACATCCATATAGGCATGACCTAATGCCAACGATTTTAACGACTGTCATTTAAATGACAAATGACTTGATTTTCACTGAAGAAGGTACTGAAAATTGGCTCTAATAAAAAGAAACTAGAAATGAGAAATGTTTTTCCTCTTCCAGTTCCAAACTGTACCAACATGCACAGCTGGTCCTAGTTTTGATGAAAACTCAAGACAATCTTATTCATGAAGTAAGAACATTCCATGGAGCAAAAAAAAAAAAAGATGGAGAGAGGTGGAGGGGAAAGGGGTATGGAGAGAGAGAGAGAGAGAGAGAGAGAGAGAGAGAGAGAGAGAGAGAGAGAGAGAGAGAGAGAGAGAGAGAGAGAGAGAGAGAGAGAGAGAGAGAGAGAGAGAGAGAGAGAGAGAGAGAGAGAGAGAGAGAGAGAGAGAGAGAGAGAGAGAGAGAGAGAGAAACAGAGAGAGAGAGAAAATAAAGGGCCATTGTATGTGAGATTTGATGAAGGTTAAAAATACTATGGACTGACTCCAACACGGCCCTTCAATGATTCAAAGCACGGTCTGGTCTTCTTTATCAATAGAATTTATGAGAAATCAAAACAGCACATTGTTTCACGCAGCCCAGTGTTTGGCACAGCGATGTAAGCCTACCATAAATACTAGCCACACTCATACGCCTTAAGCTGCTCCACCTTCCTCGGGCTCCGGGGGTCTGTCTTACCGTGGATGTTGAGGGTGGTGGTGCGGTTGCTCGCCCCCACCACGTTCTCAGCCAGGCAGGTGTAGTCCCCTCCGTCCTCCAGTTGAACCCGCTCCATGTGGAGGCTGCCGTCGCGCCGTATGGTCACGTACTCGTCTGAGGTTAGCTGGCGGAGGAGCGCACAAACACGTACGGTCCAATTATATAGGTAGGATACAGAAGTGCATACTGTGTATGAGGGATAGAGGGTTCAAAACTATAGAATACCGTGGAAAGTTGTAGCTGAGATATGTTTCCGCTGATTAAGCACTTACAGGTCTATTTGTGACGCCGGCTTCTCACTACTTGAGCATGCGTGTGTGTGTGTGTGTTCTCAATGGTGTGTTCATTGTCCCAGTCAGTAAGCGGTTTCCCTGTGAGTATGTTTCTTATGATCACGCAATCTCACAACCCACACAGGGCCCAGAGCATGGACGTTCACATGTAGGATACACTCGCAGACAGCGTGAGCGTATGTTTGAAGGAAGGTGTGTGTTCCCTCACCAGGCCATAGTTGTGCAGCCACTGCCTCTCAGGTAAGGGGTTCCCGGCCAGCAGCACGCAGGGCAGAGTCACCTGCTGGTGTTCCACCACACTGAGCACGCTGGCACTCATGGCGATGACTGGGGACACTGCCAACAACACAGCTGCTGAGTCAGTGAATAAGTAACGAATAATTACAAATTATTGTCAAAAGAACCTGGTCATGTATAATTCATCATTAATGTGCGTAGGTATTCATGTACTGTACACATGTCCCTGTGAATCAATCAGGAATGAGGAAACGAGGCAATAAAAGGTGTTCTGAGTTTCTGGGGCTCTGAGGTTTACACACTGACTATCTCTGTGGCAAGTGTTCAGACAGAAACCGAAGATTTATCTGTGCGTGCATGTGGCGTGCATCGGCTGCTATAAACACATCATGGGCACTCTCCACAGACGAGAAGTGGTCACAGTCCTCCACATAAACATTAGAATGATATCATGTGTGCCTTAAACGGTTTGGACAGGGTTGTGGTCATCTATGGTCTGACAGAACAGCACCACCCTGCTCTATACACACATCAGCCATAAAACCGCCAGCTGTAATACGCACACGCACGCGCATGCACACACACACGCACACACACACACGTTTATCATTTCGACAAATGTCTTTAAAAGCCCTCCTCCAACATGTGTGTCCTACATGTTTCTTTAATTCAACATCTGGCTGGGAGACGTGTGTGTCTAAAGCAGCGGACGGCACATCTAACGTGTTCGATCGTCTCCCGGCGGTAAGGCAAACACCCGTCACTTAGCGCTTCCCTCGGCCTCTCACACGCTGCCCGGTGGCGTGAGAACTCTGAGGCGGCTTCATTCAGCTAACCAGGGGGGTGACAGGAGGTACAGGGGTACAAGAGGTTGAAAGATGGTGCAAGAGAGATTAGGACTCAGAGACGAAGCACAAACACACCGCCCTAAAAACACACAGCACAGCCGCAACTATTATACAGCCACTAGGGCTTTAATGGAAGTATTGGGATCTCCATGACGTGTCGTTAGCGGTAACTGCAGCTGCTACACACTCAAATTGGGAGCATGAACTCCAGACTAATTGAGCTGCCGTTGCAACGCTGGTCCCGCTTTGCTTGCGGCGTGACCACGGCAACGCCTTGGCCCGCTGTTGAAGAGGGACTGGGGGACTGTGTCACTAGGGGAGCTGGGCAGCAGTGGAACAAAGGAGGGCCGCCGGGTGGGTGCTGACCTTTGGCCCAAATAAGCCCCCCGCGTGTCGGCCCCGGAGACTAGGTCGGCCCTGCGGTTAACAGAGTGCACGTGTGTCAACACTGCCACTTAGGCACGTCAATGAACTCCAACAGCCACGCAAACACACACACGCACACACACGTGCACACACACACATACACCTGGTGGTATGCGGTGAACGTGCTGCTAACATGTTTAGGGAAATGTAATTAAAAGAGGTGTTTTTTATTAACATAAAAAATGACAAAAACAAATTCCTAAAAACATCCACACGTTGTTAATACACTTTTAAATATATTATAAATAAGCAAACTGCACACTTAGGCACACACACTGTTCTGTATATACTGTATGATTTATCCAATTTCTTTGAAGTTTAAGTGCAGGAAAAGTGAGGGGTCAGAATCATTAGAGGTCTGATCAACAATGTGCAATGCTTCGTCACTTTGATCAACTACAGTCAAAACCTATAGGAATGCATGCATACCTGAAACCCCTTTGAAGCTGTGGGCCTGCTGCTATGCCTCAATGTCCACTCACACACACACACACATGCGCGCGCGCGCGCACACACACACACACACACACACACACACAAACACATCCACACACACACACACAAGTGTATACCCTCACATGATTTCAGAAGTTCTGACATCCCTTTAAACCATGCCAGAATATTCCAGCCAAGTTTTGCTCTGTTCACCCCTACATTCCCTCTCTCTCAAATAAACTTGATGCATGCGTGCCATAACTCAAACACGACTCCAGTGCAACGGAAAGATTGCTCAAACTCACTGTCCACCTTTTCCAAAATACTCCCAGGAGAACATTGGCTTTCTTAAACACAAAGGGAAAAAGTTACTTTTTCATTGCACATAAACCTGGGAAAATAACTGGTGGCTCTAAAAATGTTGATCACTTAAACTTAAAGTGTTGCCTTTGAGGTTAACATCTCGCCTGGTGACCTATTTGCTGGTATTTCTGGATCTTTGTGCGATGCCGCTTCAGCAGAGTGAGTTACCAGAGTCAGCCCCTCAATGTGGAAAGCTCATCGGTAAAAAACAGAGTTGGTTAAGCTCCGTTCAGCTCAGTTCAGAGGCCTGCTCCAGTAATGAGACAGGGTCCCCCTACAGCTCTTACCTAGTCCCGTGACCGTGACGGTGGCCTGGGCCTGGACCTTCCCAAACTGGTTGTGGGCCTCACAGACATACACCGCCTCGTCCTCCACCCACAGGTCTGAGAGGGCGACAGATCGAAACGCGGAGGTTAATGCGTGTGCCACGTGGAGCCAGCCGGTGCTTTCGCGCGTGCGCGCCTGCCGACCACTCACTGCGTATGTGCAGCTGCCCGGCCCGCTGCGTGACGGCGCTGGGGGTGTGCTGCCGGTGGAAGAGGGGCGCCCCGTCCGCTCTCCTCCACTCCACCTGGGGCTGCGGGTAGCCCTGGGCGTGGCACGTCAGGGTCACGTCGGAGCCGATGTCCGCCGCGACGTCCAGCGGTTGCCGGGAGAAATGGGGTGCAGCTGGAGTTAGAAGGAGGTCACAAAGGTCAACTACAATTACCGGGACGTCAGCTTGAGAAACCACCAGTTATATTACATTTTTTTACGTCACAAAACTGATCTTTATTCGTGTCATACTGGATTTCTGTAAGTCCAGTTCCTAACACTGTCAATATTATAGTGAAGGATCAGTCAGCAAGGTCCTGTAGGTAAGTCATCTATGTTTAACCCAAGAGAAAGACGAAAAAATACAGAGGGGGAAAAAGTGTTTGACGCACAGAACATAGCACTACTTTATAATCCAACCTGCTATCGTGGGAAACCTCTAAACGTTTGTGGTGCTAACCTCCAACATTCAGGGAGATCTTCCCTGAGGAGGTGCCCGCTGAGTTGACTGCGACGCAGGTGTAGTCTCCCGAGTCAGCCACCCGAGTCTCCCTGATGGTCAGGGTCCCTCCCTGGGGGCCGATGTCCACAGTAGGCGAAGGAAGCAGCTGGAGGTCACCTGGAAGTCAAAAAAGGCCCAGTTTAACGGTCTCCATGGCTGCTCTGTATACTCTTCAGAACCATCTGTTTGCTATCTTGTTATGAACGAGTGTGTATTTCTTTGTGTGTGTGTGTGTGTGTGTGTGTGTGTGTGTGTGTGTGTGTGTGTAAGTTTGTGAAAGAGATAAAGACTATGAATCATTCATCATTCTGACTGATTCCCCTATAGTCATCTCATTGGGATTGGACTATGGGGCATACTCAGAGAGTTCATATTGATGTCTGACACTTTCCAGCTGCTGGAAAGTCCCTGATGTTTTGTCTAGTTGTTACTGTCCTTTTGTTAATGCGTAAATCCCCAATTCTAGTTTTCGGCTTGACCTTCTGTTTATTTTCCTGGGGTATCATGTTATCATCACCTCCTCTCTGAGGGTCATGAACGGACATCTGCTGGCCCTTTTCAAATTGGCTAATAGTACTAGACAAATGGCCAAGTGAGAGACTGGAGAACTCAGTATTTCACCAGTAGCTGAGCGCTTTCATAAAGGAGAGTAACGGCAGTGGATGTCTTAAGAGCTGGGTGTCAGATCTGTCAGAGGAGCAAAACACAGCACACTTCTTCACACGCATTTAAGGAAACATTTCCGGCATCGTTGTCCAGTATGAATGATGGTGTTTATACAGGTCTCATTCCAGCCTTTTCAGTGCTCATATGAATGTCATTGCAGGTGTGTGTGTGTGTGTGTGTGCTGGTGGATGGGTGTGCGCGTGGCTGCGCATGTATTCGTGCGTGTGACAGCAGCATTCTCTGCTCACCTTTGTACCACCGGACCTCAGGTGGAGGGATCCCAGAGGCAGAGCAGGCCATCACTGTGGTCTCCCCTAGTCCAATCAGAATCTCACTTTGCACCACGAGCACCACAGGAGATTCTAAGGAAGGAGGAGCAACAGTCTTATCAATATGGGCCACTACCTGTAGGTGTGTACAGTAAGTTAGTGTCCTGGACCTTCAGACCGCAGTGCCGTTCCACACCCCCATCCTGTTGTCTCAAAGGATTTAGCATCATCACACGACCTTTTTAACTATTGATAGAGAATCAGGGACTCCCAGCACAGATTGAGTGGAACGATCACTCACCAATGTAAGTAAGGGTCGAGGCCTGTGTGTCTGTCCCAGCCACATTGCTGGCCAGACAGCCATACACTCCACCATCTTTCTGCTCCATGCTCCTGATGATCAAGGAGCCATCTGGGGTCATCCTGTGTCTGGAAAAGAGTCTGGGAACTTAAAAACATTCACATTGCAACGCAGCCTTATCATCAAGTATGCTATCTTCCCAGAGCAAAAGAAATAAAAGTATGGTTGTCTGAAAGACTGAATACACCTGCTAACGACTGACCTACGAAAAAGAGCAATCAAGACGAGACACGAGCGAACCCTTCCCTGACCTCTGACCGACGCTTGTCAGAAAGGTGAAAGGCCGTGACCTCACCTGCTAGAGCCCATGATGAACATGTCATTGTGGGTCCAGACCAGGCGGGGGGAGGGGTGGCCCGTGGCTGAGCACCTGATCTTCACTTCCTGTCCAGTCACAAAAGTCTGGTTCTGTGGGTCCACTGAAACACGAGGGCGCTCTAGAGGGGAGGAGCGCAGAAAATTACATATATATGTATTTCATAAGTACATGTATATACATACAATGAATGCACATAATACACATATACATAACAGCTCTAACACATGCAAAGACTTACCATAAACATAACAGAACATACAGTTTGTGGTTTAACAGGGCTACCTAGAAACACAACCAAAAATCTTGTCATCTCTCGTTGTATTGCTGAAATCAAGGCTGTGGAATCCACAGTGATTTTTTAATTGTTTCATTATGTGTAACTCATCCTTAAAAACATATGTTTTTATTATTATTCCTCATTGAAAGAAGGATCTTCAAAGTCCCAGGTGCGCCCACTCAATTCCAAGCTCCTGTCTACTTAATGAGGAAAGAGGACTTCTAAGGATCACTTCGCATGATAACAGTCCTGTTCCCATTCGGAATGTCCGAACAGGATTTTGTTACCCAGTGTTCACACACACCATTATTCAAATACTGACAGTACATTATCCTTGAAGGCCATTTTTCTAGAAAACTTTAAAGAAGGCACTAGCATGATGAATGAGTAGTGGCTAAAAGTTCAAATGTCTGACTATATACAGTTAACCACAGTACTGTGGGTGTTCATGAATGTACAGTACGGTGAGTTGACACCTTGTCCTTCCAGACTTTGAGTAGCCCTGACGCCTCAATGATAAATAGTGTACGTGTGCCTTCAATTACACAATTAAGATCATACCTAAATTATATCTTGACTCGAAACAAATACGAGAAACACCTCTAACAACATGTGAAGCATGTTCATTTATCTTGGTGGCACCTGAGGCTACAAAACACGTACAGTGCGACCCGTTGAGCCAAACTGATGGGTTTCTCTTATTCTTGCTATATAGTACCTGTGTCTGACCTCTCATGAACTGGCCCACCCCTATGACTAGGTCACCCTGCCCTGTGGGGAAATTAAAACATTCATGGCGGACCAAACCAATGTTTTCCCAAAGAGAGGGGGGAGGAACATACTTCTTCCATTTGTCAGCGTACACCTTGTTATGTTGAGTAAGGCCTCCATCTCCCTATCTCCCTCGCTCCCTCCTTCCCTCCCTCCCTCCCTCCCTCCCTCCCTCCCTCCCTGTGAGTTGACTTGGCCCAGTGCGGCGGTGTGTCAGCAGTGCTAGCCTACTTCAAAGCGGGACCTAATGACTAGGATGGGACTGAACACGGGGTAATTAGAGCAGCCAGGGGCAGGAGTACAGCTGTTCAGGGTGACCAACACACCAAGAGAAAAAGAAAGAAAAAAACGCCGCAACATCTATTAAAAAAACATGATTAAAAAGTGTTGTGGGACAGGAGAAAGAGAACAAATAAATACCTATAGCGTGGCACAGAATGCCAGAGAAGAAGAGCTAACCAAACCCACCCAAGCTTGGGAAACCTTTTGAGTCTAGGTCAATTGAGCAACGTCTCACTCAATGAGGCGAGTAAATGACAGGGCAGGCCTGGGGGGCTCCCCTCCAGAGGTGTCTCCAGCATGAAAGACTCCGGCCTCCCCGTTCGAGGAGTGCCATAAAGACGGAGAGCCGCCATTAGACAGGCACACACGTTCTTAAAGAAGCCTGCTGGACTGGACAGGGTTTGAGGGATTGGGTTGTTCGACTGTAGTTACTGTATGGTGGCTACGCTAAAAGGGGTCTTCGGCGTTTCAGAACCCGATGTTTGGAAACAGATGGTCCGTGAATTAGGTTACACTCTCTACGGGATCCCTGGGTGAATGAAAAGAATGCTTCCTCGCGGAGAACGTACAGAGAAAGTGCTCTCGTGTTGATTCAACTGAACCGTGAAATATGGTTTTCAGGGAGCAGTTCATTAGATGCCTCCCCTCTCTCTCTCTCTCTCTCTTTCTCTCTCTCTCTCTCTCTCTCTCTCTCTCTCTCTCTCTCTCTCTCTCTCGCTCTCTCTCCCTCTCTCTCTCTCTCTCTCTCTCGCTCTCTCTCCCCCTCCCTTCCTGTTGCCATCCGTCTCCACCTTTCGCCACCTGGGTTGTCCTCCAGCGGCTATCTGGCTGAGCTCGTCTGTTAATGGTGGAGTTTATCGTCGGTTTAAATCGCCATTTCCTGGCCTGAGTGCGGGTTCCACTCCTTTGGGCTTTGGCCCAGATAGCCAGCCTCTTTGCGCCGGCCGCATGACAATGTGCTGGTGATCCTGTGTCAAAGAGGGGTGCAACAGGGACAGAGCAGTCCCACGTTGTTCCAGTATGGAAATCACTGGGGCTAGTCGGGCCTGAGAGCCAGGCCTAAATCATTTTCACACGTCCCACAAAGCATTAGGGTGATTTACAAGAGCGTGGGGTGCTAGGGGAGATGATGGTGTGTTTGTAGATGGACTCGCTTGCCAAGGATCCCATTCCCCACTGCAGTGTATAGTCCAGCATGTTCTACAGGGTTCAGTCCAGTAGTGTCCCGCGAGGATGCGGATTCAAACATTTTCACAAACACAGAAACAACGCGGCCGCCAATGCAAACACATCAAAAAGGCCGTTGCCTTCAAAACAAATATGTTTTCTCTCGTAGGCTAACTGCAGGCTACGGGAGCAGCTCGGCAGTTTGGCTATGGCGGACACACGGACACCCACTCACCTTGCACAGTCACGTAGACGCGCTCCGTGGTGGCCCCTCCTTCGTTGGCGGCGACGCACTCGTACCAGCCGGCGTCGTCCGTCCCGGCCGCCACGATCTCCAGCGACAGGTTGGTGAGCGCGCGGGCTCGCGGGTCCAGGCGGGCGTCCACGCCGCCTCTGAGCCAGGTGAGGTTGAAGCTGACGGTGCTGACCACGTGGCAGGTGAGGACCGCCTTGGCGCCGGGCTCCACGGTGACGTTGCTCGCCGCGGTGACGGCTGGAGGGGGCTCTGTGGGAGGTGGAGAGTGAGACGTCGAGGGAAGGGTGGGTTTCACTCGGAAGAACGACGTATAAACGCAAGACATTCCCAATATGGTATTTTTTTTGTGTTCATCGTTTTTTTTTTTTTAAGCTAAATTGTTTTATAGAATGTGCTGTCACATCTTCTAGGGGAAGCAAGCAAAGTTGGCAAATTGTAATTCTGGAGATGCGTGCTATGGAGGTTTACAAGAATAAAAAGGAGACGGGAGAATTCACCTCAAGAGGAGGTTGACAGAGGACTTCAGTAAGTACATCTACGCCCTGCCATTGGCTCTGGGCCAAATACTGGCAGTTTCTGCTTCAACTAGTTTCTTCATCCCAAGCACTGACTTGTCATGTGAATTGAAGGTTGGACGTAGTCTGGAACACTTCCTTAAGTACTTAAATTACATAGTCTGTCTATGGACTGTGTCCTGCCTCCCACAGTTAAAAACAACTACGTTGCAGATAGAACAGATTCATTCGTTCCAGCCCGACAGTGAGAAAAGGCACGGGCAAAATGGAACAACAAGAAATAAATGAATCAACCTTGAAACGCAACACATAAATCTACACTCCAGCTCTCGTCGTGTCATGCATACTGTGACGTATGAGTTTAACCCCCGTGAGGTGAGCATGGCGGCCATATTATTGTTAACACCGGCACCCCATCAAGGAACCCATTCAGTCCTACTTCACACAGGGCCAGTGTATCTCTGGTCCACTATGAACCCTCAGTGACCTGGAAGCTCATAAAACCCAAAGCCATAACCCCCCAGGGGCTTGGATTCCGACCTGACCTAATCCCTCTATTCCCCAAGTAGCCTGCCTGTGTGTCTGTGTGTGTACGCCTACAGTATATCCCATTGAGCATGACGTAAACCCCAGTGTTTTTCGTCCTGCACCATTTCACTTTAGCTATGCTGTGTGTGCGTGTGTGTGTGTGTGTGCATGTTACAACCCCTTGTTCGGCACATAACATGTGTGATCCATTACACTCTAATCCCTGATTACACTGTGTCATGTACGCTGGTTCCCCAACGCTACAGGGACCAGTCAGACTACACAAGACAATTACCGGCCAGTTAATGGATAATAAAGCAATAACTGGAGACTACTGAATGTACACGGAGTGATCAAACCCTCCATCCAACAGCCTAAATGTAATACTGCACACTGAGTTAACTTGAAGTCTGTGGCATTTTAACTGGTGGGCTGTCGTAAGAAGAAACACCATGGAGATGTGCGCCGACATTTCAATGCGTTAGGGTGGCTGTGTGCTTTGTCTCAGGCTGCCTCTACCTGAGACATCGAGGAAGGTGCGCGCCCGCCCCGTCCCAGCGCTGCTGATGGCGATGCACTCATAGTAGCCCTCGTCCTTCAACGTCACCTGAGCTATGTCCCACGATCCAACGGCCGACTCGCTGGGGACAAAAGGAGCAAGAAGGACAAAAGATTCACGTCAAGATCCAGCGCATAAATAAAGTGAAGGAGGAAATTGGATTATTGGATATAATTCAGAAAAAAAAAATTATTCAGGGAGACCTAGTGTACTTCTTCATTAAAGTTTGAATACCAATGCATATAAGCAACAGTTTACATAGCGCACCCCCCTCCTCCACCATACGTTTTCCCACCGTGCCTCTACACGTGGTGGGGCCGGCGGTACCTGAAGAGCTGGTCCACGCCCACACGGACGCCCTCCCGGGTGAAGCGCAGCGTGAAGGGTATGAGGCTCTCCACTTGGCAGGTGATGGCCCCTCTCTGGAGGTAGTAGCCCGGCGTGGTCGCTGGCACCAGTACCTTGGGGGCATCTGAGAGGGCAGGACAGTGACAACAGAGCCTGGCTTAACCTTCAGCACAGCAGTACCAGCAATCGGTCGCACTAGCTTATACACTAAATATAAGTGTTATACTTCAAAGTTGGGAATCACTGCCAAGAAGTCTGAGCAGTTCCTTAAAGATTTAATGTTTTTCTATTAAGGAACCACAAAAAAATCAGATTACCCCAATGATTACCAACATCTCCCGGCATTCTGCAACATTGCAGCTTTCCATTGTGCATATGTCTCCTTATGTTTTTGTAAAGTTTAACCAACAAATATCTGTGATTGTGAGCCAGCGAGTCAGTATGGTGCCATGGCTTAGTGTGCTAACGTTAGATCTGGAGCACTGACCAGGTATGAGGTTGGAGTAGGACACGCTGGAGACCCTGTGAAACAGGAAGCTGTTGCGGTCATATCCTGTCACGCGCAGGAAAAAGGCCTCGCTGGGAGGGATGAACTCGGTGATGTTCCAGATGCCGTAGGGCTGCCGCGTGGGGTAGTATCGAATGGGGAGGGTCTTCACCACCTTACCGCTGATTGACAGCAGCTCGAGCCTATCAGCGCGGGCCGGAGGGGAGAGCCCAGTGGTGTTGAGCAGGATGTAGGTGGGGATACCTAAGGAGGAGAATGGGGAAAGGATCAGAAATTAAATAAAACCATGACATGACGAACGTAGCAGACAGACATCGGAATGTATCATTGTTTTGCACTCACTGACCCTGAACTGGTCGACTGGAGGTCATCTTGAAATCCAGGGTGGGCTTCCTCGAAAACCCGGCCCGGAAATCGATGTTGCTGAGTCCTGAGATCCGGACTGAGTGTCTGCCCTCACTGGATGTCTGGCGGAAGTCAAAGGAAGTTTATGACTCAATGATAACACACTGATAGTCATACCAAAATCAGAAAAAAAACGACTGTGAATGGATTACAATTGAATAAGAAGAATGCTGGATGCTTTATTGTTTTTAAAGTGAACATAAATTAAATAGACACATTTTTACTATGGGATAAAGGCATAAGTAGAGGCATTATATTCTAGACTTTGATGTAAAGACAGTAAATTATGACATATAACAACTATGCCACCACAACTCGTAAAAACCAGCCATTTAAAGTCCGTCAAGGACATGAAGATTTATAGCTACATAAATCTTCCACATTTCTTTAGGTGTGTCATTTATACTATATTCAGACTAACACAACCACTATAATCTGTCTGAGGCAAAGTAGGTTTTATTCTGTATTCAAAAAGCATTCCTTTGAAGCAGGACTGGGATAATTGATATGAACCAACAGTTTGGCGAGAAGTGGAAAATCCTCAACTTAGGTAGAACACTAAAAACAAACGCAAGCAAATCTCAACTCACGATTGAAAAACAACAAGAGAAAGCAATGCATAGAAGTCGGAGGTGCATGTTAGGCACCAATTTCAACTGAGAAAAGGTTTGGATGTTTTTCACACCACAGTACCAAACTAAGCTTAACTCACTGGCCCTTTTTTGTGACAACAGTACCTGTGTACGAGCATTATAAAATAAAACTGTAAGCAATTGATACAGGCACTGTGTGGGGGAAACATGTATCTGTTCTGTGGCTTTTGGATCTGAACACCTTCGTGTTTTCTGTTAATTGGTACTGTAAAGAATCTGGCAGAGTATTCAACTAGGTCATTTGGGTCACTATTAGTCTCAAATGCTAATGACATGGCAACCCCAGAGCACAATGCATGCGGTGGCCAAGAAGAGCAGCCTAAAAGCAGTCGCAGAAAAGCCCTGTGGGCAGAGCGGATGTTAATAGGGCCATAACCTTAAGGAGGTCTGTACTAACCAAAGACAATGGTGGCCCGTTCTACTGTCTCTGTCATTAACAGAGCGTGGGGGAGACCCACACCCTGGTTTAGATAGGCTAAGACTGAGAAGCTCACTATGGCTGGCAACAACACCACAGTGCTTCTGGTGTGTGTGTGTGTGTGTGTGTGTGTGTGTGTGTGTGTGTGTGTGTGTGTGTCACGGGTGTGTGTCACGTGTGTGTGTCAGAGAATTTCTGTGACCCTAAAGGTATACATTTTCATCACGTTTTAATGAATAGTGAAGGTTTTAAAGAACCCTACTGAGACCTGGATGGATTACAATAATAATGCAGTTCTATTGTCACCAAAAAATGGATTGATACAGATTCCTATTGTAATCCACCAAGAGCACAGAGCTGATCTGAAACACAGGGGTGGGAGGGGAGTGGGAGACCCTTCGCCTTCCAAGACTAGAACACATCTTGAAATACTGTATTATACACTTGTATTATTATTTTGGGGATTTGGCAGAAGAGAGTCTGGTTCCAGAGACTCCTGCTGCTTTCCGCTATCTTTTGTTACGTGATGTTTTCTTTAGGAGAACAACCTGCTGTTCACGGATCAGAGGAACCCGAGGAATGGACAGAAGGAGAGAGAAAGAGAAAGGAAGGATAGGCTAGTGAGGGAGAAAACAGAAATAAAGAACCTGAGTGAGAGAGAGAGAGAGATAGAGAGAGACAGAGAGACAGAGAGAGAGAGAGACAGAAAGAGAGAGAGAGAGAGAGACATTTGAAGAAAAAAACGCAGAGTGGGGCAGTCTGCCGCCGCAGCTAGTCCTCTGGGATGTTTGCTTACCTTTTTAAACAACTACAGTCCTCATCTATTACCACGAACAACATGCAGGGTGAAGCCAAGATGCGCTCAACTCAACAGAACATAAACCTGTGCCATCACGCACACACACACACACGCACACACACACACACACACACACACACACACACACACACACACACACACACACACACACACACACAGCTCTTTGAAAGCAGGAGTGAAAAAGGGAGGCTACAGAGGCAAGGGCAGGCCAAGAGGGGTGATCAATGGCTAACCTCCCCTCCACTCTCCACTGCCCTGATTTATCCACTGCACCTCCTTAAAGTCAGATCACAGGAGGATTACATTATTTTGCACACAGGCTAAGAGAAGGGGGTCTTCTACTAAAGGGTGTCACAGGCCATCAGTGTGAGGGAAACACAGCATAACACTGAACAGCCCTCTGTAACTTTCCGGGGAAACGGAGAGGGGATACAAATGGAACAAAAAAGAGAAACAACACGCGTTTTCTTCCTGGTAATGAGAGTTTGAGTCTGTTTGGTGTCACTGGACACGTTCCTCAGAGTGCTCTCAGAGGAGTGCACGTGAGACAGGCCTGATGAAGCCCTTCAGATGAGGTGTTTAGCCTGCCTTGAGAGCAGGACATGGCATCGGAGGCATTTTCACCTGACAGCCCCCCGTAAGAATGGTTTAGAAAAAGACGCGAAGGTTGCAAAATCAAATCCGTCAGGCTGACAAAACATGGTTGTTAGAAGTCCCCTCCCAGCCCAGACCTTAACCAAGCGATAGCCCTGACATTGAGCACTGGATCAATAAGAGCTGTCAGAGGTCTGAACTCTTACATGTTCTAAGGCTCTTTTTGACACAAAGGCTTGTGGAGTGGACGCAGCCTTTGACCTCAACCTCCCGGGGTCAAGCATAGGCGCAGCGGTGAAGACCACCAGAATAACTTTACTTTACTCATCTTTGCTTGCGATTTTCAAAATGATAACATGATGGCGTTAACACCAAACATTCTCATGTAGCAATGATTATTTAGGAAATCTTGAAATACCAAATAGGACTACAACTAGTCTGGCATAACATGTTACGTATTGGTCTATGACAAAGATGCCTCCTTAAAAACCAACACCTAGGACTGAAGGACGAAGATTTACACAGTGCATGCACTTCACTGGTGGGCTAGCAGAGGGAAAGAGGATATGAGGTCATCGGTAGCAACTGAAGGGAGTGCAGGGCAAAGGCGATAAACGGGAGACATGAAAGAGCCCAGTGAGTGATACGCAAGGAGGTGGAATGTTTTGAGGGGAGGTTGCCGTGGCAATGCCAACTAACATCAACATCTAAAACTCTTGAGAGTTAACAAAACAACAAGCTCAGGGAGCTTTAAGGATTGACAGCTGGGCTCCAGAGAAGCAGTCCATCTGTCTTATGTCTGCACCCATGACCACCGCCTCCCACCACCTACCACCCAAAACCACCCTCTGGAGATGCTGAGAAACAAAGCCGTAACGATGGAATCTCTCTTTGCTATCCCTCCACTCACGGGTAAATCACGGCTCGGAGGCTAACACAGAACGCAGCAGGATGGAGGACATGGAAAGTGGCCCCACAGGGCCCTTTAGACTCAAAGAGGCTCAGGCGCCAACAAATCAGTGGTGAACATTTATGTAGTTTCTGTCCCACTGGCATTGACAGAAACAGTACAGTTACCGTACACCCCCCCCCCCCCCCCCCCCCCCCCCCCCCCTGCACCGTCCTCGAAGTTAGAAACCCAGAAGTCTCCAGCAGCCAGATAACGCTGGGGGCCACAAGTGGAGTCCCTAGACATAACCACTTACACCATACTACCGCCGTGGCGACGTTGCACGCTGTGTAAGGAGCAAACGCTCTGCTAAAACGTCTTGTATATGTTGCGTAACTATGAAGCTTTCGGCAAACAACCAAGCAAGTATGGTTGATCAATTACAGTTTTCTCTGCACAGTGATATATGGCCGTAGTAATTCAACATAAGTGCCTCGTCCTGGCGCAGCGCAGCCGCTGCTGCCTCGTGGGGTGAGAGTGGATTCCTTTCAAAAGGGTGCCCCCCGATTTCATCCCGCCAATAAAACTTTACACGATTTCCCCGCACAGACGTTTGCTGTAAAAAAAAATGTGATTGTCATTTACCTTGATGAACCACATCCCTGGTGCTGGGTCCTTAATGTTGACAACCTTGGCTGAGTTGGGAATGTTGAGGAGTTCGGTTAAGCCTTCACTAGTTCCCACCACCTTCCCTGCAACATGCACATGTAGAAGATGGCGGTTAACCTCTTCCAGTATGACCTACACAACAATAGCATTCACATTTAACAATAAGAAGATTTAAAGGCATTGAAAACCACTCATGTAAAACACAAATAAAACAATGGGGAATCAGCTGTCAACACAGTTCCTAGTGACAGCTCATATCACTGTGTGAAAGGTGACAGGTCAGAGTTTGTGGGACTAAGACATGGGAAGTGGCTGGTACATCCTTACCCTGGGGGTCACGTATCTCGATGTCAGGGGCGGGCCCGCTGAGTGCTACTGTGACCTCTTTGAGGCTGGGGTCAAAGGGCGTCTGCCACGTGTTGCTGACCCCGCTGTGGTGGTCAGTGGACAGCAGGTTAACCTTGGAGGTCTGCACCGCCTGTTCCACCCACTTCAGCACCTACAGCCCAGCGGATAGGAAAGTCAACATGTGCACTGTCTCAATATAAGGATCAGCGCTTCTTTTGGACTTGTAAAATTAAATGTAGGATAGTGTAACACGGACAAACGAAAAAGCATGCACACAAACGTATACAACATATACCTTTTCACTTGAGAAACTAAGGCACACAGACACACAAATGCACCCACTCAATCAGATGTCTTAATTACTACCGCTCACACACAAAAGCTAGATTAGGTGTCATCTGATGAGTCGATTGAGCAGAAAACCACCCTCAGATCACTGACCATAGCCTCTGTCAGGCAGGAGGGAATCACTAATGATAATTCCTGTCAGGCATCCCGAGTGCTTTAGAGCTGAATTCCAGCCCTGGCATTCACTGCTGACGGTCCATGTTGTATTTTCCCACCTAACCCACAGCTAACCCCCCATGGCTGCAAGGTCGCCCCCTCAACATGTGCAAGGCCACAAGGAGGAAGTCCCTGAGACCCCCCACCCCCCCAGCCCTTCTGTGACCCACAGAAGTGTAGCGCACCCAGCCGCTTCTGTGTCCTACCCAGGCCCCCTTCACTCCACACATGCCCCCTACATCAAGCTCCCTCTCTGGGGCAACGTGAGGCTGTCGAGCCCCCACCGTCTGGAACCTGCTGACAGGGTTGTCAGAGTAAGACGCTATGAGACAGGGCCAGGTGTGGAAGCTCTTTGCTAGGGCTAGGCAGAGGGACAGCCCCATGGGAAGCAGGTTGGTGATGGGGCTCAGGGGGAGTGGAGAGGTCGACTCACTGTTTTTCTGTAGCTGACTGATATGGGAAACCATTCAGTTAATGTTAGCAAAACAGAGAGAGAGGAATTGTATTATGTACATATTATATTATATATATAGTATATCTTTGAGAGAAGTAGTATGTCCTAAATTATTGTCTTAATTTCCAATACTCATTCCATTATCCAGCAACGATACAACACTAAGATCAAATTGAAAAACTAGTCATGCTTGAATCCAACAATGCATGAATACATCTTCATGAGCCAATTATAAATGAATTGTTAATGACGGCGACGCATTATGACATGCACCCGCCTATTACTACACGGTGTTGGAGGGCATAGAGAGATATCTGGTGATATCATACATTGTCTTAATAAAAGGGAAACATCCACAACATAATGACAGGCGGGCTGATATATGGGGAGTGACCAGCCGGGCTCCACGAGGGCCTCTCACCTCGTTGACCTGTTTCTTGTCCAGGTGGAACACTTGTCCTGAGCTGGTGGAAGCGATCTCCTCGTACACCTTGTAGCCAATGTGAGCTCTGTCGTCGCAGTCCCCTGTCAGCACAAACACCACCTATGAGCAGACAGACAGACAGACAGACAGACAGACAGACAGACAGACACACACACACACACACACACACACACACACACACATACACACACACCGTCAAACACATTGATTTGCTTTTTTTGGTTGTGACCTGAGAATCTTATAAATTTCAAAACATCAAAGAAAATGTTGGGTTGAGTGGTGTACCTGGGACTGTTTCTGCTGGATCAGCTGCAGAACATCATGGGTCAGCCTGTAGTCTTTCGACCGGGCGTCTGTGAATACGTAGATGAAAGACCCGGGTAGGGAGATCTCCAAGGCAATCTTGATGGCTCCTATGCTCATTTCTGGGCAGTCGCCACCGCCCTGCCAATAGAACACCTCATGAGTCAATCCATACATCCATACATGAGTCAATCCATTCATAATTATTATGTCCTACATCACATATGCTCCGTTCCATCAGGCTATACAATTTAGAAAGCATCTGTGTTCCACCATGGGCCTTTCTTCAAAAGTCACGGGAAAATCCATGCCGATTCAGTATTTTTGCTCCTATATCTGTAGGACATTAACAGTCCTTCTTCGCATATCTGTTTTTAATGCATTGGCTCAAGCACGGCTGGGTTTCTTTTCGGGTCTAATAGAGGGACCTTTAAATCTTATGATCTATGCGTCTGAAAATGGCTGTGACATTTACCGATGTGCTGCATGCACTTACAGTAAAGACGTGGTAATTTGTTCCGCTATCTGTTTATGATAAGCCGTGCATGCCATAGTGGAAAACCATAAAAACATAAGTAAAGCACTTATGAGAGCTTTCATTAATTGGTTAATCTCTCTCTCGTCGCTCTCTCTCTCTCTCTCTCTCTCTCTCTCCCTCTTTCTCTCTCTCTCCTCCTTCTCTCCGTTATTCTATGTCTGACTCTGTGAAGTAGAGAGAACCGTCCTCGCCAGCATTCCAGGAGGTGCGTGTTGGTCTGAGATGAGCGCTAGCTCGTCCATGTGGCCGGACAGAACGAGGAACATCTGGAAACGGAGTACTCCGTGCTTCCAACCAGGCGGATGGAATGTGGATGGAACATACCCCGTGGACACGATATAAGCCCATCTATTATGACCCGAAAATATGGAACTATTGGACTGAGGGGGGTGGGGGGACATCGGGAAAGCCAGGGCAGCATTGGGAAGACTAATACTACACGCAACAAGCTGCTCACATGACCCCAAACCATTGCCCACGTTCAACAAATACTGTATCCGCGACTGATCTTGTGGCATTGACCATTTCCTCCCGGTAGGCTAGCCAGTCAGTAAGCTGACACCCCCTCCTAGCAATTTGTTTCACTTTTTTTTCAGTCAAGTAAACACATGACTAAGGAACTCTAGAGGAAGCAAACTCCTCGGGCTTACTGCGACCGTGAACTCTTAAACCCACCTGGACGTAGAGCTCCCTGAGTTCAAACTGGAACTTCTTTGGGTCTGTTGTGATGGTAACAGGTCCAATTTCTGGAAATAAATTACAGAAGAAAACATCAGACTTCTGGAACAGGATGTCTATGATAATTGACAAAGTTTCTTGGTCTGAATTCCCCTCAATGGCCAAATATTAGTGTTGGCAAATGAGTGCGGATGTTGAGGTTCAAAGGTCACTGTCAGAATTACAGTGACAAGCCAACTATCTGTCTGTCTGTCTGTCTGTCTGTCTATCCCACTACTGTGCATATACATTATACTACACTACATGTAGCGTTACCTCAAAATAACTAATCAAAAACAAATCAGTACACACTCTTACTGTAATAACAATCAACCTAAAACCTCATCATACCCCCTGTCTTGAGAATCAGCTGTTCCGAGGCTCATAAGATACAGCTCTTCCCTTAGGTATGTTTCGGTGTCATCACCGAAATGTGAACACATCTTAAAAGGTCTTAAAACCTAAACCGCAAATTGCCTGCCATGACATCATTCTGGCCTTAAGCGTTCTATGGACAGTTTTGGTCAGCAGTTGTGTTTCTCAGCTTACTTTGTTCTTGCTTCTAATGAGCTACTAATTCCTTTTTTTGAATTGTTCCAGGGGTGACTTCAGCCCCGGCGGCAGCTGTGTTGTGGAATGACTTGGACGGCGTGGTCTTAACCATAGCTGTATGAGCTGCTTTTTCTGCACATGCAAGCAAAATGGAAAACAAGGGCTCCCTTGTTGGAAGCAGCAGGGTAATTACAAAGACCCTGCCCCCCTAATGTCTGAGGAAGCATTGAGGTTAGGCTGCCTTGCTTAGAAGACATTGGAGAGCCAATTAATGCCTGCACAGCTTCAAATTCCACACAATGGCAATAAAATAGGTTAAGAAGTGCCGACATATAAAATTGGGAAAATTGGAAAAAAGGAATAGAAATTTTCAATAAATTGTGTCAAATGAAAGAACAGGGTTTGTGTTGTTAGTAACAGAGGCGCAAGGACTATCATGAGTCTAATATCACAATTTCTAATAACGTTTGTACACTTTTGAGATGTATTTTCTGTTTATTTGCACATAGAACAACTTCAAACCATGCCACTTTCCCTTATGCAAAGCACTGTGCAAATAAACACATCTTTAAACTCTTAAAAAAACAGCATGGAATGAAATATCTTTTCCCAACACTCAGATCTTGGCAGCATTGAATCCTCTTGAAAAGGAAAGGGGGGAAATTTGGGGCGATTAATGAGAGGCCTTTTAAAACTAACAAGGAAATGTTTTTGGCTGCCTTAAAGAGAAATCTGAAGTGAAACCCTTCATGAATGGAAAATGTAACATGGCGTATCAGTGTCTACCAAGGAGAGAAGTTCCCAGAGCTTTGATGCGCACTCTTTAAAACATCTTGTGTCAGCACACATCCCTACTTTGTCAACCCCATAGCCATATTATCTAAAAAAAATCACAAGTCTCCCCAACACCTAGACAAATAATCCCAATTCCAGAACAAAACTGGTCTGGACACAAATGTGTGCCTGAGACGAAAAAACATTGGGGATGCAGCCAGCCAGTGTTTACTCTGGTCAATCTGGGGTTACTATAAGAGCCATTACGCAGGAAACGGCTTCAGTGCTTTCCCAACGATGATAAAGAGCGCATCCACCGCATAAACAAAAGACACACGCGCGCGAGCTGAGTCAAGAGAAACGCTTTGAAGTCCATCCAGATGGATTATAGAAAGACAACAAAAACATCCACACTTAATGTGGTGTGGTCAAAAACCACTTGTCTCGTCTCGGTTTCCCCATGCAGAGATACAACGGTCGACTCAAGATGAAAGTAAACACAAACTCCTGTTACGGTGGTTTCCACGTTGGTCAGTGGTCTCCTTCACGCAGTGTTTACCTTAGGTAATGCTGGTCAAATGAGCCCGCCACACGTCACGTGCGTGCTTAACCGCTCACAGTGGGGGCTATTAGGAAGGGAGCAAACTTGACCTCCCTCCAGCCACAATCTCAATTTCACCTCAGCTGACTTCAAGCTCTTTCTTGTTTGCTGAGAATTACACCCACGTTTGCTGAGCACACATCCTCTTACACTCTTGGCTGCAGCTGTAGGGATTTCCAAGACCCATTGAAAGAAAGGCTACAACCGCTATGGCGTATTCTCCTTACGTTTCGTATCAGTGTCATTGGATCAAGATTTCTAAGTACTGTATTTGAGAAATGTCATGACAGTTTCTTTAGCGGAAACCGCAGCTCAACGTCGCGTTCAATATTCTAACAATGTAGAAATACACCATACCATAATTATAATAAAATTTTCACTAAAGCAGTCTGGGAAAGCAATACTATGCCCATTAATCTATACTAGCCTCCAAGACAAATTAGTTTATATATAGCTATGAAAGAAATCATACTACAAGGGATATCCTATTTGTGTACATTTTATATCAATCCTAGCAGCAATGCTGGTTGCTCCAACATACAATTACATCTATCAATAACGAGCTAGTACAGATACTGTGACAGAACAATAGCAACAAAACCATTGATAACTTGTCTGTAATTACTACAATAAATCAAGTCAGCAATCACCACAGCTCTGCGATAATAGCTTGGGGTGTTCCACGGTCTTCTTACATGCTGTTACATTATCTCTGGGGTACACAATGTGCTTGTTTATCCGTTGTTTTGTTGTTTCAATGTTTCAATGAGCCATTTTGAGACCAAAACAAACAAACGAAAGACATGTTGAAATGCTTGTTTTTTCAAGAGAAAAAATCTAGAGGTTATTTCTTTATTAGATTACATGTTTTTTCTTGCAAAGTATTTGGACAAACATGCAGACACAAAACAAGTATGTCCAACAAAAACTCAGAATTAACATGAAATAAAGACTCAGCTGTTTTTATGCTGACGCAAGTGAAAGGCTGGCAGCGACAAAAAGCCCTGCGTTCCTGACCATCATCAACTATGCAGGATAATTCACTTAATCATGTCACTAATCAGCCTCACTGAACACACGACACAGCACAGTTCGTAATAACCTTGGTGCCGCACACAGGCTATATCACACAGTGTCTGTGCGCAGTCACACACATGCACCTTAAGGCCAACTCATCTGCACACACATTAATGAACACGCGAACACGCAAACACACACACGTACACAGCATGTGAAATGCAAATTGTACTTTAATTACCTCAGCAGGAGTAGCCCCTTCACCCCTGATAGAATGAAAACATGTGGCAAACAGGAATCTCTATTGCAACAACAGTGCCATGAACTGCTTCCTGGGGTATAAGCAGCAAAAACCAAACACACTGTTTGTTACAGTACACAGTGTCTTTCATGCAACATGTAAGTGTGTGTGTGTAATCATTCCTTCTCCTTCCAAATCTTTGTTCTTTCGTTCTTTCTTTCTTTCTTTCTTTCTTTCTTTCACTCAAATTAAGTATTTTCTCAAACCATAAAGGCAAAACCAGACAACTTTTGAACGCTTATGGCATCTGACAAGCATGGGTTTCAGAAAGTTCCGCTTGTCCTGTAAGAGTAACATTTTCCAGTCTGACCTGGTATTTACCCCCCATGCTGTACAAAACCAGTAACCGCTAAGCCCCCGTCGTCGACCCCTTTCAAGACAGGAGACCTAATCTCTCTGTTTCTTTCTTTCTTTCTTTTTTGGCCTGAGTGTCCTCAGGGTAGTCCCCCTGTCTATATGCAAACGCTTGTCCATCTTCACACTGTAACAGAGTGCACCAAGAGGATGTGGTGGTGAAAGGACCGGCTGTGGCCCTTGTGAGAAGTGGACATCAGTATTTTTAAGAGGCGCCGTGAAGTAAACGTGATAGAAATTGTACATTTCAAGACAGACGGTTTGAGGACGATGTTTATCTTCCACACTTTGTAGCTGTACTTGTAAATTTGTTTTGACATCAGACCTGTTTTTATTTCATACAGTAAATACATAAAATGTTGTTCAATGATTCCACTGATTATCTACTACTCCTCGTTCAGAAAGGTGCATTTATAACCATATTGAAACATGTATCAAGTATTTTGTACTTCGATATTATTCAAACGACTTAAAAGTGAAAACATAAGTATGTTGTGTGTGGGTGATACATAAGTAAATGTTCCTATGGTATTTCATCATGAATTAATGACTCCGAAGTTGCAAGGTTTCTTAAAAGATGTTGAGGAAACGCAAGATTTTGAGCACACAACAGCCTGTGTCTGTGACAGCCAGATTCTGAAATGCATGCCTAAGTGAGAAAACTGTAACAAAGCCATTCATTTGTTTAAGTACAAGGAAAAAGAGTTTCTTTGAGAGTTGTTGACTGGCTGACAGTGTCATGAACAGACTGACTATTCTGTCAGTCCTTCCTCTGGCCAACCAGACTAAGGGGCTGCACAGTCCATCTTAAAGTGATGTGTTTCTGTGACAGCATGAGCTGTCTTTTCATGGGAAGGTGGTCTGGTCAGTGGCTGCTGACAGCAGCAGGAGAGGGGCTGCCTGCCCAGCTAGTCAGGATGCGCCTCAGGCACCACCTCTCCACTCAGGGGTCTGCTTCCAATTTCCCCTGGACCTGATTGGCTTAGGGAGGCCCCCGGCTTTCAGTGAGGGATTCCTGTTGGAGGGTTTTGAGTGACACTTACGTCTGTCTGACCAAGTGTGTGACTGTGTGTGTGTGTGTGTGTGTGTGTGTGTGTGTGTGTGTGTGTGTGTGTGTGTGTGTGTGTGTGTGTGTGTGTGTGTGTGTGTGTGTGTGTGTGTGTGTGTGCGTGTGTGTGTGCGTGCGTGTGTGTGTGTGTGTGTGTGGCAGGGTCCAATAAAAGTGTCAGACTTGGTCGCCACTGTGTCCCCCTGCGTCTCTTGTCTCTGGGAACAAGGGGGAGTTCAGGTATCAAACACACATGGAGCGAGAAGGGATGGAGTGGAACAGGGCCAGGGGCTGAGTGCTTTTCTGTCCTCATGCTGTTGCTGTTGCTTAGATGTGGAAGAAGCATCACAGGAAAACAGCTCTAAACTGTCCTGGTACATTCTCAAGCACATTCATCCTTCAATAGGTAAAATGTCTGTGGTCATATGTGCAAGTTTGTACCAGCTGCTAAATGTGCACTTAACTAAATTGGTTGCTGGGTCAATAATGGGAAAAAAGGAAAAAATAAGACATTTGTGTGATGCAATGACATTCTGTTTTATGTTAATTATAACAACAACATTTGGGATGGACCCCTTCGATTGCCAGAGACATATAGTTAACGCTAATTTAAAATAAGCAATGCCACAGCTGGTAGCAATTGCTTTTTCCCCCAAATAAACAATACAGTACAACAACAGTACAAAACACAGTGACAGAAGGCAAATCTTTGCCAAAACTTAATCCCAAAAACATTTAAACAGATCACGTGTATTTGATGAGTGAAGTGTCGGTAATGATAAATTAATAATAGGACATAATAGTGCCGGAGGGAACAATGATTTTAACTTGTTAATACATACCGGCTGAGGTTTGGTATAGTTTTCTACTTGAGCAGTGTCTGCAGATAAAAGCTATATGTCATCTACAGCGTTGAAAAATATCAAAAAGCTACTTTTTGGGGGTTGGCGTTGCATTCAAACGTAGACATACATAGACAATTTTTTTCTTTCCACAACATCAGAGGGGCAGACTATGAACTGGGGGATGTGGGAATTACTGTGAATGTTTTGGAGAGAACACAGGCTGACTACCGTTGAATGGAACTGATTAGGAGTGGTTGACCGCACAGACTCTGTGTCTGAATATATACTGACACAGCTATTAACAATAATCAAAACCATTTAAAACAGCCATAGGCTGTGCTGTGACGACACTTTAAATTAATTTGTGTAAAGTAAAAAGTAAAAAGTAAAAAATGCTGTAACACCAAAGTTTAATAGCCATAACAGTTTCAAGATATTGCGCTTTAGAACAACTTAATAGTCATTCAAATTTAACATTCCATTTTAACATTTCGTTATTACCTACAACTCAGGTCATTCTTATCCTGATCCATCCTGACCTTTATTTGATTGTTGGTCAATGCAACATATCCTAAAGTAGGCCTTATAAAAATGATAATTTTTTTTGTATGTTTTTAAAATATTCTGATCATCACCAATCAATTTGCAATCAATATCGATAGCAATCATTTTATACCATATGTAAGTGCACAAAAATATGTCTACTTGCTGCAACAAACGAATAACAAAAACAATAAATCCTATTGGTGTTATAAAATGTAACTCTTTTTTTGTATTTCAGATTATTGCTTTGTGATGAAAACACGTCATTTCCCTATATCTCTATGGGTTTACCCAGGTAAAGTGACTGACTTTAACACAATCGTCCAGAGCCTAAATTGCACACTTGTTCTATTGGTTTAATCACGTAACATTTACTCACAATTCCATGATGTACAACGGCATTTATCTTTCAGAATAAAAGAAGTGACTTTTTCAATCACATTTTTAGATCAACACACACAACGTGCATATGGAATGTGGAAGCTTTTAGACTCCCATGTGGCTGGTTGTATGAACCATATGCACGTGACAGGAAAGGTTTTTGTGATTAGTTTCTTTTGTATAAAACAGACACATGTGCCTGTCATCTATGTATATAAATGTCCAAACACAAGGGTAATCCAGAGCATTCCTTCTTTTTTAGATCCAGCAGTCCCGTAAGGATTCTAAAAATAAACACTGGTGACCAATCTAGGAAAGGATAGCTGAGAACCTTAAAGTTGTACAGGAAGGAGCGTGCTACAGGGCCATAGATGGAGGAGACTATCTGACAGACACACGGTACTGGACTAGCAGTTCAGTTTTTCTAAAGAGGAAGAAGATTACGCCATTGATCCGTGAAAAGTTGAGTCATATATAAGCTATAGACTAAAACGATTCTGTAAACTATTCTTTATTTATGAAAAATATTGAGTTGAAAAAAAAGTTGTCTCGGCAACTTTGCTATCCCTTCTAGCAAAATACCATGTGATTCGGGTGAGGTTCAGACATCTGGACTCCAATGAAAGAATTCTAATCTTTACAAAAATTATAGTAAGCCATTGAGCATGAAGAATTGCTTTCAAGTGGACCAGCTGAGGGTGAACCAGGTTACAGACTGACACTGATACCACATCAGGCCACTGATACCACAAATCCCCCTCCTGCCTGAAGCATATACTGTATGGGGGGCCTACGCGTCCAACAAAATGTGGTTTTGCTCTGCTGTTTTGATTGTGGTGCAGGGTATGTTTTGTTTTACACAGAGAAAGCCTATCTAGGCTTGACGTAGCACATGGCAAAAAACTGTAATTGCAGCCTTTGACCACGCACGCACCCACACTCAAACCACATAGAATCGGGAGTGAATTCATTACCTACCACAGGACCACGGAGATGAGATCACTGAAGTTCCATCTCATACAAACACAAACACACGCACACGCACACGCACGCACAAACACACACACACACACACACACACACACACACAGACGCACACACACACAACTTAAGAGCAAATGAGAAACCAGCTGACCCTAAATTCAATAGCCTGTAAGTCTGTTCTCCAACAACTCATGAAACTACACGTCTGCAGTCCTTCCACATATCAGCTACCCATTTGTTATATATCTCAAATCCCTCCTCCATCCAAACTCCATCTCTTTCTACCCTTTCATGAGCTCTACGCACCAGACGCTGACATTTGGTTTAATGTTATTTTCTTAATAAAATAATAAATAAATATGCAAAGAAAAGGAGAGATGAGGCATAAGATAACGTGGCTAAGAAGGAGACAACTAATGTTTTAAGCTACTAAGCTAATTCAACCAAGCTAACAATCCAATAAGGTCATGAAGAACAGCGTGAAATAATACAGAGTCCAAGTCCAAAAAGGGTCTCCCCTCTTGCGGTTAACCTTCACTATTAAGCCCTCTGACGCAGACACAGACTCACATGCACACAGCGACACACAACCACACACATACAGGACAACCACCAGAGACTTACTAATCCTGCCTGCCAAGAGGGGAGAAAACCACATGGCTGCAGCTTTACAGTACGAGAGACAACCAGTCCATGTCATTCAGCACACGACATCCCCCCTGCTGAAAGCCCACACATGTTTTAACTAAACTGTTCAAGCTTACAAGGTCAAAGAGAAAAAACCTGCCTCTGAAAAGCCAGTCACCAAGTGACATCATGCCAAATCATGGAAAAGCTTACCTTTGGCAAAGATAGATATAAATCTCCTACGATCAAAATGGGCATTCTAGACTCTAGAATAAATGTATTCTCCAGATGTTAAATGTAGGGGGTTTTAATTTAAATCTTACAATATAGATTTAAGTCATGCATTTTATAGAGGTACTCCAGTTAAATCTGGACAACACACAAGACCAAAGAGTTTGAAGTAACTGCTGAAATCCAAACAACTTAGAGACTACATTGTGTTTTAGCCCCAAAGCCCACTATGCAGAAACACACCACTCCTTTCCACTGGCCTTAAGTTCAAGAAATGTCTATGTCAGACAGTGTTCCAAGGGGTGACGCGACCCCAGGTGACCTTGGCACTCGCCAGGGGCTGCGTGGTTTCAGATAAACCAATTACAAACAGAAGAAGCACTTATACAGTAGCACTGCCAACTTGGGCCCAAAATGGGACATATAGACTCCCAGGACCTCAAACTATAGGGTTACTGTTAAGAGGAGGAAGCAGAAACACAGTCAGGAAGAAAAGTTCAGGCTGTTGAGAGGACAACATAGCAAACATGCACAAAACAAGACTAGTGGGACAGAGAGTTATTCATCCAATTCAAATCCCCCAAAATACATGACAAGTGATGTGCCAATTATCCTATCTATAGCATTGAGAACAGTGAAGCACTCAGTCAGAATGTGTCACAGCCGAAACAGGGCGGAATGGCGGTAATCTCGGAAAGGTGCAGCCGAGGCAGCCCTCAGGTATGCACAGGCCTCCAAGATGAAAGTCCCCAGGTTAACCTCCGAGCAGCCATTCCAAACAAAATGGGTCTCCAATACCATGGCTCATGCGCCTCGACTTCAGAGGCCATCTTAATACACCGGGAGGGTCAATTAGGGAAGATGAACACGACACGCTTCTCAACGGATCTTCCAAACAGCCCCCCCCCCCCCCCCCCCCCCCCTCGCCCCACTTTTCCACTCTTTTTGCTCCTCCTCTGCTTTGGCATTCCTGCCTAATGGCATCATTATTGACTAAGTCCACCAAACGGCACTTCCCTTGTAATCTTGCATTGTTTTGGGAGGATCAGACGGCGATGACGTTCTAAATGGAAGTCCAAAACAAAAGGAGGAGGAAAAACCTCTCGGGATTTAAGCAAAGCCGTTGCAGTCTGAGGGTCTTTGATCGTGCAACGGGTTAAAAGTGTTCCCGCAGTCACCTCTCATCAATGCCCGGCCGACAGGCTTTTGTTCGCTAACCACAGAGAGGAGGCAGAGAGGGAATAGTCTAGTCATCACCCTCTATAAAAGCAGCCTGTGGATTCATGAGCATTGTAAGGGAAACTTATTTCAACACACGCCCAAATGTACAAGGGTATGCTGAAAAGGTGTTTGTGTGTGTGTGTGTGTGTGTGTGTGTGTATGTGGGGGGGTGTGTGTGAGAGTGGGTGTGCATTTGTGTGCAGAGCATGGGCCCCCCCACAGACCTAAGGCTCTGTGCCTTTGACCGATCTCCAACTCCACCAATAAACCACACTCATGGCACACACACACACACACACACACACACACACACACACACACAAACACACACACACACACACACACACGCACACACACACACACACACACACACACTCACACACCCACATTTTCACAGTGAGTTGGTGTTTACGAGGCACAACATGTGTGTGTAAGGACGTCAGCAGAGAAAGTTGAGAGGAGGGCAAGAGGGAACCTCGATGGCCACGGAAACTAATTGGGGGGGACCCACAATCTAACCAGTGTCATCAATGCAATTCACCACAAAGAAATCAAGGTTATTTGTTGAGTCACATTTAAGTGAGGCAAAAAGTAAACTCCAACAGAAGTGCACAACTCCTCCTGAACTCCCTCAGCATTTCAGCAGCATAGGGTCGAAGGCCGAGGCGCAACACAGGGGACCTAGGCCTCATTAGGACTCCATAGTAATCTCTCTGCCGTATTTTCTCTCTGCGGGACGGGGGAAAAGGGGGCGAGCCCCGACATACACGCATCCCCCTCAGATACCCCCCTCTGTGCACACGTCCACACACAAGCCGTCTCACGAACGCGCACATGCAGACACACAGACTCTCTGTGGCTTTCTCTTTCTCTCCCCACCACTCACCCATTGTGTGCTTGCTGTGTCAGATTGCAGTGTAAATAGCAGGGGGGGGGGGGGGCTCCGATTCAAAGGGTGCCAACTCAAACAGGAGGCTGTGTGCCTTATCGCTTCGGGTAGGATGGAAAACAGAAAATAATGAATGCATGTCATCACTGGAATAAGATCGGACGGCATAAAAAACTCCTGGAACAACAAAGTAGAGGGATGGTCCATAGGGATGGTTGGCAGTTGGCATGTCAGTGGAAGGGCGAGCGGACGTCGACCGGGGAAGTGTTCCGCTCAGGCCGCCTGTGCGCTGCCTGGCCCAATCATTCCTCTATCCCCGCAGGGATTTAGAGCAACACATTCTAACATCCTCATAAAGGTTTAAAGGAACAAGTCACTGCTCCGGGGGCGTCACTGGCAATGCTACGAAGGACAGACTCACACGGGCAGGATACACTGTGTGTGTGTGTGTGTGTGTGTGTGTGTGTGTGTGTGTGTGTGTGTGTGTGTGTGTGTGTGTGTGTGTGTGTGTGTGTGTGTGTGTGTGTGTGTGTGTGTGTGTGTGTGTGCAGGAAATTGGCTGAAAGCTCCGTTCATTAGAAGTGTTACATCTTCTTATGAAATAGGACGACCTTGTCACAAAAGCGTGTTTGAAGTTCAATACAACAACTACATTATTGACTAAAAAACGTATGCTGTCCAATCCATTTTACTGTACATAACATTATATTAGACAATTAAAATGGTCCCAGGTTAAAAACTAATCACATTCAAAGGTTATTGGATTCATCATTTGGAATATTTGTAGCAATATATATTATCATTATTAACATAAGTATTATGTATGTTTAATTTGAGCAGAGAAGCTTGTTACACTTGCACACCTGGAATACTGATCTTCCTTTTCTCCAATGGCCCTCTCTTCTAATTGTTTTTGTTTGTTTGTTTGTTTGTTTCTTTCTTTCTTTCTTTCTATAGTTTCCTTTGTTGTAATTACCAGCACCAATATGGTGCTCCAAAGTAGTCCAAAATGTCCTACTTGTTAACCATTCTAAAGTCATGTAAAATAGATGTTGTATCAAGGACTCCAGGGATAAGCTTTGATTGTTTATGCTTTAAACCTACTACCTTTCTTTATCAGGCATTTTTTGGCATGCACCATGTCTTTACACACTCACATAGATGTAACTACACAAGACATAGACACATAGACATAACTTACTCTATCTATCAGTGCACACGGCTCACTCTGCTGTTGACAGTGAGTTTCCGCTGACACCTCTCCATTTCTCACCTCCACTTCAGCACACAAACACCGTGACATGACAGCATCTTTTGTTTACGTTTTGTGCAGTGAACTTCCCCACCCTCTCCATGGATAATTACAGACTCGCACTGTCTGTGGCCTCTGTTTTTCACCCAGAACACTTTGAGCTGTTAGGAAATTACAAAAGCTCAAATCAATCTTGGCCTAGCCTACATTATACGCCTAGTCTACATTAAGACAGTGCATTTTGAAAGGAACTAATTCGACCTATAGCTACTTATATACAGTACCAGTGAAAGGTTTGGACACACTCCCCATTCCAGTGCATGGGAAAGTGTGTTCAAACTTTTGACTGGTACTGTGCACAGGGCCGGCCGCAGACAGAAAGGGGTTGGGGGCACCGTTGGGAACACTTATGAACAATCTACAATCTTTGTGTCTTTGTTAAACTAAAAATGTATATTATACAATAGGTAAACATAAGAATAGCACCATATAACAATTATAATAATAACAACATAACCGGCAGTGTGTTCGCTCCTGATGAGAGAGCGCAGACGTGTTTGTGCGGGCGCGCGCGCACGTGTGTGATGATCATCACCATCATCACACTACTGAAAACCAAGCTCCAAGTCAAACACAATCCAGCCTACTAACTTAACCGGAATGCTAATAATAGTGACAGAGAAGTTGAACATCTGTGTGGTGCGAGGAGACAATGCCCAGCTTCGGAGGTGTGAATGCATTAGGCATTCAGAGACCCGAGTGTGAGTAAACTACTAGATTTCTCACGTTTTCTGCTTTGTTTGAAAAGCAAAGCATACAATAGGCCTAACTACTGTAAACGGTATCCATTTACAAAACATTACATTATTAAGTGGTTAAAAATGGAGGAAAAAATAAAAAGCAAAAAGATAGGTATGCTACACCAAAACAATGTAGGCTAATTCGAGTACTGTTGTGTACAATATGAATGTGCAACAAAAGAGTCGTGGACGTAATCTGTATTTCTGGAACTGTGCGCAACCAATGTCACACTTACCTGGGTCATGGAACGGGACTAAGGCGAAGTTATATAACGTTTTTTTGGGTCTATTCAACGAAGTTTCCAAAATCTTCGATGCGCCCTCAATAACCTGCACTAAGTCATCATACATAGAACCGGTCACATCAAAAACGAAAGCCAGGGTAGATGCCCCCTCCGGGATCTCCTCCTTTGTGCCCTCTGTACCCGAGTCTTGACCGGAGGACATAATTATTAAAAGTACCAGGACAAGGGACAACAGAACTTGTCTGATACCCATTTCGACACCGGGAAGTCTGCAGGATGAATGTTCTGGGTGTCTTCTGAACCTTAAGATGAGTCCCGGGGTGAAGGGAGAGACATTTGCTCTCCAAATCAGAGCAAAATAGCCAAGAGAAAAAAAAATCTTATTCCTTATTTCTATGAAAAAAATAATTAAAACCAAGAAAACGGACCCCGTGGAACTATATTTGCAACTCTTACACAGCTAATGTTCAATATTGATTGAGTGAGTGCGACTTCTGAGTGGACCCTCTGAAGTTCTTTGAGCTCTGGCGCTGTTAGCTAGTTTAAGGCATCTGCCGAGTCAGGAGCTTTTGGGCAGCTGTGAGACACAGTCCCCTTCTAAGAAAGAGAGCAGAAAGCCATTTCAGCTTTCTGCAGAATAGCGGTCCCTGATTGGACAAGAAGATTTTGAGATCCCAAGGGACCCGGTGAATTTGGCACTCTCCCATGCTTTAATCCATGACACACCTTAAAATGTTGGCTTGCAGCTTGAGACGTAATGCACATTGAATGCAGATAAATAAAAACAACACAGAAACGTTATCGTTAATGAATGTATTTAGGCTACGTGCTGGACATTCAGCCTGCAAGAAATCTAAGCATACCTATGAACTGCAAATTTGGTCAAATGTGAAATATTGTTGTTGTCATTTTCAAGCTTAGGGTATTATAACAATTAAAAGCATGCTATATAGGCAATGGGCTGTCATTCCTCTAGCACCATCTATAGATGTATTACTTTATTACATACAGTGTTTTAAATGTTTCAATCACCATCCTAGATTTTAATAGTGCTCCAAATTAGCTTTAATTCTTATTTAACAATAACCCCCTGTTGGGCCATTATTATGCAGGAGGAATGCAAAAAAGCTATTGAGTGACTAGAAATTGTGAGTTTAAGAAAAATGTAGTTTAATTTTAAATAATTTAAGCACAACAAATGGATATTCTATCCATTTCTCTCACACACACACACACACACACACACACACACACACACACACACACACACACACGCACGCACACACACACATCCCACAAACTTTTAAAGTGGAAAGAGGACCCCGCCTTTCCAGCCCAACGGCTCAAGCAATAGTCAATTCTGCCCGAGTGATTCACAGACCAATTAATAAAAAACCTTTTCCTGTTTGCCTTTTTGTAAATCCAGAGTAAACTAAATCTTTGCCTCTGTTGAAGAGAGGCACAAAAGCACAGCACTCTAAATGATTTTAACCTGAGATATATTCCTCGGGGCAACTCTTCAATTGAGAGTGTGACGCAGACAGGAACTAACTTAGTCCAATCACCTATCCATCCCATTAGGGAAAGAGTTGGGTTACACGCTAAAAGATGCTTCACGGTGTTTCACAGCCGTACTTAAAATCTCCCTAGCAACTGGCCCAGTGACATGCTCTTTTCATTGCACATGATCAGAATGTCCACCCGTAATGAGCAAAAGTCAGACGATCGACCAACCAGATCCAAGCCCATTTAAGTCCAGACATGCATATTAGCAGAGAAGAGGAGCTTGGTGGCATTTTAACACACTGCATAGCCTGTCTTAAGTTATGTGGAGCTGATTGGTCAATCTCCAATGGCCCATATGATGGTGGCTTGAACTCTCTTTCTTTGGTCAATATTGCAACCATTTTGGCTTTAAAATGTGTGTCTTTGGAAGTGCTCTAGTTAGAAAGGGTTATGAGAAAGTTTAGTAAGTCTAAGGCTAGTGTAACTATATGGAGAACCTTAATATCTCAAATGTATATATATATATATATATATATATATATCATCATCATCTTCATCCGCTTCGTCCGGGGTCGGGTCGCGGAGGTAGCAGTTCAAGCAGGGCATCCCAAACTTACCTTTCCCGGGCCACATTAACCAGCTCTGACTGGGGGATTCCAAGGCGGTCCCAGGCCAGTGTGGAGATATAATCCCTCCACCTGGTCCTAGGTCTGCCCCGCGGCCTCCGCCCAGCTGGACGTGCCTGGAACACCTCCCTAGGGAGGCGGCCAGGTGGCATCCTTACTAGATGCCCGAACCACCTCAACTGGCTCCTTTCTACGCAAAGAAGCAGCGGCTCCACTCCGAGTCCCTCACGAATGGCTGAACTTCTCACCCTATCCCTAAGGGAGATGACAGCCACCCTCCGGAGGAAACTCATTTCCGCCGCTTGTATCCGCGATCTCGTTCTTTCGGTCATGACCCACCCTTCATGACCATAGGTGAGAGTAGGAACGAAGATAGACCGGTAGATTGAGAGCTTTGCCTTCTGGCTCAGCTCTCTCTTCGTCACAACGGTGCGATAGAGCGACTGCAACACCGCACCCGCTGCTCCAATTCTCCGGCCCATCTCTCGTTCCATTTTACCATCACTCGAGAACAAGACCCCAAGATACTTGAACTCCTTCACTTGGGGTAAAGACTCATTCCCTACCTGGAGTAGACAATCCATCGGTTTCCTGCTGAGAACCATGGCCTCAGATTTGGAGGTGCTGATCCTCATCCCAGCCGCTTCACACTCGGCTGCGAACCGATCCAATGAGTGCTGCAGGTCGCAGACTGATGATGCCATCAGGACCACATCATCTGCAAAAAGCAGTGATGCAATCCTCTGCCCACCAACCCGCAGCCCCCTCCCCCGCGGCTACGCCGTGAGATCCTGTCCATGAATACCACAAACAGGATAGGTGACAAAGCGCAGCCTTGGAGGAGGCCAACCCTCACCGGAAACGAGTCCGACTTACTGCCGCAGACCCGGACACAGCTCTCGCTTTGGGAGTACAGAGATTGGATGGCTCTGAGTAGAGACCCCCTCACCCCATACTCTCGCAGCACCTCCCACAGTATCTCCCGGGGAACCCGATCATACGCCTTCTCCAAATCCACAAAACACGTGTAGACCGGATTGGCATACTCCCAGGCCCCCTCAAAGATCCTCGCGAGGGTAAAAAGCTGGTCCGTTGTTCCACGACCAGGCCGGAAACCGCATTGTTCCTCCTCAATCCGAGGTTCGACTATCGGTCAAACCCTCCTTTCCAGCACCCTGGAGTATACTTTCCCGGGAGGCTGAGTAATGTGATGCCTCTGTAGTTGGCACACACTCTCCGGTCCCCCTTTTTGAACAGGGGAACCACCACCCCGGTCTGCCACTCCTTAGGTACTGTCCCCGACTTCCACGCAATGTTGATAAGACGTGTCATCCATGACAGTGGGCAATGATGGAGACACCTGGAGAGGCGTGATTGGGAGGAACGGCCTCCCCGATCTGAACCCGAGTGGTGGCTTGTTATTGGACTTCTGTGCTAGTCATAGAATGGCCATAACGAACACCATGTTCGAACATAAGGATGCTCATAAGTGTACCTGGTACCAGAGCACCCTAGGCAGAAGGTCGATGATCGATTTTGTTATCGTATCATCGGACCTGAGGCCATATGTTTTGGACACTCGGGTGAAGAGGGGGGCAGAGCTGTCAACTGATCACCATCTGGTGGTGAGTTGGGTCAGGTGACGGGGGAAGCCTCTGGACAGACCTGGTAAGCCCAAGCGTGTAGTGCGGGTGAACTGGGAACGTCTGGAGGAGTCCCCGGTCCGGGAGGCCTTCAACTCACACCTCCGGCGGGGCTTCTCTGGCATCCCTGTGGAGGCTGGGGGCATTGAACCGGAGTGGGCAATGTTCAAAGCCTCCATTGCTAAAGCTGCGTCTGAGAGTTGTGGTCTCAAAGTCTTAGGTGCCTCAAGGGGCGGTAACCCTCGAACATCCTGGTGGACACCGGTGGTCAGGGGAGCCGTCCGATTGAAGAAGGAGGCCTTCCGGGACATGCTGTCCCGGGCGACTCCGGAGGCAGTTGCAAAGTACCGACAGGCCCGAAGGACTGCAGCCTCGGCCGTGGCAGAAGCAAAGCAGCGGGTGTGGGAGGAGTTCGGAGAAACCATGGAGAAGGACTTTCGGCTGGCGCCAAAGCGGTTCTGGAAGACCATCCGACACCTCAGGAGGGGAAAGCAGGGAACCATTCAAGCTGTATACAGTAAGGATGGGACGTTGTTGACCTCAACTGACAAGGTGATTGGGAGGTGGAAAGAGCACTTTGAGGAACTCCTGAACCCGACAAACCCACCCTACATAGTAGAGACAGGGCTGGAGGATGATGGGGGATCAGCATCAATCTCCCTGGCGGAGGTCACTGAGGTAGTCAAACAACTCCACAGTGGCAAAGCCCCAGGGGTTGATGAGATCCGCCCAGAAATGCTGAAGGCTCTGGGTGTTGTATATACAATAAATATATACTTATTTATTGGTTAATGTAGTTTGGTGCTTTCAAATGTTAGAATTCCATTTCACTGAACCAATAAGTAAACTTCAAAATTCTGAGTAACAGAAATGTTCAACTGCTAGCCATTGAGGTACATATAGAAGTTACATTCATTAAATATGTTCCTAAATTGGAGAAAGTTTGTGCAAATTACAATAACAAAGGCCCTGGACTGTGCATCTTATTACTTGGTAGGTACCTATGGTTGACTACGGAGGTTTAATCTGAAACCAGTGTAATCCTGTGGTCACTTCATGAGCAGTTGACTATTGAGGGCAGTAGGGGGAGTCAGTCCATCAGATATGATTGCTGTGCACTGGATTGCTACTTGCCAAGGCTGTGGTAATCATTCTGACAGAACGATTCTGTGGTATAGGGATAACATAGATTCTACATCAGTGAAATCCTCCAGCGTCATAAATAAAGATGAAGACATGACCTCCAAATAGATCAGGTAGAGGTGATTCACTAAAGAAAAATGGATGAAGACAGGTGGAAAGGGACACAGTGTTTCATGAGTCATCTTCCCCTGGAAAATGTAAATAGTTTGCTGCATGGAAATTCAAATTAGCATAGAAACCCCAACAATCAAGAGGCATTCAAATAATGGGAATCAGCCGTCCTGCTGGTGAGCATTTTGCATGACAAACAAATGGCAGTGCGACGTTGAGAAATGGGCCGCGAAAACAAATCTGTACATGTCATTACATAACACATCTCAAAAGTGATGAATAAATCACGGCTGAAGCACAGCCAAGCTGAAATAACAAGAGCCGGAGATATCCTGTTTCATCACCCTCGCGAAAAGGAAGTGAAAGAGGAGTACTCACACACTGTTCTATGCCAATCCTCTTATTTGTACAGGTGTGTGTGTCTTCTTGACCTGGCCTCCACGTGATAATGCAATAACACGTTGAAAATGTTGGCTTTGGACACAATGTCAGGGTATTCGGTCAGTGGCCGCACAGACAGAAAGAGTGGCTGCGTTAGGCACAGACAGGTTAATGAGAGTTACATACTGTTATACCGACAGATAGACATGTAATTCAACCACTGACACACACTGACACACACATAAACACAGTGGTGTTGGACACATATTGTGTGTTCTGTAAAAGGGTCTATGAAATGGGTAGACAACCCAGGGGTAGCTCTGTAGACAGATGTACTGGAAGACATAGAGGGACAATGCTGTATTTAAAGGCCAGAAAGGGAAAGTCTAGCTGTTCTATTCCAGCCCCTCTGTTCTTATGAAATGCACCAGTTCAAGATTGACGTCAGTTGTGATTTCCTTCGTTCTGCTCTGAATGCCTTGTATTCAAAATATGTTGTAACTGCAGGTCTTCTGTTGAAGCTTGTCGTGCTGCATGTGCCCCAAATACGCCGGGAGGCTTTCTAACAGTCATTCACAGTGTTACGTGTATATGTTCGAGCTTGTACTTTTACAGTAAAAAGATGAATCATGTTTTCATCAAAATAGGAAAACTGTCCTGTTTTGACGTACTTGTAATGAAATGTTAACTCCAGGAGTGTTTTTTTGTGTGACTTTTCGTGGTCAGCTTCTCGTCGAGTCTCTCCAAACAGCACCTGGTCCGGGTGGAATCGGCCTGGACGGTTCCTGGGCTGGAGGCGGGGGTTTGCTGGGCACGGAGTGCTGGAAGCGGCACAGAGGCCTTGGGCACTTGGCCCGGAGGGCCTGGCGTGTGGCGCTCCAAACCAAACAACCAAACCAGCCAAACCTTGGGGCCTTGCAGAACACTCCCGCTTTCCCTCATAGTCTATAGGCCAATCTTAAACGGCCACTCGCCGACTGCTTTTCATATAAGAGTCTTTCATATTAGAGTGGTCGCCAACAACACAAACGACAAAGTAGCGAGGGAGACGGAGGAGGGTGGCGGTTGAGGCTACAGGACGAATTCTCTGTGCGCTTTCGCCTCACTTTAAAAGTCATCGTTACAATTCCACTGGCGGGTGGCCTCACGGGGCCAGCGTGACAGATGGAAACAACAGAGGCACTCTATCTCCCAAACAACAGGCACGTGACCCACGAACCCGGCCCAGTGACACCCCGTCCGCCCCTCTGTGCTCCCAACAGAATGGTCTCCCCGGGCCCTGCGCCGTGTTACTCAATGCCCCTAATACCAGGGATTATGGCCCATCTCACGGCCGCAAAGTCCCCCTTTTGTGCTCCGAACACACTTATTAGGCCAACAGAGCGAACCTTCCAATCAGCGACTCTATTATGGGTGTGTGACACACATATACTGTGAACGCAGAGAGACAGAATACACCTACGTGAGAAGACAATGTAGACTGTAGGTGCACACATAATCATTTACTGGAAACAAATCTACCTCCCCCATTCCTACTGTGTATGCCTGAACCACACACACACAATCACACCCGACTGTATAAGTATACACACAATTATTACCGAAAGCCTCTTTTTCCAGACTTGTTATAAGAGGTTTATTTTGTAAATGATGAGACAAAAGTGAGAGAGAGAGAGAGAGAGAGAGAGAGAGAGAGAGAGAGAGAGAGAGAGAGCAAGACAGAGAGAGAGAGAGAGAGAGAGAGAGAGAGAGAGAGACTAAGTAAGAAAATAAGTTGCTTCTCTTTCGGCCTATTCAATTCTGGTTGAACGCTGTCAGTCCCATCAAACATGGTCCATGGAATGACTATATTCTTATTATTTGCCCAACAGTATATTTTTTACTCCACTTAAACTCTTTCTCTCCCTTATCCTCCCCATGTTCTGCGTTCTCTCTCCCCCTTTGTTGTGTTTTGTCGGCACATTCCTTATCTCCCCATGTTCTGGCGATGACGCTCTGGTAAATAAGCTCAACCACAGCCACGCTTTTGTTCGGCACAGACAGGCGGCAGAGAGTTTACCAGAAGAGAGTGTGTGTGTGTGTGTGTGTGTGTGTGTGTGTGTGTGTGTGTGTGTGTGTGTGTGTGTGTGTGAGTGTGTGTGTGTGTGTGTGTGAGTTTGAATGTGTGTGTGTGTGTGCGAGTGGCAAAGCAAAACAGGGACCAGTACATTCGCTATAACCTACAATAACCTCTTCCTGCCTCACTGATTGTGATACTGGCCTATTATTGATGGGGGTTTCAAAGCAAAAGACCTAGGGGGAAATAGCTTGTGCTAATTGTCAATATTTACAGTATATCAATATAGTAAAGCAAACGCAACATGCCTACAGCCATATCCGAGCAGTCATTCAAATTTAACCTGTGAACACGTGTAAGCAGAGGATTGAGATGGCAAGGCTAAGTCGAAAACCCGCTTTTGGTGGAAATAACTAAGTTTGGCACTAACAACCTAAATAAATCCCTCCTATTTGATCCCCCCAGGACAGGGTCTTAAAGAGTGTTACCCCTTGTTATTATCAGAGCATTTCCCTGACAGTCATGTCTGTCTGAGGGATGTGGGTCAGTCCAATGAACGCGCTCCTCCCTGCCCTCCATGCCATCTATGGGAACGATGTTCTGGACGTCCACTGCTCCCAGCTACTCTACGGCTCCCAACCAATCAGCTGGCACATCTCGACGCTGGAGCTTGTCAGTCACTGTGGTTTAATTCATCAAAGGTTTTATTAGGTTCGTCTATACCAGTATTAAGCCAATTCATGGTCTATCTCAAAAGAATGGGCTTCACTCACACCATCACCTGGTTTCTTTCCCTCCGTTCTGTTTGCCCATCTAATCAATGCGTTCAGACGGCTAAGATTCTGACTAGTAGGTCAACACCAAATGGTATTCTATTTTCAGTCTTCATTCAAACAAATCAATAAGTGCTCGCCATCAATTTCCCTATTTGCAGTGCAAAGCTTTTATTATATAATTTAACATCTACTCAATTTATTTTATTTGTCAATCTATACATACTTGAATCTATACCTATTTCCACTCTTTTGATCCCTACCATTAATCCATCTTTCTCTTGTACCATCTTTCTTTCTTTTCCTCCCTCTCGACTCTATTCCTCCATCCCCATCCCCCTCTTTCCTTCTCACTCTTTTCCACGTCCCTCTCTGGCCATCGGCGCGCACACACTGATACAAATCATCATTAAAGAGGTCAGTAAAGGGCCAGACCCCCCATGGGCATGTGGCTAAGTGAGATTGGCTGGATAGAGGGACAGTGGGAGGGACGGAGGGAGGGAGGAAGTGATGGATTAATGGAGAGAAGCAGGGCAAGGAGATGGTGAGAGGAGGGATTTAAGATGACAAGTGATGTGATAGTGTTGAGATTACAGAGCAGGAGGGGGGGGGGGGTGTTCAGGGCAAGTGTGTTATGTAATGGAAACACTTGTACGCAGCTTTGTAGTCAACCTCTTGTGTTCCCTGTCTGCATCACTACACACTGCTACACACACACACGCACGCACACACACACACACACACACACACACACACACACACACACACACACACACACACACACACACACACACACACACACACACACAAACACACAGCTCTGACATGTTCAAGAGAATATTATGAGAGGGACACCTCTCCTCCATGGCAACAGCCTCCCTATTCCATAACATCCCCGTGGCGGTCCCACAGGAGCAGCCATCCCACCAGGTTCCCAGGAGCAGGCTGGTCTGGCAGCTGTTCTGGCACGGCCAAGGTCAGGGTGAGGCGTGTGTGAGAGTATCTTTTGTGGGCCAGTGAGTGTCCGTCTGAAAAAAACACATTGATTTACCTTTGTAAAGTTTTCTGTATTAGCAGCACAAAATAAGACACGAATGAACCGCAAACATGGCCAAAGTACAATTTAGCAACTAACAGTAGCGCCAATTGGAAAGACTCCCACTTCCCTAGGTTTGTAAGATATTTATTTGTGTCTTACACAACAAGCTTGAATGGATATTGAATGAAATACTGGTTTTAGCCCTTACATAAGAAAATACTCCAAGCCGTAGGCCATTGCGTTTTCTGACTGGACAATTCATTTGTACTGACCGCTGATATAATAATGAATAAATGAAAGAAAAAAGAAAAAAAAGATAAAAAAATAAAGTGGAGCTCTCTAGGCTTCACACTTCAGAGGACGACTTCATTCTTCTAGCCCAGTTGGCTCTCTCGGGGAGGTTGACGTCTGTCATTGCACCCAGGGATATTCTGCAACTTGATTATCGACTCACAGAGGTCCATTCCGGCTCATGTCCTTAGCGGTGAGGGTTAAAGTCTCAGCATGCCATTTGAGCTCAATTTACATACTAAGCAAAACATGCTCGCTTCCAACACCTTCCAACGCTCATATCATTTCACCAAATCTAAAAGCAAAGGAAATAGATTTGCTTTTAAATGAGTCCCTGATAGCTAAATGTGAGTTATTCTCTTTATGCCAAATGTGTTAATGACTGTAAACACTGGATGACATAGGACACCTGAATAGCACATAAGATACACAATCTATTATTAAAGAACCTCTCTTGGTGTGGGAAATGTATGCTTGACTACAAAGTGGTGAGAGGGGTTTTTGGTTGTAGAAACAGTAATCAAGACAAACCATCGTTTGAATGATTTAAATAGCATTGTTTTGAATAAACAGGTTAGGTTTTCAGGAAACTGTTCTTGTGGATGAGACCTGGAGATAGTAGGGACAGACGTTTTCCCTGAGAGGTGACCATGTTTAGTAAGCAGACCTGAGCCGCACACGTTTTCACATGCATCGTCTGGGATCTCACACGCCTTTGGGACACATGGCAAACAGATCCCTTTAGTCTGTTTAAAGAAACGAAAGATGTGCTCATATACACAACAACCAAATGCCTGAGTTAAAGTGTACTTTAGGCTGTCATTTGAATGATGCAATGGCACATTGTAATGAACCAGTTTAACGTAGAGGCCTATTATATGCATATAGTCATATTACCACACCCTCTTGTCTACCTCCACGATAATAGGTCTCTGTTCAGGACATTCCTCACGTTGGCAACTCTCTGACATCACAATCAGATTTATAGGTAGTGAGTGACAGACTCACAAGGTCGCAGCTTGCCCCAGGCATGCACATGAACTCGAAACTCTGAAGAGGGAGCGAGTGGGATAGATACGGTCTCAGTGACCTGTGATTATGTCTTCCTGGCCACACACATACTGCACTGACAACAACCTTGTCTTGTGTCTAACCTGTTGCTGTATTTTAACCAATTAAGGATACATTATACTGAAAAACAGCTAGAAGTATAGAACTCTTTACGTAGTGAGACCCAAGGCGTGTCTAATTGTGAATAGTTAGTTCATCCCATTTGTTCTTCTGTATAAATGAATGACAAGGGGTGCATTCCTGAGCTGGCTGATTGTGTATTCAGTAGCCTCGCACACTGCAGTGCAGCGCATGTGTCCTTGGCTTGAAGGAAGCATGTGAGTCAGCACACACACACACACACACACACTCACACAGAGCGCTACTGTGCTACCTTTACCTTTCTCACTTTCTCTCGCTTTACCTTTCCCTTTCTTGCTCTCTTTCCCTTTACGTTTCTTTCTCTTTATCTCTCTCTGTCTTTCCCCGTTTCTCTCGTGCTTTGCTTGTGTCTCTGTAGTATCCTGTAACCTCTCACTCAGGATTGACTTAATTGGTCTCTTCCTCATTCTCATCTTTTACTCTAAAGCGTTACTTCATTTCAATATCTCCATCAAGAGCACATGAGCTCTCTCTCTCTCTCTCTCTCTCTCTCTCTCTCTCTCTCTCTCTCTCTCTCTCTCTCTCTCTCTCTCTCGCTCTCTCTGTCTCTCGATTACGCTCCAATGAATCCGGAGGAATGTGAATTGTGAAATGTGTGACCTGGCTGTTCGTGCGAGGCCTGATCCCTGTGTATTCAAACACAACACCAACCGCCACGATACTCATCCCCACACACTCATCCTGCTCACCCGGCTGTGGGTTAGCAGTAAAAGACACAGTGCGACGGGGTTCAGTTCCCTCTGCACCTGGCCTCATTTGCATGATTGGGGTTCTGAATTATTCAATTTAGAAGAGCATAGGGATATTGAGAAATATATTCAGGATATAGGGAATTCAATATACTTTCAAGTATTACGATAAAAGTAGAGTCTGTTTGAATATACCTTTTAAAAATATGATTTCTGCGCAAGCTGGGTATTTTCAGATTTATTGTGAGTAAAGAAATCAAATGAAGTGCAGCCTTTCAGGACCATCTTAGGTCAGTGTTATTGACTAACTTTACTTTGTTTTGGAAAACAACATTGCATAACATGGGGACAATAAGGTCAAAGTAACGCTTTGATGCTGAGAAAGTAACTGTATGAGCCATGACACTGTTTGAAATGCAAAACTAAATACAAATATTTATGAAATAAACAGGGCTATCACCTCTTCAAGTAGAATCAACATCAGAGCAGAACCTTGAGGCCAGACAACGTATAAGTCGTTATCCACTAAAACCAGTCCAAAACACATTTTATTACTATCGAGGTGAATGATAAGACTAAAATCTTGTAGTGTTTTATTTATATTCCTAAAATATATTAAGGTCAATATTATGGCTTGATCTAAAAAACGAGTGTGAAGTCCTTCACCAATGGTGCAACAGAAAAAAAAAACATTATCTTGTGAAAATTGTTAAAAAAAACATGAGGCTTTCACACACCATAGATCACAACAAGTCCTTTTATCATGTCGTCAGAAGCAACTAGCCACATGATCAAGGCGCCACTATTTTGGCATGTGCTGTCATGTAAATAGATTACCAATCGTGAGAATTGAGACTATTTTATCTTGTGCCACCTTTTTTAATTGCTCAGAAGATTCGACTTTGTTGTTGTTGTTTTTTAGAAAGTTTTTTTTAAACTTTAAAACAGAGTTGCTCTCTTTCCATCCAATCTTCTATTCAATTAAATGTCTCTCTCTCTCTCTCTCTCTCTCTCTCTCTCTCTCTCTCTGTCTCGTCTAATGCTATTTAATTCATTCTGGACAGATTAGATAACACTGGCCCATAAAACTCAAGTAGGATGAGCTTGAGAGATAGAAAGACAAATATCCCCTGTTCACCTTTAATGGGTACTGGATGATCCATAAACCCAACATGCCTTGCTATGTGTAACCACACCGAACAATAACACACTGGCAAGTAAACTCACTCCTCAATTTAACGTGCCACCACTGTCTTCATCAGATTGCTTGCATTATGGAATAGGCAAGTTGTCCTCAAAAAGTCAAATTAGCTTCTTAAAAATTGTGACATTTGAAGTAAAACTGACACTGGCTTTTGGCAATTGTAAACTCAAGTACAAGTACATATAGGCCCACTACTTGTCTAATCCTGTCAATGGGAAATCAATCATTACATCTCAAAGTACTGAACACCACACATATAACCATCTTATAGGTATACACATAATACAGAAAGAGCTAACGCGATCACATAGGATCAGACTCACCAGATACTAACTAAATAGGAAAAGCACACAGAGATGAACTGGCTAGCAGAAAGCTAATTAAGCCAGACTCAAAGCTCTGTTTCAACACAATCCATAGCCTCTCTATGGACCAAGTGTGCCGGTGTATGTTGGAGGACTAGCTGTGGGAAAGATAATAACAATTAAGAAAATAATTAAATATGAATAGAATAGAGATTAACTGCCCATACACTGTAGTGTGTGGTCCAATTGCATTAATAAAATGCAGCTAGCACAGTACTTATGATAAAGAGTAGCATTAGCAAATCTCTGCACAATATGAACAAACCAAACTAAATTTACCTTCCCACACCTCAATGTGATAGAAATACAACTTTTAAGAATTTGTATTCTGCTGGCAGCTAAAAGTGTGTGTTATTTCCATTCAGTTCAGTAGCAGGGGGCCTGTTTGAAAATCCTTTGAAGTGGCACTACTTTGTCGTTGTGAACAACCCAGTGTGTCCCTGCAACCCAGTTACTTTAGCTGGGGCAAACCCTCAATCCCCTATGGGCTCTGTGAAATCACAAAAGGGACAGCGTGCTGCTTTTGATCTACAGTAAAGTTATGAATAATCCATAGACATGATTATAATCTTCCCTTTTAAAAGATTCGTTTTTTATGAGAAGTGCTTTCTGTTTTAATTTAATATTACTCTCTCCCCTCTTGGGTGGTCAAAAAATAAAGAAAGAACATAGTATAGAGTGATAATCATAGAGGTAACAAAAGTCAGCTTTAGTCAGGAAAGATACATATTTGACATATCTCTGCTCTCTCACTGCTTGACACACACACACACACACACACACACACACACACACACACACACACACACACACACACACACACACACACACACACACACACACACACACACACACACACAGAGAGATTGAACAAGATTGACACATTGCTAAGTTATTCTTATGTGAATACAATTTTTAAACTGTAATAAATAGTCGGAGGTCCTTAATTTACTTTTTGCCCCATTGTCTTTTGGGGGTTTCAATTCTGGTCTACATTAAAGGCAAACATTTGGTAGTAGTCTTCACTAATCAATACTTGTTTTAGACTAAAGTAAATTATTTCATGACAGTACTTTTACTTGAGCATTACTTATTCCACGTCTGGCCAGATGATACTTGTTAGTATGACACACACACACACACACACATATATATATATATATATATATATATATATATATATATATATATATATATATATATATATATATATATATATATATATATATATATATATATATATATAATACATTAAGTGTTATGCCACTGAATACAGTACAAGCATTATGTTAGAACTAAATGAGTTTATACATTGCACTGCAATAGGGCAATATCTAACTTTTAATGTCCATGTAGAGGTATTGGCCTCAAGATTAACAAAGTAAACAAAGAAGGGAAAACTACAGTTGAGCCAGAATCAGTTAAGACTCAGTGAAGTGCTTCTCAAAGGCACTGTACTGCTATTCATGAAAACCCGTTTTATGGGCCAAAGCTTTCGATGACAGATTAAACGGTGCTAATTATAGTGTACCATTTTTATGGTCGTTTCCATAATTGGCCCTAAATTAACAAATTGAATGCATTTGTTTCAGTTTGTGTGTGTGTTTAGTGGCCCAGAGACATAAATTAAAACCTGTTACTTTGAATTTCTGCCCGTGAAGGGTCAAGGAGAATTGGTGTGGCATGTGTATGTGAATTAGAGAGAAATCCAAGAGATTGTGATTAAAAAAAAATCCAGACTGGAGACATACTGTGGAATCCAGACTGGAGACATACTGTGGGTAAAACAGGAATGGACTTTGTGTTCCTCTCAGAAGGCCGGACACTCTTGTGACTCGGAACCAGCGGGACTGGGAACAACAAGGCACTAATCTTTCGTTTCGCGGGGTGGGGTACTTACGGGTGGGCGATCTTAGTCCAACATGAGAGTTCTCATAGTAAGAAGGGCTTTTTTAATTTGTCATAATGTAACCCATGTGACATAAGTCCTGCTTTTATGCAATACAATTCACTTGCACTAGTCTCTTTTTATTATGAATTATTATGCATAAAGTTATACAGATATGGCACTCATAAAGTAATCCGTTCTGCTTCTTATGCATTGTGGCAATTTTGTTGAATTAGTAATTTGCCAAGAATGTGTGGTAAGAGAGAGGAAGTTTGTGAAAAAATGGTGCAAGCGAGAGGGTGTTCAGTGCATCTACATGTTTGTCTGTATGTGTGTGAGGGGGTGTTTGTTAAGATCAGCACTGATTCCAGCTGGTCAGAGCCTGTCGGTCCAGCATGCTGGTATTGCATCTCGGTTGAACTAGGATAAGGGACTTTCTTTGGACATCACTGTTGTTTACTCATTCACATCTTGAAACAGCTGAACTGGGCTAGTTTGCAAATTGTACCAGAGGTATGTTGTTATCTCAAAGAGACAAGCTCTATTTTTTTTTATGTTTGGACACCTGCAGATTCCTCTGCAATCAAAGTGTTGTGTTTGTTAAGTTGTCTGTTCGCTTCTTAGTTTTTAATAATATACAACAAGAAGCCAAAAGTAAAACATATATTATCAAACATTTTTACAATTAAGCAATATGCAGTCATAGTTTATTTAAAATCTGAAGAAGAAAAATATATCATGTCATAACTTCCATTAACAGATACCATTTAGTTTTATACTTTTAATTGGAATGAGGAAAAACTTAAACTGGGGATGGATGCAGATTTTAAAGCTGGGGTAAGCCTAAAACACTCTACTATGTAAGTATACAGGTGGTCTGATCAGAATTTAGACTGCATTGAATGTATGATTGTTTTACCTTGGAAATGGCAAGACAAATATAACTGGACCATGATTTTTTTTGTACAATTCATAGAACCTTAGTGCCAATCTTGTGCTATATCATATTTGACCTGTTACTAGGCATGTACCATAAATTGACATCCAAAAGTAACAATCTGGAATTCATATGGTAGAGTGTCAGGCGCCATCTTACTGACTTCACGCACAATTCTGATTCTGCAAAGGCGAATCATGTTTTTTAGATGGCAGCTGATAGAGACATAAGCCCACTGTTTCAATCAACAGCAAGGACATAGGTTTGTCATGGGAGAGCAAGTTTATCGGTGTATCAGCTGCCCCTTATCATAGCACCACGTGTTTAAGCTCATGTGCTACCTCTGTCTGTATTCTATAGCTTCAGGCAACCAATCTCAATGGAGAATTTTCTGACAAAACAGTAAAATCTATTTAACATGAAAACCTAATTTCAGCACTAGTGCCATAAAGTGGATGAGAGTGCATCAAATCCTTTAATTTTTTTATGATGGTGGATGGCAGACAGAATATAGCATCAGAATGTTATGTATCAAAATGGCTTGGCATGTGTTTATCCCCAGTAAATACAGTATTTAGAATTTCATTCTAAATAGTCATTTCAAGTCATTGTACCCCGCCTCTAGCCCTGTGTCGGCTGGGATAGGCTCCAGCCCCCCCGCGACCCTGCATAGGATAAGCGGTATAGCTAATGGATGGATGGCTGGATGGATGGATGGATGGATAGTCATTTCAACCACTGCTGGGACCCCTATGCGATTTATTTATGAAAACATGCCGGCGCAGCCAGTGGCACATGCCACGTGCCAGGACCCAGTGCTGCACACCTGAAACATTAATGGTGCTCTTGTCAGCCTACATATGTGTAGCCTAGCTTAACATGGGGTCAGAGAGCTCAGAGACACGGGAGTCCAAACACAGAGGCACAAGAGAAACCGTGAAGAATGAATGCAGTGGATATGAATGTATTCAGTGGATGAAGGTTTGACGTATGTTCATAGTCCAGACAGCTGGCAGTGCCTCTAGTTAGGTATGGGAGGCATATGGCTATGTTCCAGCAGCTGTGGTCAGGACGTTACTGTCTGGCCCACTGGGCCATCGTCGGGCGGAGGACCAAGGGGTCTTCATTTACCTCAATGACAAGTGTCTCCGCTGCTGCAGAAGCAACTCCCACTTTTTGCTGACTGTGGGGACAATCTTAAAAATAATCTGTATAGGACAATAAAACATCCTTGGTTTATACAGCTGTTTCACACTATTGGCTAGGTGTTTTGATTTGAGTTTGTCTAGCTAAAAACAACCTGTATGTTTTCTAAGTTTAAAGATTGTCTTTCTCGACAAAAAGCAAGACATTGTGTAAACACACAAAAGCGTGAAAAGGCGAGAGAAATGTGATGCATGTACTGTTGTTGGTAACTGATACTTAAAAGTCCACAGTGCTTAGTAACAGACCATTTATTCTCGTGACTATGTATTGTAGAGGACAAAATAATCATCCGGTCAGGAATGCCACCTCCCACAAGGGCAGAATAGTAACCGACAACATTCTAGTGGCCAACGCTGCTCATTCCCTTTTGTGGATAGTGTTACTGTTTACAAGCCTGACCCATTTGTTTACTGCCCCCATGGCTTGAGTTGATAGCCTTGTCGCTCTGAACACAAAAGATTAGGTGCTTCTGGGGCTTTGGCTAAATGCTATTGTGCTGTCAGAGATATACAGCAGGAGCCAGAAAAACAAAACACAACTTGGAGCTGGTCAGACAGGCTGACACTACCCCATATGGGGATTCTGTGGCTAGTAGTCTAGGCCTAGCGATTTTGACCCAGTCACTGATGTAGTATTCAATTCTCACCAGCCAAAGAATTTGAGGAAGATTCAGACAATTACTTCTTTTTGGTAGAGGTCAGGGTTGTAATAGAACAATCCCTCTGTGAGAATGGCAGTGGATAGAATATAGGGGCTGATGGAGGCATCTCGTTTTATCATAATAGGTCAGGACCTGTGGTATATTTATTATGCTATTAATGGTAGCTGCAGGACTTTGATTATGGGACACTAAAATAATCCCACCTCATGTCAAGATAAACAATTTAGATTGGCTGCTGCGTTGGTGAGTGATCAACCTTGAGGGGTCTACAAACCAGAGACTAGCAGGTCTAGATCTAGAATAATCTAGCTTGATGCAGCTGCTCGCCCCTCCTGTAGGAAATGGGTTTACTTATCCGCACTGTTCCCTCCTTCGTTTGCAACGTCACGTGGTACAGCTTTTGTTGAAAGCGCGCTGACGCCACTACACTACTTGTCCAGCGTTGAGAAAGGAGAGGCTCGTTCGACGTCAAAAAGGACAGCAAACTGAGTTTACCGGATTGCCCTTTGCAGCCCCCACACCAACCAACTCTGACTTTGCATAAATATGTCTAATATCGTCAGCTGTCAAACGCCCCAGGTAACGTAAAACATTTTTGATCAAACGCTAACTGTTTTGAGACCTTTCTGGTCGTTAATGATGATTCATACAATATAATTTAGGACTTTGATAGTCACTTGATAGTTCGAATTTAATTTACAAAATTAAAGGATCTTACTTCTAGCTGAAGTGGAAATAGATTAACTATTTTGTTTTCCACCGGAGTGGTGGTGCTAAATGTCTGGATTGATGGAGCGTACTGCGCGAGTCGAACAGCAGCAGCATGTCATGATCAACATCAAGTTATCTTTGGTTTCAGAGTCTGAATGGGTAGTTTTCAGTCACACATTTTATTTTATAAAGCTAACTTTGGTTTAGCAGCCTAGCGAGTGCCAGAATTGTTGCTATAATGGTAAATTTAATTTCGATATACTGCCTGATCAATTTTAGAAGGTCATCATGGCTTTAAGCGCTTGTCGCTGAAATGTTAGCTGGCGGGTTTCTCGCCATTTAGCTTGCCAGCGTTGCACTGCTAGTAGTGCTAACGTGAACTGCTAACATCTACCTTTATTCCAGAGAAATGGTCGCCATTCTAAAATGTGCGCGTGGTCTAGAAGCTAAACCTAAGCGGCCAGCTAGCGACGTATTTGCATTGACTTGTCTTAAGTGATTTTGCTCTCAGCATGGCTGCAGCGACGTACGATAATGAGATTTTGTCTATTTTCTTACTGACCTATTTTTTTTTTTTATTTATTTTTTACGTTTCACAAGCTAGACTAGAGGTTGCTCCTTGTCACCGTACAGTCAATTCAACAATGACCAAGCTAGTGGGCTACGGTCATCTGGCATTATACCAATTATGTATTATATTTGGTGACCAATCTCGTGCCCAGTGTTCGCTTGTGTATCGTATCAGTACACGCTGTTCTTTTCTTCAATTCACAGTTAAACTTAATCGATTGCTTGGTGAATCGCATTGCCTCGCTTATTTTTCAAAAAAAAAATTTTTTTATTTAGTGCACGTAATTTTCGGCTTTTCCATGTCCTAGGCTATGTTCGGCTACCTGAACAGAAGCTTTTTCCACCTTCAGTTTTTAACCCGTGGGTTTAATACCGCCTTAGGCAATTTGGGCCCGGGGAATGTGAGTTAGGCTGAAAAGCGCGAAATTATTATTTGCATGAGCACGTCTTGCAACACAGCCTACACCTGTCCTAAAGTGTACTCCGGCAAAGAGCCAATTTATGTAATACTGAATCACCCTATTGTCTTGTATTGCTCACAAAGTTTAAAATCGATTGCCACTTCCTGTCACATCTGTCTTGCCTGGAAATATTAATGAGCATCTTAGTCTGAAGTCGGTGATGATCGAGCTGTCGTTCCCCTTTTTGCCACTATGTGGCCCAACCACTGCTTGCTCAATGTGTTGTGTACACACTGCACCTTTTGTGTTTGACTAGTCAAATGGAAAACAGCAAATTTGTTCAACACCAGTCTCAATGGAGAAATGGACATGATCTGGTTCTTTCTCTTCTCTCCGTTTTGTCTATCTACTATTTGCCTTTGTACATACGGTTGTCCATTAAAGTCCACAGAATTCCCCCTTTTACATGTGACATTGCATCACCCTGTCTCTCTGCCCTTCTACTGGTTTCCTACGTGGCAATCTTTTTACAGCAAGTCTATACCACAGCAGAATGCCTGTAGTCATCTGTGGAGTGTCATTCACTTGGCACTTGAGATTAGGACTGTACTGAAATTATCATGGAAAAAATTATCTAGACCTGTGGAAGAGCATAAATGCCGGGTTGGTAGGAGACGCTCGGACGGAGATGTAGAAATGGTTCAAGTGAAGCAGCGATGGGAGGAGACGTACAGACAATCTAGTGAAGTGGGTAGGAGTTAGTGGAGCATTCATAAGGAGCCTCCCGCCAGATGTTGTGTAATGGGCTGGCTGAAAAAAGTGGGTCAACTCCCACCCATCTCCACGCAGCTGCTACAAAGGGAGAGCGAAGCTTCTAACCCCATCCCCCGCACCATCCCCGATGGTATTTTACGCTAGTATACAATGAGACCCTTTATTACCACTTTCTAGAACATGCTAGCACATACATGCTAACGCTACTCTCAGAATTAGTCTAACACATTTGCACTTCAAAACAAATTTGTTTTTCAAGCCAGTAGCGACATGCCCAGGTCATAGAAGAGGTTCTAGACTTTTCTCTGTTTGAAGTTAGAACACTTTGGAATCTGGACTTCATATTTCTGACGCCTTAGGGTTGTCTATTATGACTGTTCCATGACTTCCTGCTGTCTAATCCTTCCCCACCACCCACTCATACGAATGTATATTTTAGTAATTGCGCCATTGGGGTATTCCACAGATTGTGTAGTCTTGTGCTGGTTTTGTGTGGACCTGAGTAAGACTGGTTTCTGTAGAAAATTTATAAATGATGAGGTTATTATCAATGGGAAGACAAGACAGAAGTTCAGAGCTACACGTGCACTGTAGGCACATTCCATGGAAGTGAATGTCACTTTAATGGCATTGAACGGTTGAAAGCTTAAAGCACTTTATTAGCTATATCTGTCGTTGCTCTATCTCTCACAGCCCAACCCTCGCGCTGAGTGGACCAGTTCTTTATCAGCTGACTTCAACGTTTCCACACAAATAGGGGGAAAGGCAGCACAAAGGCGGCGTTTACACATGTTTTTTTTTGGGTTATTGAAAATGCCATTGTGCATGTTTCTTTTCAGAACAGTCACATTTGCAAGACAGCAGTCATTATTAATGCCAGCAGTATAAAAAAAAAAAACTGCTATAGACTATCGCCCTGTAGCTCAAGTTTCAAGTTGCCTGTCCTGTCTACAGTCTTGCTATATGACCGGTTGGATTTGCACGCTACAGTGCAGATTAAAGCTATGAAACTAATAAGCAGCCCCCCCCCATATAATTTTTCAATCATTACCCTCTCCAGCCTTTCAATTAACCTTGGTGTAGGCCAAGCTTGGCAGAAGTAGCATTGTGGAATTACTGATGTGGCTAGAACCGTTAACCACCGCTTGTCTGGCTACCTTTACACGTCACCGGTACTTCATATTATGCACTTGGGAAAGCTTACTGTTTGCGTTCAGTCAGGCTGGAGCTAAATCATTCTTATAACAGAAGCAGTCTCTGTTCATAACCCTGTGAGTGTCGTTGGCATCCTCTAAGATGTGCCCTGGGCTAACAGGGTGTTTACAGGAGACAATGCGGTTATTGTCTTATTTATCTTTCAATCAAGCAAACGCAGCTCTGATTTTTAAGTGTAGCATACTGCTTTATCGGGGAACTGGAGTTTGAGAAACATGTAATCACATCTTGGATGTTATATACGACACAAGTATGTGTTAAAACAGTAATGGAATAAAAAAAAAAAAAACTGCAAGAAGTTCTATTTCAGTGTGAGGTGTTACACGTACATTTTGTCTTAAATTGCAGAATATCAGGAAGGCATCTGCTAACTGCATTGTACATGGATTAGATTTCAAAGTGATAGCAGTTGGTGTGCTCTTTTTCTTTGGCATTTACAACCATCGGGGTAAAACGTACACGCTTTTGGAATACCTGTTTGGTTAGGCACTCAAAACCAAGACACCGTGGTCTCTGACATTTGGTTCCTTGCCTGACTGTCTGCTGTGCGACGGCTAGGCCGGTGACAAAGCAATGCAAGGAGGATGTTCAGCGTTGTATTAGCTGGGCTGGTGGCTCCTAAGAATGGCAGGGGTCAGCAAGTGCCTCTTCCCTTTCTGACTGAATGGAGGTCAGTGAGTGGGAGCGTGGAGAGATTTTTCTTAGTGGATCATGTGTGTTCCATGGGTGGCATTTACGGGGGCGTACTACTCCAGAGGCTTGCCATTGGGCCACAGCAGATGGCTTGTCATAAAAGGTGGGGGAGGGGCTTTGGTTGGGGAAAGGGCGGTGTCCTGGTCCAGTGTGAGCTGGATTAGACTACTCCCACTGAGCCGCTAGTGGTAGCGCGTGCAAAGCCCTTGGGAGTCAAGAATGGGGTTAAAGAGGGGATCTCAGGTCTGCCCCTAGGCTACCACGCAGAGCTGCAAGCCTACAGTCGGGAGAGTTAATACCACAGGCTATTTCAGTGAGCGTGCCCTCGTGCTGCCTGGCTGCTTTAACGTGTGATAGGTGACATAGATCTAGTATCTAACATGGTGTTCAGTATGCAATTCTAACGCTGTGTTCAATGTGAAATCTTAACACAGTGTTCAGAGTGCAATTCTAATGCCTTTGTGTTTCCCCTCTCTCCCGCTCTTCCAGGTTATGATGTATGACCAACACAGAAAAAAGTCGAGTCTATAGCCAACGGGATCCCGAGGACTTGATTACAGTCGCTTCAAGCCTGATAGTTTGCATCTGTGCGGCTGCCCACCCCCCCCTCTGCCGTGCCGCTCACGCCCTGCGTAGTCGACTGGCGTTGCTTCTGACGACCCCCTCTCCTCTACTCTTCTGCTGGTGAAGAAGTCTGGAGTGCCTTTGTGGTGTCCTGTCTACTTTGACCGTCGCCACCCGTCGCTTCCTCCACTCTTCTACTGCCACCAGTAGTTCGGATTGACGTCACTTTCTATTAGGTAAGGCCATAAATAATGCGTGCCGCAGATTACGCGCCCACATTGTGTTTGGGACCGGCACCTAATCCTAATCCGCACAAGTGATCATGAATTAATAGAACCGGAGCAGGTCCGGAAGCCTTGTCCGACAGTGGACACAAGGCCTAGTGGTAGGACGCGTACGTGTTGTTCACGCTAAATGGCTCTTCCTCCCTCTCAGGCTTTGTATCCAAATTGACTAAAGATGATTCCCAACGGTTACCTGATCTTCGAGGACGAGACTTTTATGGATTCTACCGTGGCCAAGATGAACGCCCTGAGAAAGAGCGGACAGTTCTGTGACGTGAGACTGCAGGTGTGTATGGCCTTCTCTCTTATTTCTTTATTTTTTAGCCCAAAGATTCATGCAAGCATGCCAGAGGATGTCTTATAGTTTAGAAAGGGTGTGGTTTTGTCAAAACCACGATTCGCCTGCGTGGGGGGCCGGCAATGCACCAGTCATCACAGTCACAGTTGGTTGTATAACCCAATGCATGTTTTCTCCAAGGCTACTAAGTGTTCAAGATGAACAAAAACAACCTGTGTGTTTTTTAATCTTGTATAATTCATCTCCCTAGAGAAAGTGTTGTATAACCAGCGGAGGGAAAGGCCACGAGCACATGTATTTTAAAGGCTATCTACTACTTCTGTAACATTGTTTCGGTTGCTATTCATGCCCTTCAAGGTCGAACTGATAAGCAGCGAAGACATTTTGTCGTATCATGTGTTGCTGGTCTTCACCAAAGGCGCTAATCGTTCTGGAGGGTGTTGTGTGAGAACTCGTTTTTTTTTTTTTTTTTGAATGCCTGCTTTCTGAAATGCAGTCCATAATTACCGCATCGCCTAAATTACAGGGCCCTACCTCTGACTCGTTTTCTTTTTCTTTTCCCAGTCCGCTGTTCATTTGTCCACGTTATACAACTCCAGACTGGCTTATCGCTGGTTGAATGCATGTCGTGTGGGTTTGACCTTCTCTCCCTGCCTCGTCGGTGTAGGTGTGCGGCCACGAGCTGATGGCCCACCGGGCCGTGCTGGCCTGCTGTAGCCCCTACCTGTTTGAGATCTTCAACAGCGACATCGAGCCCCACGGCATCTCGCATGTCACCTTCCAGGACCTGGACCCGGAGGCCGTGGAGATCCTCCTCAACTACGCCTACACTGCTCAGTGAGTAGCACTCCCCGTCAGCCACTTTGACCACTGACCTGACCAGCCTAGGTTTTACGGTGTTTCTCCTAATTATCACTCCAAGTTGATAGCGAGGCTTGACAGTAAAGTACACTCAGGATTTTGTTTATATGATAAACATTTAGTCGGAAGGTAATCTCCTGACTTGGTGGTTAAATATTTGACTCCCAGGCTCATTACCGTAACCAGAGGCATTTTCTTTTTTTAAATGTTTTTGAGGCCGTTGCACACGCCCAGCTAATACGTTTTGCAAATAGTTGTCTCTTCGTTTTCCACTTCAGGTTGAAGGCAGATAAGGAGCTGGTTAAGGAGGTCTACTCTGCAGCGAAACGGTTCAAGATGGAACGTGTCAAGCAGGTTGGTGTTCATTCCTCTGTACATCCATATTAGGCACATTTTTCACTGGAAGCAATTATAAGGGGAAAAACATGTATTTGTTTAAATGCTGTCAAAGCTAATCTTGGTATCTGAACATATAAAAGATGACTCCCTTATCTACTTGACCAATTCTCCCTTTCCACGGTCAGATCTGTGGTGACTTCTTGCTGTCCAAGATGGATTCCCAGAGCGCCATCTCCTTCCGCAATTTTGCTAGCAGCATGGGTGATGGTCGGGTTGTGGCTAAGGTAGACGCCTACATCCAGGATCACTTGCTTGATGTGTCCGAGCAGGAAGACTTCCTCAAACTACCCCGCCTCAAGGTGAGAGCCCCCAGCACATTGGCCAGCATTGGAATGAAGGGTCTCATTGTCACAGTAATAAGACAAACATGTATGAGCATGGATAAAGGAATAAAAATAATAAATAAATAAAAATATTGTAGGTATGAAAACACCGTGTTAGATATTGATATTGAGTTACCGTTTTTGCACAGTCGGCTGATGTACATAGACATAATGATGTTACGTGGTTAGATGTACATGCAAAGTGAGGACAAATGGGAATCCCCTCTCTGACTTAGCGGTTGGTCCAACCTCAAAAGAAGGGGCTATAATTGGCTGTCTCGAAGTCTTTAATCTTAAGTAGCACATAAGTAACACTATTTTTAGCTTTACGACTCGACTGCTGCTTAGCAAACACGAGGACCTCTTTTTAGGCTTACGCAACCTAAAGACTTACATTTATTGTAGCTCATTACGGTTTGATTATTGGGGTTAAAAGACCAGCGGTAAGACTCCCGGCCATGATATCCTCAGGGGAGAGGAACTTATAATTCTATTGAACATCGTAAAGGAAATTCATTGATTTCACATGTGACCGTGGAGCTAGGAGTGTTTTGCGCCAGCCTATGATTCAGCAAAAACGATCCAAGACTGCGTGATTCAACAATAATTGGATCTTGTCCCTGCTATTTTCGCTGACACACATTCCTTCCGCCGCCCCCCTCTTGTGCCTCCAGTTAGAAGTAGTGCTAGAAGACAACCTGACCCTGCCCGGCAACGGCAAGCTCTATTCCAAGGTGCTGAGCTGGGTGCAGCGCTGCCTGTGGGAGAACGGAGACCAACTGGACAAGCTGATGGAGGAGGTCAGTACTGTCGCACAGCAAGCCTGGGACCATCGGCCCCCGGTCCACCCTCACACCCCTTCTGCCCTCCCTCCCCCCAGGCTGTGTCCTCCCCACCCCCCGGTCCTTGACGCTAAGACGCTGTCGAGTGGCTGTTTTAGTGTAGCAACGTGGTCGTGTCATGACACTTGTGCTAGGAATGGTGTTCTTTTTTTTTCTTTTTTTCTTTTCCTTCTTGTTTCTTTTCAAGTGTTAAATGTTTTTGCAGTAAGACACTGTGTGCCTGAATCCCCCATACTGCAAAAGTAGAGGTGAGCAGAAAAAAAAAGAGCTGCCGATTTGCGCTCGCTTCATTTTACTCTGTTCTGAGTATGTGGTTTGGTTCCACCAACCCCAAAGTGTTGTTTGCTTTCTCTCCTCTCTCTCTCCATTTGAACGCACCAAGTTAGCTTTTTTGATTTCCTTTTTTTGAAGGGTCTGACCACTCACTGATGGCCCTTTCTCTCTCTTAAGCAGGTGTATGTGTGCGTTTGTGTGACAACCAGTGCTCCAGTACTAACGTCCGGTCCTCCTCGTTGATTTATATCTCCTCTAGGTTTATTAGCAGCATCAAGACACAAGACTGAAGAGCCCAGACTGAGCCACCAGGGTAATGAGTCAGAGAGCAAAGAGGGAAGGGAGGGAGGGGGCGCGAGGCTGGAGAGAAGCGCTCTACCTCCCGGCAGCCCTCTCTCCACAGCCAAGCAACACTGTGCATCCCATCTGTTGATGCAGCGCACACACACTGGACGGGGCACGGAGCCCCACGCGCACACTCATGCCCTCTCAGTCACAGAAATCATACTTGCAATCACTATATATTTTACCAAAAGCTATTTATCCCACATGTATGTACTCAAATTACCCTCCCATACATGCATATAATATAATATTAATAGATATTGATAATGGCATAGACTGAAAATATTGCAACCTATATATTCAGTAAATGCACACATTACACATTGTCATGATCTTCTCTCCCCATAATTCATATTTCACCCCTGTAATTCATATAATTCATGACGGCCTCCCAACTTATGCATGCTCCGGATCTTTATATTTCTGGATCAAACTGACCCCAGTGTCAGCTTTCTTAACACGTACTATTGTATTAGTGGTAGCCCTGATGGATAGCAGCAATTTGTCCTTGAAGAGGGCAAAGAGCGTTTTTTTTTTTTTTTTTTTTTTTTTTTTTGTAAACACAGGTTATGTAGGTTCTGACCTGCTTTTATTCTTTCTCGATAATTACTTGATAGGAGAATACATCCTTAGGTTGATAAAAAAAGCGAAAAACCTTCATGTCCAGCCTTACACAGAATGCGATGATTTAAGTTTTATTCAACTCTTGTGTGGTTTCAATGAGAAGACCAATCCTTTTTACCAATTGTTCCAAACTACGACTCTTACTTGTCTTCTGGATCTTAATTTTTTTTTTTTTTGAGGGTAATTTTAAACCACTTTCTGAATGAACGTCTTCCTCCAGTAATGCCTCCCGAATTTGGCTTTAAAAGCTGCAGCGTTGAATGGACGACGTCGCTGACCAGGCTACCCAAAGAGATTTCTGCTCTCGTTACTTTACCCCACCCCCCTGACTATTTTTCTAGACATAAAAGGAGATTTCTACAAAGGAAAGCAATTGCTGTATGTGTTCCTGATCCGTGCAATTCCCTCCTCCGTGCAGCTATATATGTGTGTGTGTTTTGGATCTTGGAAGAAGCTTGCCGCCCATGCGACTGAAGAAACCAGTGCGTTTTACCCATCCCCCCACCCTTCCCTTACTCGCCGTCTTCTCTCCCTCCTCCCCCTCTCTTCTGTCTTGCCGGGGCTCGGTGCGTGTTGCCATGGAGACAGCCACATGGGTTTTTTGTGTCGCTGTGTGTCTTGCAGGTACAAACGCTGTACTACTCGGCGGACCACAAGCTGCTGGATGGGGCCCTGGTTGAGGGACACACTGAGGTGTTTGGTGGCGAGGAGGACCACCTCCAGTTTGTGCAGGTACACAGCCTGCTGCCTGGCCACGCCTAGCCTAGAGCGCACCACCAGCTTCTAGAGCATTCTGAGGCCCAGCGTGGCCTTGTTTAGCAATGCTGCTGCTGTGTGAGGCACATAAACCGCCACAGACGCAGGTTTATCAGTAAAACAGTCAGTAGGCAAAAGAGTCAATTTAATCTAAATAACAAAATACATTTTTTTTGTTTTGACATCCTACTTTACAACATCGGGTCCGTTTATCAGAACTCTGCTCCTGTGAAGTATGTGTGCTGCCTCTTTGACTGTTAGACTTTAGCCGGGCTGGTCTTTGCCTGGATTTTGAAAGCTTGCCGGGATTTGTCTGGCTTAAGAGCGCTTTCTGTTTTTGAGGTAGACCCTTTGTAGTATGTAGGTCAGCCTGAAACGGTAGAGAAGGTGTGAGCGTTAGTGAGCGTTAGCCAGCGTGGGCGAGTGTGGTGCAGGGTGTCTCTAGCTGCGTTGTGCTCTTGCAGAAGAAGCCCCTGCGTGAGAGCGCCCAGAGACAGATGAGCTCCAGCTCCTCTGGTAGTCTGTCACCTGCCGGCTCCAACACTCCTAAACAGCCTGCCCGCAGAGAGTGGAAGTACATTGCCTCTGAGAAGACCACCAGTAAGTTGTACTGGTAACTTTTTAATCTTTTTTTTTTTTTTTTTTGTTAGCTCGAGTTGTGAAAAAGGTTAGGGTAACTGTGCCTAAAGAAAGGCTGGGTGAGAATGGTCTGCTGATACTCTCTCGTTGCACTCTAGACAACACCTACCTGTGTCTGGCCGTGCTGGACGGCGTGCTGTGTGTGATCTTCTTGCATGGCCGTAGCAGTCCCCAGACCTCGCCTTCCTCCACCCCCTGTCTGCTCAAGAGCATGAGCTTCGAGGCCCAGCCTGAGGAGCTGGAAGAGCGCCCGCTGGCCCCCATGCACTACGCCCGCTCCGGCCTGGGCACCGCCTCCATGGACGGCCGTCTCATCGCCGCAGGTGAGCGTCTGTTAGAGGACGGGCTGGTGCTCAGCGACGGTCACTTTGAACTCGTGGAGAGGCAAGAGTCTGACTGTAGTCCTGTGTCTGGTTCCTCTAGGAGGGTACAACAGGGAGGAGTGCCTGAGGACTGTGGAGTGCTACGACCCCAAGGAGGACAGCTGGACCTTCGTCGCTCCCATGCGCACTCCCCGTGCTCGCTTCCAGATGGCGGTGCTCATGGTACGCCTTGCGCCCCCCTCCGCCAATGCCTGCCTAGCGTGGCTGACGGACGCCCGTCTGGCCCAATAGAAGGCGTTCCTGACCGACCCTTTTCCTCTCTCCCCCCGACAGGGTCAGCTGTACGTGATGGGTGGCTCCAACGGGCACTCTGACGAGCTGAGCTGTGGGGAGACGTACAACATGCAGGCCAACGAGTGGACCCAGGTGCCTGAGCTCAGGACCAACCGCTGCAACGCAGGTGAGCCGTCGGCCTGTGGTTTAACAGTGCTTTAACCACATATGGAAGGTTGAGGTATACGATACTTTAAACGCGCGTGGAAGGTTGAGGTATGAGATACTTCAAATGTGAAGGGAAAGTTGAGGTGTGTTCGAACAACGCGACTTAGCCTGCTGTCCCTCCCCAGGTGTTTGCTCCTTGAACAACAAGCTGTTTGTTGTGGGAGGGTCAGACCCCTGCGGGCAGAAGGGCCTGAAGAACTGCGACTCTTTTGACCCAGTGGCCAAAACCTGGAACAACTGTGCCCCCCTCAACATCAGTAAGTGTATTAATATTACCGCATCTGAAATTCAGACCTTTTTTCATAAGTGTTCAAATTTTTTGATAGTGTATTGGTACTAGAGCAAAAACGAGTCCATTGTCCTCCAATCAGGGGTCAATTGCCTTTTGTGACGACCCGTTCCATGACTGTTTTCAAGCATTGAGCGTGTGTGCGTTCCAACAGGGAGGCACCAGGCGGCGGTGTGTGAGCTGGACGGCTTCATGTACGTGATTGGCGGGGCGGAGTCTTGGAACTGCCTGAATTCTGTGGAACGCTACAACCCCGAGAACAACACCTGGACCCTGATCGCCCCCATGAACGTGGCGCGCAGGGGGGCCGGCGTGGCCGTCTACCAAGGTAGGACCCCCACGGAGGTCTGACACACACACAGCCTGTCCAGACTGGCTGTTGGTGAGGAGTGTTCCGGTATTTATTTAGACAGTGGAAACGTAGATCTCGCTGACGCCGAACATGTTTCTTGTGCTCGTCACTGCAGGCCAGCTGTTTGTGGTAGGCGGTTTCGACGGCTCCCACGCGCTCCGCTGCGTGGAGGTGTACGACCCAGCCCGCAACGACTGGAAGATGCTGGGGAGCATGACGTCGGCGCGCAGCAACGCGGGCGTGGCCGTGCTGGGCGACGCCATCTGCGTGGTGGGCGGCTTTGACGGCAACGAGTTCCTGAACACGCACGAGGTGTACAACCTGCAGACGGGCGAGTGGAGCGACTCCGCCGAGGCTCTCTCCTGCGCCTGAGGGTCCCATCAAGAGAACGGGGGGGAGGATTGAAGTATTCAGAGTGAGGGGCACCTTTCCCAAACTAACAGGCTTAGTGATGTAATCGTGTTTCGTGACGTTCTGTGTGTATGAGCCGGGTGGGTGGGGTTAACTGTAGGGCAGGGGTCTTCAGTGAAGACTAGCTTGTTTTTGGGTTGGGAGGACTGGGTAGGTTGCCGAAAGCAACATAACGCCTTTGCATATTGCATACAATATATTTTTTTTGTGCTGTGTATATATTTTGTTCTTTCCTTTTTCATTTTTGTCGAAGAATGCCAACAGTTAATACACATTTAATGAGTTTTTACTTTTAGAGTTTATTTTTAGTTATCAGAGAAGACAGTTAGCTGGGAAGCCACAAAGGAACCGACTGGTATAAATTGGTGACATACTGGAACACGTCAAGTTGAATTGATTTAGAAAGTTTGAGTTTGTTTGTTTTTTCCTCTTCGGAACTGTAATTTTCCTCATATTTAAAGGTCTTTGGTTTTAAGCCTTATTCAAGAGCTATTAACTCATGGCTTTTTTTATGTAATTTTAAAATTCAAAGCTAGAAAGCTAGACGAAATCTTTAATGATGGCCTTTTTTATATTTTTATACACTGCTGATTTACCAATAGATGAAGTAGTAGCGGATGCACATGACTGTCTAAAGTTATCCCAGTTGAAACCAGTGCCAGTTTTAGTACCACATTTTTGTGTGCACACGTTCACTCATGCACAACCATGCTTCTGTGCTTCTGCTAGCCAAATATTTTTGTTACTGCAAATTGACTAATTCACGATGTAGAAAAGCTGTTTACTGAATAACCTTTTATTTAGGTCTTGTAATGAGTGTTTAAAGTGTCAGATATTGACGGATTCTTTGGGGTGGGAGGGTTAGAATGACATTGTATCACATTTGTAACAAAGTATTTCTTAACTAATAAACCATTTCAACCTAACTTGTGTCTCTGCGTGTTCATTCCATCCTCTACAAGTCCCTGTGAGATTTGGGACCGTGGTCTTCACCTAAATCCTGAAGGTCTTTCAATTACTGACTCCAAATTAAGCATTTCCTTTTCCACCTTCTCTGTCTTGCACGAGGAAAACTACTTGCGTATAATTGGCATCTGTCCTCTGAGTTAACCCTCAGGACTACTGTGCTAAACCCCGTTTGTTCTGTCTGAGAAGCTGCTATGCTGGGACAGATTACACTAAACTACCAGCCATGACAGGGGTTTCTTGGTTCCACGCTCTGGGCCCAGAGCCAGAGGACCTGCTGACTGCACCTGTCTGCCTAAGGCCATCTAAACTTTTCCGGCTCACCAGCCCAGTCACCATGTAGCTTGAGGTCATCAGTTGTGACAGTCCTGTCGAGCACAGCAGTGCTGAAGAAGTAATTGGGCCAGTGATGCCTGGACTTCAGCACTTTTCTAAGGGGTCACCCATTTTGTCTTTGGTTGGGAATTTCCAATGCAGTATGGACATGGTCTCTTTGGTGCAGACAAGGCTCTTAATATTATAAGTCATCCAGTACCAAAGCGTGACTGGAGAGGAAGGACATGCTGTTAACACAAGGGCATAGGCCTTTCATTGACAGCCTGTGTGTGGAAGTATTTGTGCTCAAAGGTCATGTGTTTACCCTTCAGTAACGCATCCTATGGAATTTATAACAGGGCTGGATAAGTTTCTAAGTATTATTACCAGGAGATAGTAGCAAGCTGAGTGTTGGGATTAGTTATTCACTTTTATCAGTGGAATAGATGTTTATGTGCCTTGCTAACATGTTTTTTTTCTGTAAGCCAACTTGTAATGGTGAACCACTACTTTGTACTTCCTGGCTAAAATACCATAGAAGCTTCCAGCAGGAAGTTGATTGAGTTCGGTCCCTCGTCACGGTGGCTCTCCTTGATCGCTTCTCCACTAAGTCCTTCCTACCTCCCACTGAGTGTGACGTCTGATTGGGGCTTTGGCCGAGCAGCCTTCCAGACCGCAGGTGTAATCTCCCTGCTGACGGTGTCACCTGCCCCGTTACTAATCACGTTTGTCACCCGACTATGTGGCACTTGGCTGGGAGTGTGAACACTTCATTGCAGGCTCCATGAATGTTTCACCGTTGAGGTTATAAGATAATAAGGAGCTTTGGATATACAAACGGTCGAGCTATCTCGTTGGTAATGAATCAATGTTGTAGAATTTAGAATGACATTTCACCTTTTTTTTTATTAAAAGAAAAAATATATATATTTAACAACACTGAGGTAGAAAATCCCAAAGTCCAAACCAACATTCATTTTAATTTGCAAACATTTCTCTAGTCATAACATATAATTAATTTCAAGTGAAACAATTAATGTTAGGTGCACATGGCCTTCATACCTGAGACTGGTGTAAAATAAGGGCATTAGTCTTAAGAGCCAGTTGTTCTCTGTGGGGCTGTGGTCTAAGCTTAGAGCCCAGCCATGCTGTCTTACCAACACACAGCATCCTCCACATTTCTAACGCGTTTACAAGCGACTGGTTAGTTTTTTGTTGCCAAGAAAGCATTTTGTCATATCTTGCAACAACTACTGTCTCTTATAATATTACATTCAGTAGTCTGTTGCCATTTAGTATCATGAAGAACCTGCTGTAAGTTCTCATAGTTTTGCTGCTTGAGAAAATAATTTAAGGATACTTTGTTCTTAAATAAACCCAATCACAAATTTTCACCTGCAAAAAAATAAAACATTCTGCAAAGAACCGAAACACAGTTAACTTCAAGTAAGTATCTTCCAATCTTACAGTTAACTTAAAGTAACTACATTTTGCAGTGTTTTCCAGATAGTTCATGAGTTCTTGAGAGGGGTCCAGGAGATGAGCAGTGCTAGATTTAAGGCTTCTAGTTGGGTGGTTGTTGTCCAATCAAGGCCACGTGATAGGGTTGTTCATTTGACCCATGGCTTCGACACAGTGTTCCAGTCTAACCTTCATCTCCGTCAACTGGAAACCCCCGACACGCAACTTCTCCCTTAGAGAACAGACACACATGCATACAAACGTTAGATCCAATACCTCATATCATGAAAGGATGGGGGAAGATCAGATAATCAATATGCTAGAATTTGTCTTTGAGATAAATGTTCCCCTAAAATAAGTTCCCTCCCAAGACAAGAACTTTTGGGAAAGAGAAGGCCTCTTTTGATGCCTGAGAGCATGCACAAATGCACGCACACACACCTTCCCATGCTAAATAAATGGCTTCACAATGTGAGGGACAGACAAAAGCTTTTCCCAACATAGGTGATTGACAATAGAAAAATGAATGCTAATCCCCTTAAGTTTCCCAATCGATAATTAATCACTGAAAGAGGATCTAATTGTGGTTCGACTTTCAAAGCCCTATTCAATGTTGTGCTGACTATACTTGGCAGACAAAGAACGTTCAGTTTGGCCTCCAGGCAGCTGCCTTGCTTTAACACAGCCTATTTATTGCGTGTTTCGGCAACGGAATTATATATGTTCTAGCCCTCCCCCTAACACACAACCACATGACAAAGAGGCCTCTATAGCTTCGGCAGACACTGAGGACGCTTGTTGCTTGTTCGTGCATTTCCTCCTCTTCGTTTGTCCCCAGCGGAACGTTATGTAACCAGCGGGAGGAGCGGGATGGAATCTGCCGGTGCCCCTCCTCTCAGATTCCTCCCCACCTTCCTTTCCCTCCATCTCTCCCCCACTTCCTGCAGCACTACTGGTGATGGTCTCTGTTTATGTAACAGGCACAGCGACGTGTTGCGGCGCGGACCGCCGAGAGGCCCCTTAGGAGAGTTCACACAGACAATCGCCTCCGTCGGCACACTTGGCAGAGAACACATAGTCTGGTTACAATGGCTCGACGACGCGCCCCAGATCCAATCATCCAGCATTACGAGCCACGTGCACACAGACTGAGAGCTGTGTCCCAAAGACCCCTAAGGCACGCTACCGGTTTGTGGACTTGAATAGATCGGCTCACATGGTGTGAGTGCACATGCTATTTCACATGATGATAATGGGAGGTGATGCAACCGGCTATTTAGGTCCACAGCCCAGGCACACAGTTGTTGTTGTTGTTGAAGTCAACCCTGACTCTTTTCCCATCGAGACGGATGCCTGCTTGCACCCAGCTCTGCTGCCATGGCAACCACTCTTTGTCGACTCCTTTGTATTTGCTGCCCAAACTAGTTTGGACTGCCTGAACATCTTGCTTCCTCAATAGAACGCCGGAGTTGGAAATTCTTCAGAAACCTTTGGGTGTGTATGTGTGGGTTTGAGCTGTCCCAACTGTCCAATGGAACAAACGAGACTATTTCTGTATTTCTCTGCTTCAACAGAGCGGCAAACCTGTCAGCAATGGCTTAGAACAAAACACACCACAGAAACCATGCAGACGTCTCCAGGGTGCAGCCAACATACACTGCCAGAGAGCCACCTTGTTTAAGGCTATTTGTATCACAGGTGTTCTCTGGGAGGACGATTATGCAGCCCCCACAGATTTGGTTTTTAATCACAAATGTCTCAGACTGACGCTAATCAACCAGAACAATAGTGAAACAGCAGGGATGATGATAAAAGTTAAAAGGCATCCCTCACTGCGGTTCGGTAGAAATTCAACATGCAAGTAAATTTGCTAAAAATAATAATGGTAATTGTAAAATAATACTAACATCATGGGTTTTCAGGACGCTGTTGGTGCCAATAACTACTGGTTAGTTTGCTACAGGCTTGCCAGTTGGACTAGTGATAAGGGCTCATTTGCAATGTACACAGAGAAAAGGGCACTCAATAACTTGCTCCAAACTGAATGGCGGAGTACCTAACCAAGAGTTCTTTGCAAGGCCCCTCCCTCTCTTTCTCTGTTTCAACCAAATGCTGTGTGCTGCAGGCTGGCATGTGTGACTGAGTGTCACCACTTTCTGCCTGACTTTTCTGCCTGACTGGTCTGCTAAAAACCAAGGTGTGAATATCCCTTGGTTGCCAGCTTTGACCGGTCACAGATCAAACTTCGATGCGTCAGGTTGAATGTCTAAGTAAATGAATGATGTACGAGATGGTAGGAACAGGTTGAATAATAGACATGCACGCATGCACACATGCACACACACATACACACACACAGTATGTAAACAGATAGGGTCTGGGCAGTGACGGCGGCACCCGTGGGAAATGTGATGTCATCTGTGCCAGATTGCAACAATCCTGTGGTAAGCCACTCCAAAAGGGTATGATGTCACGTCTAGTGCAGGGACACACACCAGACACACAAGACACAGACATTATGTCTCCCGGTGCTTTATGTAGAAACGGCGGAATGGAGGGGTGGTTTAGTTCATGCTGGTGGTTAATATCGGGGAATCTATTAGTTAGGATCGGAGACGCAGTGGTATGAGGTGAACCGCATATACAAGGCACACATACACAACAGTAGCCATAGGGCTCTAATACATATAGGTTGCAACAGCAATGAACAACGGTCAAGATTATAAAGTAAGAGTGATTCTGTCCATCTGAGTTTAAAAGAATATATGTACACTGGTATGCTACCACTGTAGTGCACTGTAAATAATTGTTAAAATGTCTACTTTCCATAGAACTGCTTTTGCGCAAACAGCAACCACATAAGGATGTCTTGGTACCAACATGTGGTGTGAATGCGTTGCAGTCTGAGGATAGAGACTGTGTGTGAGCACAGCATAGAGACTATCACAGGAAATGGACACAAGAACATACTATCTTTGTTTCACACACACACACACACACACACACACACACACACACACACACACACACACACACACACACACACACACACACACACACACACACACACACACACACACACACACACACACACACACACAGTGTCCGAAACTAACTTTTTGACTCACCGGCCAAGGGACTGGTAGAGGAAAAAATCTTCCGGCCAATAATTTTTTTTACCAGCCTAAATAATAAATGGCATTTCTGTGTCACATAGGCTACATTAGTATTAGTAGGCCTGCATTGTATTGAGTTAAGGTATTATGGTGAATACAAACTTAAACAAGAGGAAAGAGCAAAAAATAAATCAATCATATTTTTCTATATGAATTAAATTGTCAATAGTTAATCAATTCCAGATATAATAGCCTAGTTACAGTAGCCAGCCTCTTAAGACTACCGTCACTGCTGTTTGGTCATAAATGACGGGGCTTGGATATGATATATGACGTTTACAAATTGATTTCACATCAGGCTACAGTTCAAAGAAAACTGTCACTAAGTAGCTTGAATTCAGCTTGACGTCTGCCCCCTTCTCAAACAACCATTCATAAATTGGTCTCATGTTCCAAAACAAATCCAAAAGCAAATAGTTTAATTATGTCACGGTTACAGCAGTATTGGCCTTGCTAAATGCTAATATTATGTTAGCTTAAAGTCAATATAACCATCAGGGGCTAACCGTAAGCGTTCAATTTTGTTTCTCGGCAAAATGATAACGTCGCTGGTAACTTTAAACAAGCAGTCCCAGAGCCCTATAACGTCTGTAACGTTAGTGAAATTTGGAAATGGAATAGGCAATTTCGGCAATTTTCACCGAATTAGCCGGTAGCTAGCAACAGACCGGTGGCAAGTGATTGTATAGAGTTGATGCTAGGTTGAATATCTAGGTTGAATCAACCGGAGGGAGGCAGTGCGCATAGTGACTCAACTGGAGTATGTGTGTGTTTGTGTCAAACTCCGACACAGAAAGCAGAGGACAGTAATAGCGAGAGCATAATTGACATACAAACATTTAAAAGCCACTTCAGAGATGTAGGCCTACTCGCCAAACACAGCTTTGTATTTGTGACCGGAAAGTAATTGTACTGTTAATTTCAATGAAAAGTTGTTTTTAATAAAAACTAAACCAAACCCTTACCATAACCCTAACCCTTACCATCACCTTTATTTTATGCCTAACATTAACTGTGACTCTTTGCCTAAAACGTAATCTTTGAAATATTGTTTTATTGCCGAGAAAAACATTTTATAGACTTTTTTTGGTGTTCAGTATGTTGCCTCCCATACGAAAAGATAATATTTGGCCATATATGTGAGTCACATGCATTTCAATGTATGTTTTAATGTGTAATCAACACACATAAATATATTTATCCCAATATATTTACATACATTTACATGTATTCTATAAATATTTAAATATTCAAAAATGACCCATATAGTATATTTATAGAATGTACTTTAATATATATATATATATATATATATATATATATATATATATATATATTTTTTTATTATTATAAATATATGTAAAAACGTTTAGCATTTCTCGCCATACATTTAAACATATCACTTTTCCGTATGGGCTTGATCACAAGGAACATTATTGTATCTTATACTCAGTATTTTAGTGCAACCATTTGCGTTTTATTAAAGTACAAACTTGTGGTCCTAACGTCTCCAAAAGGTCATGATTTGGATAGTAAAATTCAAGTTTCGGTCCTCACAAGTATAGAAAAACAAGCGCGCACGCACACACACACACACACACACACACACAACAATGTGATCACCAAGCAAACACCCTCGTTTCACTTTATCTTTCTCGCTAACATCAGTTGCCTGATCAATAAGTAACCCAACAAGTGAGTGCTCAGTAACCCACTGTTGTTAATCACTTACTCCGAGCTCCTGGAAACAGCAGGCATCTCCCTCTGGCCTTTCATAACACAATGGCATCCGCCAAAATTGTGGAAACGCACTCAATACCCGGAATAAAGGACACTTAAGCTGTTACTAACCACTGGAACCCCCTCGCTCTGGCCGGCGGAAATTAAATATTTAGAAAATGTTATTCACTGGCTGAGTCTTTCCATGACAAGCAGTTCAAACAAAAACAACATGGGTGGAAACTTTTACTACTGTCCTGTGGTATGACATGGCTACGCTGGGTGTTCAGTGAAGCACTGTTTCTCAATAACACATTCAGATCATAACTTCTTGTTGCAACTGGTGGCAGTGTATCTCATAGTGCACTTAGTACTAGACCCACCTCTATATTTTAGACAAATAATATGATTGCAGCATTATGAAGTAGAAGGCATATATGCACTGGTTCTTAATTGGATAAAAGGCCCAGCTTCAAAACATGCAACATTCATTACAATTCAGGGTCTCAGGACTAGCTGGTCATAGACACTGTCCTATACCATGACTCCACTGTATAAGGAGAGGTCTCTTTTTGTTTTCAAGCTCCTTTTACTTTGAATCACCTTCCAAAAAGTATACGTATTTTTGTGTGGATCTGATATTGGGTGAAAATGAATATAAATCTCAAACCAGCACAAATAAAGGATGAATGAATTCAAATAAAGAGCTGTCACCTTTTCCTCTGGCCACCCAATATATTAACATGTCTATTTTATAACCCTCTAATGAAACCCTCTGACAGGATGTGGTACAAAGGGATAACACTTCATATCCTAAGAATAATACTCCCTGGTAATAATATGGAGAAATTGCACAAGTTTTCAACTAACAGATTCAAGCTTGGGTCACATTTATAATATGCAATTTGGCTGCATTGGGTGTCCATTTGAGCGTAAAGGTATCGTGCTATTTTGTGCATGAGTATGTGTGTCTGTGTGTTGCACTTGTGTTTGTCTACATTTAAATACCAACCGGACAATGAGTATGCACACCGGTTAATTGAGGAGGAAATGTACACAAAACCAGACTGAAGTTAATAAAACATCCTTTGTAAACTGGAACATTTCCTAACGTCGGAAGGCAGACCGATGCAATATGCAGGTGGTAGCTGGACAATCTATTTAATGAATGACCTAAATCGCACACAGTTTTGGAACAAAACTGAATATTTGAATAATCCAATCAAATATTGTCTCCGGATAGTGTCATCATCCTTCCGGTTTGGTCATTCAACCTTTGGACGCCTGCTACTACATTACAGTTCAGGGAACTGAACCCGAGAACTTGATAGTGATCAAGGCACATGAACTCCTTGTTGCACAAGGAACAAATCAAAGGTCATCCTAGGACAATGTGTGTGTCCAGGAGTCGTAATTGGGCCAAAGCAAGCACACTTCGTTCTGCACGTAATTGCATATCTGACAACATTACACACACACACACACACACACACACACACACACACACACACACACACACACACACACACACACACACACACACACACAAACTAGCCAGACGTGCTCGCTCTACGGTACAGATAATGATATTATGTGCGTACATAGGTATGGGTGTGTATATGTTGGTCCAATGAGGTGGATCAGTGGATCCTTGCTGAGGACTTCCATTGCTAAACAGCATCATAATTGTTCTGAATTGCTGGCATGGCAACCAGTGAGGGATGAGCTTGTGGAGAACAGGGCGATTGTGATGCAACAATGGAGGGTGAAATCAGACCATTTACCCTGACTACAAAGCGAATTAATAGATGTGCCTGGACTTGCTGTCACAATGACACCACCTTGTTAGATCAAGCCTCTTGGATACAGGATACAGATAGCTTTTGTTCTGAAGCTGGCATTGGTGTCATTCTAGAAAACTATTGTGTTGTGTTATTTATGTGTGTGTCTTGGACAGTGTGTGTTGACTAGTACGCCATGTTCCGTGTGTGTGTGTGTGTTTGTACGTGTGGGTGCCAGGTCTCACCTGTACTCCTCTTGTGTAAAACACTCCAGCAGGTCCTTGGCTGTGAGCCTGGGCTCTACAGTTGCAATCTGCAATACAACAACAACTTCAGCCTCATTACAGTTTTAGAAGATAACTATGCAGTCCATGCCCAAATGAAACATGCATGAAACTGTAGAGCACAATGCCACAATGAATCATTCCTTTTCAACATTATTTGTAGACTAAACTGTAAAAAATGAGACGATGAAACGGTAGCAGTAGCATGATGGCAAGTGGCTAGCCAGTGCTGTCTTGTTACCATTTCCTAGTAGTGTTACTGACCTCACTAGATCGGATGAAAGTGAGAAGTGCCTGTGTGTCCTCTAAGTCACTGTCGGGGGAGAGGAGCCTGGAGGGAAACACATATTTGGGTTAACCGGACAGGAAGGAAGGAAAAGGTTTCTGACGGCCAGCCATTCCTGTTCACACGCCACAACAATTCCATTGTGTTGAGACACACAGTCTATGGTCACTGAGAGCTCAGTGTAGCAGAGTATACGCTGAGGGCCTGGAGAGCAAGGGACAGAGGGAGATGGAGGTATGGGCCGTGATGAGTCATGGCCCAGCTCCAAGCACATGAAAATAAGTCTGGCCGTCGCCTAGGAAACGGCACTAGAGCAACACACACACACACACACACACACACACACACACACACACACACACACACACACACACACACACACACACACACACACACACACACACACACACACACACACACACACACTTAGCAGATCTCACTGCAGAAGGAGCAATAGGCTTTTAGATTCAAAAGTAGGCATTTTCTCCTTACTTTAAAACTTCAGCTATTGAGTTGTGCCTATGTAGGAATGCAAACTCTTGCACTCAGGATATCCACCTGCCAGCAAACATAAATTATTTCCTCATTCTATCCTGTCGTTAAAAATGGTATGCATTAACTTGTGAGCCCACCTACTTGTCAGGTAAACATGCTCCTATAGTTATTCCCACAAGCGAACCAAAACAAGGCAAGGGGCACAGAGTTAAACAGTCTACATAGGTTAATAGTTTGTGTACACAGTACGACTGTTGGCCTGGAGACATGCTCAATGGAAACTCACAGGCCTTATTCTGTTTCCCCATGATCCAACAGGCAGAAGGGCCTCTAGCCATGAGGCGCCGACAGAGCATGACGCAAGAGTTTACAAATGTCACATAGATTATGTATCGCCACCCCCCAAACGGCAAACATAGACAGGCCTGCTGGATGTTGGTGCATGGCTTAGTAGAGAGAAAAAGACCCGGCGCTTTGAAAGGTGGCAGAGTGCCCCCAGGACCATGGTCTAGGGGGTGAGAGGGGGGGGGGGGGGGTGACAGATGACATGTTGCCCTTTCGCTTAGGGGCGTTTGTAGTCTGTCAGAATGGAACGTCCAAATGTTAGCGTGACGGCACTCCTACCATGGCAGGGACAGTACGGACGGATAACACTATCTCAGACAGATAGGGGTGATATAGGTTAGAGAGGGAGGAGGCGTAGCGTAGTGAGATAGACAAGTGGGATGTGTTTAAATCCGGCGTAGTAATACACCGTATTCTCCTGACCTACCGCCTCCATCCTGCCTCGTCCTCCAGCCCCCAAACCCAAACCCCCCCCCCCCCAAAAAAAAACCTGAACGTTCAGGAGCGGCCATTTGTCAGGGCAGCTAATCGAATCATTGAAAATGTAATCACACCTAATGCCCAGAACCAGTCCACTGAGCCCTCAGCCTTCGACTACTGATTTAGATTTGAATTCTAAATCATTTCACCTCTGCTGCCTCCCCCTAGCAACATGCCGAGGACGTACTTGCCTACTGGCTGTTGGCTGCCAGCCTATCAGCGGAACTTCAGCATGCTTGACTTCAGAGAGGCCGTGAAAAATGTCCCTTGTATCCCATAAGGGGGCATGGGCGGTTCATTATTAACACTGTAATGTCATCGCCAGTCCAACAAGTTCCAGGCAGTCAGGCTTGTGAGCCATGTACTCAAAGAAATTCCAAGGTCAATTAAACACTCGTTTCATACAGGTACATACCTACACACAATACACAAATAAATATATATTAAACAGATAGATACTGTAGGCATAGGTGTGTGTGTGTGTATATACATGTGAATACAGTAAATGTAAAAACAAATCTCTCTATATATATATATATAGTAAATGAGTAGATACGCACGCAGTGATAGAGACAGAGCAACATACACATGCGTGCACGTTAACCCAGATACTCGTGGGAATGAACTGGAAAGCCTGCACAGAGTGGACTGTTCATTTGGGGCCAGATGATAAGGCCAATGAAGCCGAAAGGTCATGCAGATTGCAGACTGCTGCCTGAGCAGATTGGCCAAACGGGGCCTGTGGAATGCACCACTCACACACACGAGGAGGGGAGCTGGAGGGGAGGATGGAACGCCTGCAGCTAGTCCAACGTTTAAACCCTTCGCTGTCTTTGCTGCTTAGAGAAACTGGAATGCTGCTGGCTAGACATTTGAAGGCAGGAATAAGCCTCATTGGGCAGCCAACGGTAAAGAATGAAGCTGTATTATTACAGATGGTGGAGGCACAGACAGAGGGATGGCTGGGAGAGGGTGGAAGGAAATGAAAGATGAAGGCTATGCAGGAGGGTGGTCTGGGGTACCTGCTGAAAGCGTGCAGCAAGTGAGTAACAGCAGACGACAGATTGGGCAGAAAGGACAGGGCGTCTCGGGGCGGGGGCGCTGACCCTTCGAGCTGCCTGACCTCCATGGCGCCAGGGTCAAAGTTGAGAGCAGCAAACACTGCCGCGCTAAACAGCAGAGAGACAGGAAGCAGTGTAAAAACAAAATCCATTCGCAACATAAAAATGTTCACCGACCATGATGATTTTGTGAAGGGTTTGAGCGTACCTGATCTGACAGACATTGGTCCAGACCTTCTCAAACAAAGACCACACTTCCTGGTGTGTCACCGCAGAGGGCGAGCTCGGTTTCTCCTCGGTGTCAGACATAGGCGTATCCCTCTCTGGTGACTCATTTTTAGTTGACTAGCACAACAAATAAATCATACAAAAACATAACACTTTATGGTACACCTTGGGGGCCGCACACCAGATTGTTAGTGTTTCTTTACCTTTTGGTATTTTTAATTTCACAAAAACTATGGACCCACTCTACTATCTTACTGAGTTTAAAAAAAAAAAAAAAAACATGGCAATACACATATAGTTTGCTTGTAGTTTGCTTTACTTGAACATAGTTAATTCTGTGCACTAAAAATACTTTTTCTTTGGTAGCCTGGGTGCAGAGGACCCATAATGGACAGGACTCGAAAGGGATAAGAAAGGGGTGCAGGCACGGATTCCGTTCTCAAAGTGTTTATTAAAATACTCTGCTCTCCAGCGCTCCTGGCCATCTGGCCGGTCGTTATCGTGACGGGCTCATATTCGGTATCCACACTTCCTGCTCACCTGTGAGCTGACCCTGTGGATGAGGCCGTCCAATGATAGCAGGGCGGCGGGGAGAAGGCCGCTGTAGTCGGAGCGGCCCCTGAAGGCCTGCAGCAGCTCCTTGGCCTGGTGGAGGGCCTGCGCTGTCGAGCCCTGCTCCACGGGCCTACCTGGTGAGAGTGGACAGGGTCAGAGGGGACAGGGTCACGTATGTGGGACATGTGTTAAGCAACTTTTCAAGGGCATTGGAGGGCTGCTCTGTATCGGCTTCAACGTGCCGGAGAAGTGAGGACTGCCGCGGAATACCAAACTAGTGCTGCGCAGAAAAACGTGTGTGTGTATGCAGGTTTGTGTGTGTCGTTCAGCTGGGTCTAGTTTATAATGTCACCTCAACACACACACACACACACACACACACACACACACACACACACACACACACACACACACACACACACACACACACACACACACACACACACACACACACACACACACACACACACACACACGTATGTGTGTCTTTGTCTTTCAATTGCAAACACAGGCAAGCACCAAATAAACATTTGCACACACAAATACGTACTCAATGAGCAGGAAAAAAATGGTGCAGTACTTTTCCACTCCAAAATTTCCTTTTAAAAACACACACGGACACACACACCAACACAAACCCTCAAACCCTCTCTTCCTCCTATGCTCCCCCCCCTTCTGGTCCTTCCTCCTGCTCTCTGAGTCGTAGCTGGCCCACGCCCGCAGACCAGAGGGAGGAAAAACCCCAGAGTCCTGCTGTGGAGACCAGGGGGAGAGTGGTGGCACACGCGGAGCTAGAATCACACTGAGCTAATGACATGCAAATCAGATTACACAAACACTGCAGCTCAGAGAGACTTAAGCACAGACAAAATAATATGCTCACACCCACACACACACACACACACACACACACACTTGGCAAGTAAGAGCAGACGGAGTTAATGCCGTGAGTACTGCAGGGAGCTGCTCAGCATTTATCCTGACCCAGTTTCCCTCAGAGAAAAGTAGTTCTGTGGATCACTAGCACGAGGGCAGAGCCCAGGCAGCAGCCGGTCAGCTGGACCACCGGGAGCAGGAGTTACTCGGCCACACTCGACAGTAACACTGACCCACCTTTTCAGGACTTCTGGACCCGTGGCGAATCCCTGTCTCCAAGGGAGGGTCTTCTCGACAGTACGTAGCGCGGCTCACGTTAAGAACGCCCGCTCCCACGTTATATTCAACACTCATGACTCATGTGCACATAGTATTCTTACTATCACGAATAAGGCCCCTAGGTACCTGAGCTGAGGAAGTTATCCAGGTTTACGACTGTGGAGAGCAGGCTTCGTGGAACTATGTTCCCAAAGACAGCGATCCAGTGCTTCCTGAAACACTGTAGCAGCTCTTCGATACCCCATGGGGGTTTGTTATATACAATCTATAGGCAAAGACAAAAGCAGGAACATTAAAAAATTATGTATACATTTTTCAAATACATTCTTTCTTTCTATCAAAAAAAAACTGTTAAAAGCAAAATAAAGTTGATATTTTAGATTAGCAGACAAGGTGGAATGTAATCAAATGGGTGTTTACTTCTGTCCAGAGGTCATCGTATGCCGCCGTCATCTCCGCCTCCAGGATCTGAGACAGGCTGCTCTTCAGACAGTCCTCCAGCATGGACAGACAGGTGCTCAGCTCCCTCTCCGGCTCCTTCCCTCGCTTTCTGCCTCTGTCATTCGCTCTAGTTTTTTGTCCTATAAAATTTTTTATGTGAAAGTCAACAAGGTTTTTTCAAGCACTGATTCTACAGCAAGTGAGACCCTTTAAGGACAAATCATTCGTTACGGAGGCCAATATCTTACCACAACAATCCCCGATTAAGAAACTAATCCCAAACAAACGCCTTCAACAGTCATTACAGTCAAACACCGAAAAGGAGCCTTCCCACAATCTTACCTTCCTCTGTAGTTTGTAGAGTGGGATTGATTGTGTTGGTCTGGGCCTGGGTCTGGGTGTGGCTGCCCCTCTGACCCCGGCTGTATGCTGGGGTCTGAGTCTGGCTGTGGAGCCGGCAGTCCGGCTGGGGCCTAAAGGGGCCCTGGCTATGAAGGAACGAGCTGAGGCTGGGTTTGAGCTTCGCCACCTCCACTTCAAGGTCAGCCTTGCTAAGCGCCCTCACCCCGCTCAGCATGGCCTTACTGCACAGGTTCTTGTCATTCCTTAAAGGAAGGAAAGAAAGTACGGAAAGGAGGGTGTTCGAGAGGATGGGGGGGGGATAGAGAGACACACGCATTGAGATAGAGGGAAAACAAAAAGGTAAATATGAGAAGGCAGTCAAAGAATGAGAGCAAAGTTTAAAGAGGGGTACTTTCATAAGGTGTCTGCTTATACTGTAAGCAAGGACATCTTGGCATGGCAACATTCAGAAGTAAAGAGATTACTCGGAAGAGACTTCCTCCTTTCCTTTTTTGTCCACCAAGGCCACATACATACATCTCAAGCATAGCTACCCACATAAACTGTACATCTGTGGACAAACACACGCAGACACGGGCACACACTGCGGAAGGCACTCAAGGTGAGATTCGGGGGAAAGGCTTTACGTACGTGCAGAGGACCAGGGCTCCCTCTGGGTACAGACTCTGGTACTGCAGGCAGCACTGCAGCACGCGGTCGTCATTATTCTCGGCATTCAGGCCGTCTGAAGGAGAGACAGAGAGAGGGACGTCAAGTCAGAGACATGCCCACGGCACTAAGATCAAAAACATGAAGTCAACAGATAAAACACAGACACCAAGTTCAAACACAAAGCAGGACATTGTAAGATCATGACGCACAAGGGGTATATTTTGCCAGCGAGTTTGAACATTTTGAGCCACATAATGTTTATCACAGTACACATGCACACTTCCAGTCATCAGTGGATCGACATTTCAGCCAATCAGTCAGATGATTTAAAGCACAAGCATGATTACCACTTGTCCCTAAAAACGGTTTATTTGGGGACCCAATAGACCAGTATAATATATCGCTGTGCTGCTACTGCCACCTTGTGATAGCAGACAACTAAAGATACTGGACTTAGGTATAGACCATACACAAAATGTGAAAACTGCTTTGGGAGCATAAACCAGATGCCGATTTGCCTGGTTTCTGGACATGAAAAAAATCCAACACAAATGATCAAATAGCAGGCACTGCCACCTTGTGAAATGCATAAAAAGACTACAAGCAAACAGTTGACCGGTAGAACAATCCTCTATCTATGTGGTGGAGGCCTGTCCTAGGGACAACCCTACAGAGCCAGACTCACAGCTGCTCTGGGCGGCCTGCTGCATAGACTGTCCCCAGAGGCGGGGCTCCTGGCTCTTCAGAGAGTTGTAGATGTACTGCACGGCCGGCGTCGCCAGGTGAGCCACGGAGCTGGACAGACGCCTGCCGTTCTTCAGAGAGTCCAGCTCCTGGAGCACCACCCAGGGCACCAGCACAATGGGGAAGCCCAGGGCTGGAGTTTAGAGGGGGTAGGGATTAAATATGGATAGGAGGACGGGGTGTGAGAAGTTCAGACAAAGGGCAGTCACAGAAGGATATGAGGAGGAGGAGAAAAAGAGAGATGTGCAACTGTTTACAGAACCATCAGAAAGCTGTGCCATTCTTATGAAATGTGGTATTTTCTCCTAGGAATATTCACCCACCTCCAAGGCCACGCGACCGTATCTTTTTTAAGTAGTCCAGATGACTGAGCAGAATGTTTGTGTCCAGGACTATGATCACGTCTTGCTGAAGGGTATTTTTACCTACACAGAGGAGGGCAATAGACTTTAGTACAAATTGCAGAAGCAGTAGACAGATGTTAAGTTTCCATAAACATCAGAGTCTAGTTCCTATTTATACATAACACCTAGCCAAGATGCCAAACAAACCATAACCCTGATACGGATAACAAGTCTATTCTTACACGTACACTGTCCTCTAATCTTCTCCCTCACTTACTAATGAGAATCGTGGTGGCCTATTAAGTAGGACTGCTACCTGGTGACCAAAAGGTCATGAGTTCAAGTCCCACCTGGGAACACCACCATTAGTGTGCCTTTGTGCAAGGCACTTAACCCTAAATTGCTCCAGGGGCACTGTCCCTGTAATTTCATTGTAAGTCAATTTGGACAAAAGCGTGACAAACATGTTTACATGAGAACTAAGCTTTACCATTCATTCATAAGACAATCACTTGCAACCAACCAGTCGTGAGTGAGAAAATTAATCATCACCTAATTTCATCCCTCTGACAAAACGTTTCAATGGACAGACTATGTCACATGCAAGAGGTTTCCCCCCTTGAAAAGGGGGTTTGAGGGAATATTTGAGGTCATTATATTCACTGAGTGTGTTTGCAGTGCCCTCCTCTGGTGGGTCAATGTCCATGCTCGTGAGCTCTCCGTAGCGCTCTACGATGCTCAACTCCAATCTGTTTTCAAAGCGGGCTTGATGGAGCTCTTCAACCAACTGCATCTGCAAGACAGACAAAAACCTTGGTAAAAATAAAAAAAAACATGCATATACAAGTACATTGAAATTACGAAACACTAGATCAATCCAATCATAATATTTATTTATCAAGATAAAGTCCGTGGTACAGAGTGTAACCCTATTCAGACATTTTCTAAGCCAACTTTGAGGGTCTGTGAAAATGAACAAACATACTATCCTTTACACTACTTTGTTATTCTATTTGATCACAGATCATTGGAATGCCTGGGTACATTAAGTGTTCCAATGAACCTTGCCATTATGATGTCACTGGACATATTGCCAACTTCTTTACTCACTAACCTGAAGGTGTTTATGGACAATATTTTTATAGTAGGCATATGTTGCTGAGGTCCAATGTGATAAGGTGTTGTGCAGGGGCACACTTACCTCTTGATCATTACCGTAAATGGTGTCTGCGGCGTGAGACTGGCTCTTCGCTGTTTTATACTGTAACACAAAGTAGAGTCATAATGCACACAAAGTCATAATACCGGTAGTTGTCATGGCAAATGAATGCAATACATGTGAGCAATATGACATCACATGCATCCCATACAGCACATTTAGAACATTCTTTTGATATTTTTTTTTTATAAAAATGTGAACACCTTTGACCTATAAAATGTCCTCTTAATGATTTTGTCAAAGAAAGCCAATATGATACATAAAGTAACAGGCATCTGTTACTACTCTACATGCTGCAGACTCACAGCTGGGGAGCCACACATTATTAACACAAAATATTGGTACAAATCCAATCCCAATGGCAAGCTCTAGCTTACTGTTTTGGGGGGAATCACTCATTTTGTAGAAATATCAATGAATTGAATAAACATTTTAATAATTCAAACAAATGGGTTGTATCAATTTAGTCTATAAACAGCAATTTACTGTGATCAATGATGTGACCCAGATGCCTACATGGGGATCCCACACTTTTACTCTAAGGACTGACCGGAATGTGATTTACTACCTGCTCAGTCCACGGTGGCCTATCGCAGGGTAATGCCATTCTTTGAACGGGGCTGGTGTGTACCACCACACCCTCTCCATGTCCCTGGAGTTTTGGTGAGAAGGGTGTGGCACCAGAGGAACAAGGCACCTCTGGAACAGTTTCCTGAGGGGTCCTGTTACCTGAGGGTTTAGGTCCAATTCTAAAAGAAATTGTTGATACAGATTTTGCACGGGTACTGGCTGTCTTAGCATCTGTTGTGCCCCTGACGTCATCCCAAATAGCAGGATTGATGGGCGCAGGCTTGGTACTCTTTGGAATTTTAAAGCTGAGGGACAGGGCTGGTTTGGTAGGAGGGATTGTGACCTGAGAACATGAGATTGGCTTGGGCAGTTGTGTGACACTGCCCTGATCAAAGGCACGGTGCTTGGATACACCAGAGGTTTTGTTTTTAGTTGTGGTGGAAGACTGCACGATGGTCTCTTCTATGGCGGTGTTTGAGGTCTTCCCCGTAACCAGCTCCCTTTTGGCCTTCAAGGCCTGGTCTCGTTGCTCTTGAGACCGCCTCAGAAACAACTTCCTCCTCTTCTCCCTCAGCTCCTCTGCAAGGGAACAGGGCTGCCTAGGGTTCCTGGGCGTTTCCGACTGTCCTTTTGCGGTGTATGCCGGTTTTTCATGTCTAGACCTCCTCTTAACCAATGTTATTCTGTGATCCTTTAGCTCTGGAGAGAGGGAACTGGAGCTCAAAGACTGCTTGAGTTTTCGGGACGGGCTTTTTTGCTTTTGGGATAAGGAAGTATTTCCTGTTATATGAGGCACCTTACCCGGCCGTTGAGTGCTGCATGATGCTTGTCCTAAGGTCTTACCAGGGGCAGCTTCTACACCCAGTACTCCCACTGCCGCCTCGTCCTGTCTAAAGGAACTCGTTCCAGGGTAAGCAAGGACGGTGCTCTTGGCCGTGGGTTTTTCGGACCCTGGAGGTTTCCCATGTCTGTAGACTGGGTGTTTTAACTGTCGGTCTTTCCTGTGGCCGGTTTCTGGTAGACCTTTACTGTTGGAAGGGCACTCCCTCTGTGGTTCCTCTGCTGATCTGAAGATTAGCAGGACAATATGTTTGAATGATCAGAAACATAAAAAATATATAATGACAATTCACACCTATTATTTGTTTGATTGGTTTTAATCAGTGGTAAATATATGACCTTGATACAATTATAAACTGAATCAGCTACGTTTTACAAACCCAAACAAACCCATTTGGCATGTGGAGTATCTACAAAGATTGTGAGACAACGTTTTACCTGTCACTGCTGCTATGTCCTCCTAGCTCCTTCTTCACAACCTTGTGCTTTCTGTCTTTGTCTTGGGGAAACTTCTATAAAATGTTAGACAGCAGAATTAAACAACACATAATCACAGGGACCAGTATGAACGCATATTACTAAGAGAAGAAGACAAAGGGCAAGTTGGTGTGCCACATACCCTCTCCTCTTCTTGGCTTGAGGCGGAAGATAACCGTTCTTTCTTCTCCTTCTTCTTGGACTTCTTTTTAGACATGGTCACATCATTGCTCTTAATAAGGGAAGACGTCCACATTTAGAAACATGTTTATTTAGTAATGGACAAAGATCTAAAATATTCCTTTAATGTTGCATTCCTGTTTAGGACAGATTCAACCAGATATAGGCTAAAATGTATGTTGGCTTGACTTGAAGCGGTATAATTTTATCTGCAGACAGTAGTACAAAAAATGACGTTCACATTAGTTTGACTGAAGTGGGGGCGTAAGAAACAACAAAACTGTCACAGAGACTGCTAATTAACTAACTGCATTCTACTGTTAAAATGTATGACATATCCTCACTACAATAAATTTTGGCTTATCAAAGGACTTTTGGCTATGAGAGGCAATCCACATCTCTCTTGGAGAAAGGTTTCTGTCAGGCACAAAATAACTGTCCATATAGTTTGTTACTGCACTCATCACCTATACAAGCAGTAGCAGCAAAACATCTGAACATACGAAACACACTGTCTCACCTTGTCACGTCAGTAAACTGTGTCAGTCACATTTCTTGACTTCAGTATTCCTTGTTGCAAGCTATCAGCTATTGAGTAAACTATTTGACTATGGCAACATTTGAGTAGGGAAAACTTTCGTGTTCAAAACTTCCACACAAAAGGACATAAAGCTTAATAAAAACATAAGTTGTAAGAAAATTTCGAAGATCACTGTCCACTGGAGTTGCTGTCAATAAACTTCCGCAAAGGTCACGTGAACGGATACCGAGCGGGACTACCTACTAGAGGATCATAGGACATGTAGTTCCATTTTATTTCCCAGAATTATTTACCTGGCTGCCATCCATCACCCAAATGTCTAAAGACAAAACCTCATCGTTGCTTGCTGCATTGTTCTAATCAGTAATGTTGAGTGCTTCATACTTCTGTGGGTGTTACCTTTCTGGTTGCTAAAATGATAAAATATTTATAGACATCAGCGGAATAGCTTTCAAACTTGATGCTACGTTAAAAGTTACGTTGTTCACGTAGACACAGTTCAGAACATTGCCTGTCAGTTTTTCTGTCGTTAGTAAAATGGCGGAGCTCGGTGAAGGCGACGCAGATAAACTACACCAGGAGGACGTCGATGGTAAAGGCAAGATACTGCGTTGATTTATAATATGTTACCAAATTCGTGTATGGTAAATTTTAGCCTAATATCTACATGATACTACATTAATATATACAAGTAAAGATCAACAGAATTCTAGTTTTTAACTGATGAAGTGTATGAGGGCCTCACGACGGAGCTCCGCCATGGGACCTAATAGTAAAATCGTTGATAATAGGAAATAGACTGTTTGGTGAAACATAAAGCTATTATAAATAAACATTATTTGGGAATGTGTCTATTTTTTTATTTCGGTCAGGCTACAGAATATGCTTGCATTAATGTAATATTTTGTATAACACGGTCCGGTCACGGAGCTCCGCCATAGGACCGTACAGGCGCAACATTATCATAGCAACACTCGTCCCCACCCGACCCCATCGCACCCCCTCTCGCACCCCCTCATATTACTAGCTGCGTAACGATACCCTTGCACAAGTTGTACCCTCTGTATAATCTAATCGTTCTGGCAGCAGTTTCGACGCTCAAAAAAAAGTAGTAACAGTAATTATATTCATTTAAACTTTTTGCCTGTGTTCATTTTGTGTAGATAATGGTAGAGAAGCAATGGCAAGCTCAGTGAGCCTACCACAACCTTTCGACAGTTTAACTTCAGCTGGTGAGGTTGTGATGAAGGCTGAAACAGGTGGGGAGAGTGATGCCAAACCATCAACCACATCCGGTAATTTTAATATTATAATATTCAAAGCCCATAATTTGTTGATTAATATGTTGATAGTGTCCTAAATGTCTTCTGTTTCTTTCAAATTGACCTTCCTCCAAATTTACTGCAGAGCGACACATCTCTATCCAAACCAAACTGGATGCTCTTGAAACTCTTGTTGACCTCAATGGAGGTAAGTTGATATTTGTCTCAGAGATGTCAGGGATCTAATAGAACAAAACCCTAAATCCTCTCCTCTCCTCTCCTCTCCTCTCCTCTCTCACACGCAGCAGGGAGAAAGTCCTGTCCACTGTGTCCCGAGGAGAAGTTCAAGGCCTGCTACAGCCACAAGCTCCGACGTCATCTGCAGAACCTTCACTGGAAAGTCTATGTGGAGTTTGAGGGTCCGTAATCTCCATACGGATTGAATTATTTTTATAGACCACTTTCTACAGAGTAGACTGTTGCGTGTCAGTCTCTTTTCTCCAGCCAAATCCACACTGATAGCATGAGAGTTGACTCAGCAGTATGTAGGTGGAACAGGAGGATGGAGAGGGAAATGATCTACACTTACCTTTCTAAATGCCATTTAAATAGTGTTACAAATAGAATTCACAAAACTGCCCCAAGCATGTGAGTTGCATAACGTTTGATGCTTTGGCCTCCAAAAACACAAGTTGAAGTAGGGGCACATTGATATGAATACCGGTGTAGGTAGTCGTATTGAGTTAATTGTACATTTATGCAACAGGATTTTAAACAGAGTTTATGATGGCTGCCTGTACTGTGTAACCTCTGCAATGACTCCCTACTGTAAATGCCCACAGGTCAGAGGATGTGTATCTGTCACCTGCCCTGTAGATTAAAGCCCAGCCTCGGCGGAGACCAGGTTAGACGTGTGTGTGTGTGTGTGTGTGTGTGTGTGTGTGTGTGTGTGTGTGTGTGTGTGTGTGTGTGTGTGTGTGTGTGTGTGTGTGTGTGTGTGTGTGTGTGTGTGCCACCAAGACGGGCCTGAGACCTCCGTGGGGGACTCCTACCTTGGTAGACAGCCATTCCATTCCAGCCCCCCTGCGCGCCACGTTCATGGGGGCGATCAGGGTCCAGGTGTTGTTCTCGGGGTTGTAGCGTTCCACAGAGTTCAGGCAGTTCCAAGACTCCAAGCTATTTGATCGTTATTTTTTATTTTTCTGTGTGCTCTCAAGACATCAGGCAGACTAGTGGCCCACTACCACTGTGTGGTGTGTTCTGTCACCATCGCCCGCAAGACGGACATGATCAGCCACCTTAAGCGCCACGTCAACAAGGGAGAGACTGAGGCTAGCTACTCCGGAAGCTCCGATATCCCCTGTGATGAGCCAGGTAAAGAGGGATACAATATACAGTAGGTCTGAGTGTTCCATTCCATTCCATAGGTACCGTATTGCTTCATTTACCTCTCTTCATCTTCTATTTATATTTATATTCTTCTTTACACCCAACTGGTTCTATTGGGCCTATGTAAGATAATGAACCAGAGCACGAGGGATGGATTACTTGTTTGGAATGGAACATGTCTATGACAGTGTCTATGATGAATGGCCTCTCTAAAAGTGTCCTGTTTTGTCTCTCTGATTGGTTGTCAGCTCCGTCCGGCCAGGCCTACGAGATCATGAAGGAGCTGGGAACGAACGTGCAACTCCTTCCCAACCACACCACTCCACAGAAGACCGACACCTACTTCAACCGCAAGATGAAGACCAACAGGTCAGCGACCTGATTGATTAGCTGCCCTGAGATACAGGGATTTAATATAAACCCAACGTAGGTCAACCCGTAGCGTTCTGGTGTTTTCTAGGCAGCTGGTTTTCTGCTCTCTTGCAGTCCTGGCAGAAGAGAGGAATCCGTTGGACTGCCTGGATGCTTTTGGAGCCACAGGTTAGATTCTATGGGATTGGGATTTCTGCTGGCCAAACAATTCATATTTTTGAGTGATTATCCAGCTGTTGTTGATAGGAAATTTGAGCAGAGAACCTTATATCGCTTTTGTCGCTTTCTCCAACTCAGGCATCATGGGACTCCAGTGGGCCAAGCACCTTCGGAATGCCGTTAAGGTGACCATCACGGACATTAGCGAGGCATGCGTCAAGATGATCCGCGAGAACTGCCAGCTGAACCACATCAGAGTGGAGGGCTCGCGGGGCTCCCGGGCTCCTGACGCGGCCGGCGACGTGGACGGCGTGCCCATCGCCACGGTGGAGGTGGCCAAGATGGACGCCAACGTCATCATGCACTTGCGGCCCTTTGATTACATGTGAGTTTTGCCATTCCGAACAAACACATACTGTACCTCTCTGAAAGGAGAGCTTGTCCCTTGTTTGTTAAATAAGGCACGGGTTTGAAGAACGCATTTTATGAATATGCATTTTAACGCAGATGTCTTTGAGCGATTTGACATATATGTAGATATATATACATATATATATATATATATATATATATATATATATATATATATATCCCTAATTTATCCCTAATTTATAATCTGTTCCGACACTTGAAGCTCTGAAATAAACAATAACATTGAGAATAAAACAGCATTTAAAACAAACACTATTCCATCCATTTTACCTCTCTCAGCCACCTTGATCCCTTCGGCACTGCAGTGAACTATCTGGACGCAGCCTTCCGAAATGTCCGAAACTCGGGCATCATCTCGGTGACGTCCACGGACACCGGCTCCCTCTACTCCAAGTCCCTCAACGTCACGCTACGACACTACGGCTGCCACATAGTGCGCACGGAGTACTACAAAGAGTTGGCTGCACGCATGGTGGTGGCTACTGTAGCCAGGTAGGCTCGTGAGGTTTCAACTGTGTGTGCATGCTCCATTGTGTCTGTGTCCACGCCATGCGAGATGTTAAATGTTCTAAATGTTAATTTTTATTGTGTCGTTGGTGCGTATTTCTCCAGAGCCGCTGCGCGCTGCAACAAGGGCATTGAGGTGCTGCTGGCCGTGGCCCTCGAACACTTTGTCCTGGTGGTGGTTCGGGTTCTCCGTGGGCCCACGCAGGCCGACGAGTCCGCAAAGAAGATCCGGCAACTCATCCACTGCCAGTGGTGTGAGGAGAGGGTGTTCCTCAAGGAAGGCAGCATGGTGGAGGGTAAGTTGGGGGGGGAGTAGTTTAGCGAGATGGGAGATGGGGGGCGGGCTGCTCTGTAACTAAGGGAATGTTTAATATTGCTGTTTATTAGCTCTGCTATTTATAGAAAAACAGTGAGCATTTGTTTAGATGGCTGTGTTTTCTTTTGGTGGGAAGCAAGTAGGACTGCCTCTTGTCTATTTGGCTATATCAATACCTATCCTCACCCTCACCAACAGGGAGAAAGAGGTGAAGGACAATGTTATAATAACAACCTTGTTCTTTCGTCTTCAGAGAACCTGTACAGACAGCTGCCCTGTAGCTGCCATGGGAGCATGCCAGGGAAGACTGCTGTGGAGCTGGGACCTCTCTGGTAGGATGCCCTGGTACTGCCAAGCTTAACTTTAGCAACATCCCAGATCATTCCCTCCTCCTGCTTTATCTTGCCTTGTGTTTTTCCTCCCAGGTCAGGTCCTCTGTTTAGCACTGGCTTCCTGAGGCGGATGTTGTTTGCGGCCGTGCAGCACAGCATGGAGGACATCCAGCCTCTGGTCAAGACCCTGATCTGTGAGTCTGAGTGCACCACCCTCAAGTCCTCCGTTCACGGACCTACTGCACTCACCAACCAGGGTAGGCCCCCAGAGAACTGACCACATTTTGTTGGGAGTGCATGGGGAGTGTATATTACGGGTTTATTCTTATCCACATGTACATGTATGAGCCCAACTTCATCCAGATGTATTCTTTGAATGAATTTGAGCAGGCCGTTTTTTTTTTTCTATTTTAGTGGAATGTGGAGTAGTCATCAAGACTCTACAGAAAGGAGAGGAGTCTGGCACGGTGGACCAATCAGGTGAGACATTTACAGTACCTTTCAATTTCCACCATGTTTACCTTTCTTAGCCTATTCCATTCTTTGAGCTCTAGGGGGCGTAGGAAACCGCTTTCTGTGACAAAGGATATTTTCAATGGGAAAGTCACTTGTTACTTTAGGCTTAAATCTGGGGACACATTATCAACTTTGAAAACTATAATTTGGTTCAGGCAAGAGGAGGACAGGAGAGGAGTCTGGTAACATAGTGAAGAAGCTGAAGCCTGACATGTCCCTGGAACATCCACCGTTCTACTACAGCATCCACCGGCACAGCATCAGAGGAATGAACATGCCCAAGTGAGTGGCCTGTCCTGTTCTACTGTGTATCTAACTTATAGAAGCAAACATGAACAAATCTGGATAGGAGGCTATCATCTGATGCAATATATTTCATTGTATGGAGAAGACATCTTTGTCTTTCATCCACCCACCTTTGGCCTGTCTCTCTCCAGACTGAATAAGTTCCTCCAGTACCTGACAGAGGCAGGTTTCAGGGTGGGCCGGACGCACTTTGACCCGACTGGGGTGCGAACCGACGCCACCCTTGAGCAGTTCAAGTCGGTCCTAACCAAGTACAGCGTCCCCACCTACACCAATGCCGGCCAGACAACCCGGGCCACTGAGGAGATGGCATGAGCCACCAACTGATCCATTCTGATTCCAAAGGGGTTCCCTGGGCAGTACCAACATTGGGGATTTGTCTGCTTTGAATTGATCCTGTTTTAATATTTTTTTAAATGTCATTGTTTTATCTGAGTTTGTACAAAGATACATACTCAATCAAAACAGAACCAACTTTGTGTCCTCTTTTGTACAAAGTTAATTGAGTCTACATATCTCAGCCAAAGTAATTTTCACAGCTATTTATTGTTATGTATTGTTTTTCCATTTATTATTTTTGTTTTATTGTTTTATTTTCTTGTTTTAAATAAGTAACCTAGTGAGTAACCACATTTTATTAAAATATTGTTGCAAAGCCTAAATATCCAGTCCATGATTTTTCATGCATTCCATATTTCTGCCTGAGAAAGGGGAATCAGTCTGGACATGTTTTAGAGACCATTCCTTTCCATTCCCTATAACTATTTCTGTTGTCACCTGCATATCTTGTTTCCAGATAGACTGGAAAAAGTGGTTTGAGTTGATTAACATGTGCTTTTGGGATAAATAGTATGCAACCCCTCTGCACTGAGTTGTGTGATTAGTTAAGGGCTTCTTGGGGCTCTGGGATTCAGACTTGGAGGGAGATGGAGAACGTCAGGATGCAGAGAAATATATCACCATAAAAGGACAAGATTAGGATAGGGATGCATAATGATGATTGTCAGTGGATCATTTATTGCAAACAAGCATCTCATAATTAACTAAGTAAATAATCGAATGCATTTCTTTAAGTCTGACGGTTGAGATTTGATGGAATAAAGCTAATGTCTAATTTCAGAAGATTGTCAGCAGTGCCTTTTGCACAAGATTGGGATGCCGAGGTTCGCAATAGCTTAATTATCTGATTTGCGGACATAAAAGAGTAATACAAGTCCGAGGTGTGTGTGTTAGGTGTGAGGAGGAGGAGGAGGAGGAGGAGGAGGGGCGGGGGGGAGCTAGCTGTAAATGCTGCTGGCGTAACTATTCTCCACACCCGTCATTGAATGACAGTCTTGAAAGAGAGGAGCTGGGCGTCTCCGTAGAGGCGCTGCGGTCGGGAAGCGAACCAACTGTGGATCTGGACATCTCACCAGTCTGCAACCATGGGGACATCGGCGACTCACCTACTGGATGAAAGTAAATGCAACTACATTAAAGGTATGGACCTGTGCTTTAGGTTTTGCGTTCCACGCGAAAATCAGTAAACAATTCAAAGTTTAACGACACTACGTGAGCAGTAGATATCTCGTATCAGACTCAGACAACATCAAGTATTGGTGCGCTTCGGAAAAATAGTCTGACGCTAATTCTGTAAAAGCCGAAACCTCTTGAACCAGCTTCTGTGACTGCCGACACTCATAGTAGATGGCAGTGACTGGTTGGTTCATTGTAAACGGATGTGCAATTTATGTATAAATAGCGGAAGATCATGCATAAGAACGTTTAAAAGTTGCCTGCTGTTCATGCTTCTTTGCGCTGTATCCAGCGCGCGTGCAGGGGATGTTTGGGAAACAACTCCTTAATAAATTAGGCTATATTGTTTATGGTTCCTGTATATTACAGTAATGTATAGTCTACCTAAAATACACAATAATGTTCAAATACTTGTTTTCGTTCATCACTATAAAAAGTACTTTCAAACTTTATTGTTTTTTTGAGCTATGTATTAGGTTTATCCGGTCCGTCCAGTCATTTGTCATTTTAGACCTATCATGTAAAAGTAAGAGTCAAAAGTGCCAAGACCTGTTTTACTTACCGTTCTGCCCTTGGGAAATTGTGGGTGGAGAGATTGAACAAAAGACCTGTGATTGTGTTTGCCTGTGTTTCTGTCTTTGGTTGTGTGTGTGTGTGTGTGTGTGTGTGTGTGTGTGTGTGTGTGTGTGTGTGTGTGTGTGTGTGTGTGTGTGTGTGTGTGTGTGTGTGTGTGTGTGTGGCATCAAGTGGTAAGCAATGGAGAGAAATGGTGGCTGTTATAATTATTTGAGAAGATATTATTTTCCTTCTAAAAACTGTAGTCAAACAGAAAGGATACAAAGATGTTTTTTGGAAACCAGTTTTGCTTAATTTAAAGAGCTATTGTGAAGATTCCACTTCAGGCCTTTTCAGTTTGGTACTGAAGTGCCGAACCCTTTTTGCAAGGCTAATCCCTGGCATATACTAAAAGTCTCAGCCGCATTTGTGAGACATCCCTTAATTCTGAGCTGTATTGCTTCATTGCTTCTGACTATCATTTGTTGTTGTCTGCATAGCTTTGAGGGACTAGGGCCAAAGCAATGACGCTGTGTGAGTTACCATCTTGAAAGCATTTATTTTTTCCTCCAGCCCAACGAAGATTTCTATTTTGTGTGGTGCAGGGGCTTGGGGATTAAATGACATCATCACCCTGTTGTGGGTGTCACCCAATTGTGGTTTTTTGCTGTCAGTGTTTTTTCACTGTTGGTGTTAGTACATCCGTCAAAGAGACTACATGAGTTTAACTTTTTTTTCGATTTCCCATGATACAGTCCATTAGTCACACTTCATATCTGTTTTACGAAGTGTAATCTTCAGAATAAAAGGCATAGATTATCAAACATGTTAACTGGTTCATTGCAGCAGATGTATGTGATAGTTTCCAGGGGGTATTTTCTATCTCTGTAAAAACATACTAGAACATGTATTTTTCAAATACTGTTCTATATGTCTTTGTCAACCATGTCATTCTTCTTTCATGAGAGCAACAATGTTTACCTACACAAAATTACTTTTAAGATTTTAGATTTTGCTTCTATGACAAACAATGATATTAAGGAGTTTGCAAAGTTGACCTCTGCTTTGGTTCCAGGGTGTCGTAGTCCTGTTAGCAGAATGGTGTTGTATGCCTTATATGGTTTAGTTTTCCATTCTGCTGCTGATACCACACTCCAGCTGGCATTACACAATCTCTCAGATATCCAATCTTAGCTCGGCACAATTGGGACTTATACCCTCAGTAAATGCCCCCTCCATGGTTGCCCACCCCCACACTCACATACACACACACACACACACACACACACACACACACAGCACAAGGAACATCCCCAAGTGGATTCTCAAAAAAAAATAAAAACACTCTAAATCCCACCTGTTGTTTGAGCTAGATTTTTGGCTGGGTGACCATGCAGCAGCACAATATACATACTGGAGAAACATCAACCCAGTTCCATTTAAAGCATACACTAATAGCAAAAAGAGAGCGGGAAGCATATTTGACAAATGCCATTGAAGTGCAGTACAGAACACTGCATGGATTATTAATACTATCTGCAGGAATTCACAAAGAACGTTCTAGAGTAGCAAGACCTTAAAGACTAAAAGACAGATATTTCATATTTATAGGATTTCTCATCTTCAGGTTTCTCTCGTTTTTAATATTTTCCCCTGTATGATGGAAAGACAACTCTACCCTTCTGCCAGGCAATTAAACCCTATGTTTATGTGTTTACATTTTCAAGTAGGCCTACTTACCTTCGTACCATTGGAAAGGTTTGCACATTGTAAGTGAATTACGCTTTCTTGCATGCTCTTGGTCTAACCTTCATGTTTGTGCTCCGCGTGACCAGAAGGAGTACCTGGGTTGCAGCAGGTTCATATGTCATGACTATGTTGTTGTGGTATGGCCGTGGAATGTCAGTGAACCGCCAAAACGGCTTGGCAGGTTGTAAAAGAGAGTTCAATCAGCACTGCCAGGTGATTTATGTGTACATAAGAAACCGAACGCTCAGGGCTAATGATGGCAGCGAGGGAGAGATGGAGAGAGAGAGCGAGAAGGGAAAAGATCACAGACAAAGCAAGAAGACTGAGACAGATAGAGGAATAGATTTTTAGCTAAAAATAGAGAGGGTGGAGCAATAGAGAGAAAGTAGGAGAGCATACTAAAAGAAAGAGGAACTGGGGGAGAAACGAATGGTCTTATTCATTTAAGTTGTACCCCTGGAAGGATAGAAAGCCATCAAAGAAAACTGTGAAACAGGATTGGATGTGACCCTTTTCAAGCACGCCACTCCATCATGTAAACCGCTGTTTGACCCCCTGTTATAGCAGTGATATGTCTCACAGACAGTACACACACACACACACACACACACACACACACGCACACACACACGCACACACACAGTCCCAACCAAGCAGGACACTTTGAAACTCTTGGTATGCAGAAAGAGTTGTGGAGCGTGTCTCCATGAAGGGAGAATGCCAAAACCTTAAAGCATGGGAGTAGTCATGCCATTCATACTTGAGGAGGAGGTCTCTAGTCCGAGGGGTTAAGGCAGAACCTAAGGGATGTATACATATTAGGGGGTACCTATCTGTTTATACGCCACTGTCCTGGTAGAGATTCGCTCTGACTAGTCTCTCACACACACAGCCGTCCCGTAACAGAGTGTCATACATGCAGTGGTGTTAGTGTTGTGACTAGTTGTGAGCCCGCATGGCAGGCCCCTATACTGGGGAAACAGGGTGTTAGGTTCAGCAGCAGCTCTGTCTCATACTGAAAAGTCCATTTTGGGTTTCTACCCCACCCACACAAATGTAGAAATACCAGCACACACACACTGCAAACACATCAAATAGTTACACTTATGTGGTATTTTCGCTGGGACCATTGCCATGCCTACATAAGCTCATACACACACAAACAAGTTTTTAACAACATTATATCTTCATTCTTACATACCGTAATTAAACGAGGAATGAGTCATCCTCTCAACGCTAGCGTATGAAATACTGATTTGTGAACATATGAAAGCATAGATCGAGAGTAAGCAGATGGTTTCTAAAGTAAGTACCAAATATTGTAATATTGTGAGTTCACTGGCACCAAACATTCTGTAATGGTGCCTTCTGTGTATGCATGCCTGTCAATCTGTCTACACACACACACACACACACACACACACACACACACACACACACACACACACACACACACACACACCCTTGCTGCTGCCACCCTGCTGGCACACATGGTTTGCATACCAACAGAGCTTTGAACTCGCGAACACTAAATAAATCCTGACGAATGCTTTACATACATAGACAAACCTTACAAACGGTGTGAGGCGGGAACACCCACCTGGCCTTGGATGCTTTACAATGAAATAGTAATGAAACTATTGGGTTGAGCTTCGTCGGAGATGTATGGCCCACACCACGCAATTACTTAGAACTGAATCAAGAGAAGAGAATGCTTAGCAGTGGTGGGAAACTGCATCCTGCCCGAGGTAGGCCACAGGATATCCAGTCAGTGTGTGTGCAGGCAGAGCGGGGGATTGTTTTGATTAGATGATCAGCAGGGAAATTGCCTAGCTAGGGCCGTCAGGGAGACGGGGACGGAACTACCTCAGAACTATTGTGTAGCAGGGGAGGAAGCCCGAGGAAACAACAAGGAGAGAGAGACCCCCAGAGGAGCCGTCCACATAGCTTTAGAGCAGCTGTGAAGGAAAGGGGCTTTTTTTAATGTCTCCCTCTATACGTGTTTTCATCAAGCGAAAAGCGATATTGGTCTTTAGTACAGTTCAGACATGCGTTTATTTCACGTATATGTAACGTTCAGCCCGGGCAAATCTGTCCCACTGCGTCGTATTGGACGAATAACAACGCTCACTCGAAATAAATGTTGGGGAGTGTTTATGCCAGAGCTGGAGAAAAACGAGGCCGTTGTTTGTCCTCCTTAGGTGTGATATGGTATGCTACAAAAGCATCTCCCAGCTCGAGCAACCAAGGCATTGAGAAAGAAAGGTAAAGTGAGGTATCACCCAAGCTCTTTAATGTGGCGTTTCCATAGTGATGTGTGGGACTGGGTGGCCACATGCCATCACTGGTGCAAATCATCTCGCACGAGATAATGACACGGCGCGCAAGAGGATCCGTGAGTTGTAATTATACCCAAAGCGCGCTGATTGTGTCGGTTTAAGGGTAATAGGGTCAATGTACTGTAAATCAAAGTGGAAAGCCAGGTGAGCTTATGATACTGGCGGAGTGGAATGGAGAGGGATAACTTTATCCAGTAGGTTTTCTTCTGCAGTAAAGATACACCCTATTCTTCTATATCTGTGTCTATTTGGCTAATGGGATCTCATTTGTGCTGCAACACCACACAAAAATCACCACACAAACCCGAGTGTTTGCATGATTGTGTGGCTGTGTTTGACCCTTTTTGGTTCCGTGAAAACTGGGTGAAGTAATAGCCTTGGTTCACCATCAACATTAGAGTTTAAAGGGGTAGGAGTTATAGACTGCAAAGAGACCGAGAAGGAAAGTAATCTGCCCGGCCCTCGCTCACCAGTGGCCTTGGAGACACGGAGTGTGACTGGGCGCTGGCCATCACAGCGCTACTGCACGGTAACGACTGCCGCCTGTTGCCTTTTTGGTTCAGCGCTCTGCCTCCCCACATGATGACGTCACCTGGTTTTCGTTTCGCGTGTTTCAGCCATGTCAACATTCAAAGAGGAAAGAGGATGTGGTCTAGGCTCGCTGTCGAAAAAAATACTAAATGGAGGATTAGGTTGGCAACCAACGACGATGCCTATGGTGAAAAGAAGTGCAAACGAATGGCACGGGCAGGCTATGCTGGTGTAGGAGGCTGGAAAAGCTGGCATGCGCTCCAAGCGAACGTTACGGAATAAACAGGCACACACATTAGAAGCATGGCGTAACCTTTTTTATTATCTGTTTGTGTATCGTCACTCTGATGTTTATAACAACGTGGGTTTTCCACGTACCAGTTCACGTGGCAGACTTTAAAGCGAACCATTTGACAAACTGGTGTTTTCACTGACTCTTACAAATCTGGTTGTGTGTGTGTGTGTGTGTGTGTGTGTGTGTGTGTGTGTGTGTGTGTGTGTGTGTGTGTGTGTCAGAACAAGCGGAGGCTCTGCTGAAGGAGATCACTCCCTATTACAGGAGACAGTACTCAGTAGTCTACTTCTCCCACGTCCAGGAGAAACTGAGCCAGCATAAAGAAAGTCTCAAGCACATCCTCAAACAAAGGGTACGCGCTACTAACAAACAGCCAGCTAACCCATTTCCAAACAGAGGGCATGTACCACTCTACTAACAATCAGTCTATCCTCAAACAGAGGGTGTGTACAACTCTGCTAACAATGTATCTTCAAACAGAGCATATGTACCACTCTGCTAACAATGTAACTATCTTCAAACAGAGCATATGTATCTTTCTGCTAACAATCTTACTGTCCTCAAATAGAGAGTAGGCAGAACCCTGCCAACTGTCTTCTAACTGTCCTCATTTGTGTTCCATTGTATGCTTTGTTTCCCAGGATGCTCCCAAGGCAGGGACGGTGCTGTACGATGAGAACATGTTCTTCTTTGACGACTCACGCAAGTGGAAGGCGCGCTACGTCGTGGTGCGGTCGACCTACTTTCTGGAGTGTCACCAGAGCTTTGAGGTGAGCAGTGCACCACTGGGAGCGATCTTTTTGCCATCAAGGACATCGTGACTATGTATGGGCTGTGCGTGGGTGAGAACTGGATTCTGTCCTGCCAACAGCCCTGATCCTGTGGCAATATGGCCACCGTAATGTTTTTCAAACCACATTCCTGCTCCTCCGCAGACCTTTGTGAAAGGAGTGCCCCCGAGTTACAAGCTGATGCCCACCGGGGGCACTGTGCTGACCACGGAGGAGAAGTACATGGCCATGGTGGACAAGTGCTTCCCTGATGACACGACCAGTGAGTAGGACAAGGACATACACACACTCTGCCAAGGGCCCCCCCCCCCGCTCTCCCTCTCTCTCTCCTTCTTAATCTCTCTCTCTGCTTTACATGTCATGTAAAAATTTGCACAGCCCCAAAGCCTGTTCACACATGCCCGAGAGGCTAAGTGAAGCCAGCCCCACCAGGCGACAGCCTTTTCCGCGTGTGTGTGTCTGTTAAAAGACTTGGAGATAGCCGCTGCTCTCTCGCCTGACTGACACGCACGCGGGGGGGAGCGACTCTCCGCTTGTTTGCCAAATCTCTATCAAATCCGTGTGCTTCCCCAAACTCCTACCTTGGCTGCTTTTAGCTGCGTGGAGTGCACGCGAGTGGGTGTTGGAGCTGTTTAGAGTCCTACTCTGGTAGAAGCATTAGCACCCCTGGTTGACGATCGGCAGGACTTCAGTGGAAGGCCAGCGGCTCCGCTAGGACGTGTAGAGAGATGTGAGGAGCGCAAGCTTCAAATAGACTTTTTTTTTATATCATCACAGGCACTCTCAGTGCATTGGGTTTACACAGGCAACTAAAAAGGCAGTGTGAGACTGGGGGTCGTGTGTTTTTTGAGTTTTTGTTCTTTTGTTTCTGCGCGCTGTCCTGGGCTCGTCCCTGCACACGTGCACATGCGTCCTTTCCCAACCATTCGGTAGCCATTGTAGTAACAGTTAATGTGTACTTTAGCTGCAGTAGTCAGAAGGAGACTGTCTGAATGAATACATCATGACCTACTGTAATGATGAATGATTTCCATTGTAGACCTACAAGAGGATTTTGCCCCTCCCCTGACGAGCATGCCAGGGCAGTTCCCTGTTTACCTGCGCCTCCCGTACCGCAGCGACCCCTACTTCTGCTTCCGCCAGGAGGCGCTCCAAGCAGAGTTCCTCTCCGTCCTGTCAGACTGCATCCGACACCAGAACCAAGGTATAAAGGCTTTAGCCTGCTGCAGCGGTTGCCATGGCAGCGGGTGTACCCCACCAGCGTGTGCCAGTGCATATTTTGTACCAGTCAAAGGTTTGGACACACTTTCCCACTGTGGGTCTAAACCTTTGACTGGTACTATAGGTAGAAGTTAAATCAGCTGAATACCGCATTTTGTGGGAGCGATTCCCACAGAGCTACAAGCAAAATGATGGATAATCTTGAATGACATTGATGTGGGAATATAAATCAATTTTGGGATGATATTGATTAATGCTACTTACTGGGGAATATACATTTTTAAAGAAGTGAAATGTGATTGTTTATACCTTTCCCTCTCTCTCTCTACCCCCCTCCTCCCCTCTTACTCTCTCTCCTTCTATCCGTGTTTCTGTCTGTCTCTCCTAGACTTTCTGAAAAAGAAGACATGCGAGTCCCAGGCTTTCCGCAAAGCCTTCCAGCTCTACAGGCAGGAGAAGGGAAACTATGAGTCCTGGCCCATGCTGATCGGCAGTGACGTCAGAGTAGGTCCACCCTGCTAAACACCACGGCGCCAAAGTACACATGGATCACACTGGTCCTGGAACTGAACTCCTCTCTACACTCTAATCCAGGACCGGGTCAAAACAGACCTCTCCCTAGCAACTACACGGCAACGCCGCCTTTGTTATTTTGTGGCACTTACTGATCAAATAGATATAGCTGAGTCCTTATTCTTAGACATCCCTCAGCCATCTCATACTTAAGCTAGGCCAGTGAGACCATTAGATTTGAAGGTAGGACAATGCAATCGTCGGTTGACCATTATACAAATGTTTCTGCAGATTGGGCACAGCATATAACATGCAAAGCAAGGTGTGCATTTTATTTGAGGAATTTTCCATGCAGCCCATTGTAGATATCGCTGGGTTGCATTCCCTGTGAGATTTCCACTGAGATATACATTTTTCACGGGTTTGGACAAAAATAAAGGCTAAGGATAAGAAACACGAGGGTTGGTTCAAATGACCAGGCAGCGCCTAACTGTTTCTATTGCCAATCTCTCACTTTCTCTCTCTCTCTCTCTCTCTCTCTCTCTCTCTCTCTCTCTCTCTCTCTCTCTTTCTGTCTCCTCTCCCTTCCTTTATTTGGCCTCTATCTCTCTGCCACCCTCTCTTCTGTCTCTGCCTTTTCCTTTGACCCATCTTTCTCCTTTCTCCTAGATACAGCGATTATACCAAGTTAGTGCAAGTTAGTGCTATAGTCGGTGCAATTGGGCCATTGTGTGGTTGTTCAGTCTGACTGTTTGTGGTTAGCTGGTTAAGGCCCCACACACCTGAACACAGTGCACTCCATACGGAGACCCTCGAAATGTGCGTTGTTTTGTGTGACAGAGAGAGTCTGTGTCTTTATGGACACATAATTTATGGGTGTGCTTGACTCTTCAGCTCACCTAGCCACCCCCTGACTAACACATCTATCACAGCTCAACCTTGCTCGGAATGTATGTAACATCAATCACAGAGACCTGGCAGGACCAAGAGTTTCACTGTGGAGTTTTGTTATTGTGTTTGCACAGCCAGTTATTGAAACAATCTGTAACCCCCCCCCCCCTCTCTCTCTCTCTAGGTGTTGGCAAACCAGGTGATGGAGGAGCTATTGCCCTTTCTAGAAAAAGATTTACTGCCTCACCTCAAGGCCAAGAAGAGTGAGAGGAAACGTGTGTGGTTCGCCGTGAGTCACACAGTCACAAACACGCACTGACTTCTTTTTACTCTCATGGCTTCTATTGATTGCGACTGTAATTGGAGCAAGTGTTGACTGCATATTGTCTACAATGACTGAATGTTAGCATTTTGTACATGTCATGTTCCAAGTCACACACAGAAAAGGCTTTTTACTGGCTGTCAAAATACATATACGTATATATATATATATATATATATATATATATGTTATTGTCTAACATTTGACCTACTAAACTACAGTATACCCGTTCATGACGGTTGTTAGGGTAAGGTGAATGCAGACAGGTTGGTACAAATGCGCACACTCTGTGGCCGGTTTGACCTTGTACCTTGTACTTAACTTCCCACATGTCCACATACACAAGCCCATTCTCCTCTTTCTCTCCATGTCTTGGTGCAGACGGTAGAGGCAGCGTACGTTTTGGTCCAGGAGCATCTCCTGAAGGGCCTGTCCGCTCTGAAGGAGGAGTGTAAGACTGCTGCCAGCCAGCAGGAGGTGCTGATTCAGTCTGACATGGACCAGATCCTCAACAACAGGAACTTCCTGGAGGGCAAACTACGAGGTAAGGCATCCCCTTCTGGTAGTAGGGAGACAAGGAGGGTACTGCGCCTGGATCAGTTAGCGTTCCAATTTCAGCTAAATTGTAGTTGAGCCAGTTGAGACCCGTTCAGTGCGGCACTGCTGTGTGAAAACACTTTTATACCAGAGCGGATAGGATACATTACTCCCACATCACTATCAGTGCTCTGAAGAAGTAGATACTGTTTACACTACAGCCTTCCACTGTGGTGCATGTAAATAGACCTGTCCCTGGGAAAAGACAAAGTGCTCTTTTTCACCACAAAGGCGGAGGCCTCACAAATACCATCCCTTCCTTGAAAGGTGTCTTAGAGTGAAATATTTGGCTGCTACATGTCTGGGAACATGTTGAATATATGCCCTGTGTTTGTATGTAGGTGTTGTGAAGGTTTCTTCACGTTTCTTTACACGAGTGACTGGGGGTTTGTCAGCGTGTTTTTGTGTTATGTAGAGGTGCGTGAGGCGGGTTCAAGGTGTGGCTGTGGGGGCCGTGTTGTCTTGTTTTTAATGGGTAGGCCTGCTCCCTTTCAAACAGGCCTTTCACTCTACTCTGTTTTGTTGACACTTACACTTAGTTACTGGAATTTAAAAGATGGATTTGCAGGCTCTAAATATACTGACTTGCACTTCCTGCGGTATGTAATAATAGTTATTATTAGGATTACATGCGGTACAGATTTGTTTACTTGAACATACTTTGAGGAGGAGGTGGGCTAGAGTGAGTATACTGAACTTAGCATGGGAAACAGACTCAAATAGACTACAGTGTTTGTGACGATGTCTAATCTGCCAATGAAAGCTACTTTCGGTGGATGAGAGGACTCAATAAAGAACGCGTATGCCGCAAGACACCTTATTAAAGTGACCTACATGATTGTACGAATAAGAGGGCACGTCAAATCCATTTTGAAAGTAAGAGTGCTCTGTCCTCACTGACCTCCTTTGAAAGGAAAAGCGTGTCTACGTCCTTGCAGACTCAAACGGACCTACTATTCCTTCGCACACTCTTTGTAGCTGACTTTGGGCCACAAATCGAGCTAGCTTCAGTCCAAAGTCTTGTAGTGACCTCCTCCATCTCTTCTTCTATTCAGCCAGTGTACTGGAGCCAGCAGAGAAGTTCTGCTCCGAGAGCGTTCGTCCCTACCTGGCGTCTGTCCTGGAAGAACTCATGGGGCCAATCAGTGCTGGGTTTGAGGAGGCGCAGCAGCTGAGTGACAGCATGATGGACGAGTTCTGTCAGGACTTCGAGAACAGTGGCGTTACCGAGGAGTTCAAAGAGGTGTGTTGTCCGCAGCCGTTTTTGTTTTTGTGTGCTCACAAACAACCTTTTTTTTGTTCCAACCACAACCCCCACCTTTTCCCCACTCCTTCTTCTCAATATTGATTTCTGGTTTTCCCAAAGATTTCTTTCTTTACTCAATATCCCATTCCCCATCTCATTGTTTTGACTGACGTTATCTGTCTCGGCATAACCCAAACCATCGCCCCATAACCCCTCACTCTTTGTCCTTCCGGGCCTCCCCCTGTCTGTCTCCAGGCCCTGCACCAGCTGAGTAGGCCCAACCTGCTGAGCTGCTACCAGACCATCGGCACGCTGCAGGAGAAGCTGCAGCACCTACAGAAGCGCTTCGACTTCTCCAACATCCCCAGCCTGGTCCATAGCGCACAGATAGACCTACAGCAGGTAACACACAAACACACACACACACACACACACACACATTTCCTGCGCCTCGCTGATATTTCTAAGGTATGGATTGGCATTTACTGCACATTGATATTCAGCGATGTAATGGATCAGGCACGCCGCCTGTCATCAAACCAGTTCTTCAACCTGGACCTCGTCCAGTAGCCTACTCCCTAACTCTTTGTGCATTCCCCTGGGCTGCCAAACATAGGAAATAAAGTCAGTCGGTACAAATGAATTGACACACACACACACACACACAAGCCGTCAAACTGGCAAATTTATCTGGCGACGACGAGAGCTCCACAAAGTGGGCAGTTTGACTGCTAAACCAGCGTGAGTGATGTTCCACTGATTGCATTGTTCCCCTGGGATGTGTTCGCTACAGCTGATGGAGAACGCGGCGTACACGTTTGAGGAGCTGTTCCACCAGGCCATGAAGGACAACCCCGGGCACGCAGGCTCCGCCATGGAAAAGGCCAGGCACCGTGTACTCAAGGTTGGCACATCACTGATCACATGTCCATAAAAATGTCAGAAAAAAAAACACGCTAGGTTGATACTAAAACACAACTATCACGCATACATTTAGACACCTCTCAAAATCCGGTATCATAAGATCAATAGATAATTTACTTAAATACATAGTCTGATTGCTGTGTGTGTGTGTGTGTGTGTGTGTGTGTGTGTGTGTGTGTGTGTGTGTGTGTGTGTGTGTGTGTGTGTGTGTGTGTGTGCCCTGCAGCAATATGACTATGACAGCAGTACGGTGAGGAAGAGGATCTTTCAGGATGCCCTAGTGGCCATTAATCTGCCCTACATCAAGAAGAACCTGGCCCCTATCTGCAAACCAGTGAGTTACTTATAAAACATTCACAGACATATACATTTGCAGACAAACGTACACACACACACACACGCACGCACACACTATTGACACAATTGAAACGTTTGGCTGTAGCAGCTGGAGGGACTGGATCAGCACATCTTCGCCGACTACGCCGACTTTGTCAACGTGGAGAACGTCTACGAGGGCATTCTGCTGCAGACCCTGGACAATGAAGTCAGCAAAGGTACCCACCATCTTACCACTGACAGTTGGAGTTACATGACATGATTCAATTCAAAAGGCCCCTTGAAACGTGACACGCCTTCTCTGAGTGATTCCAACCTTGCCGTCTTCCTTTCTCGTTCCAAGTGGTGGCGGAGGCGGCCAACCTGAAGATGCACAACCTGTTCACCGACAGCAGGGACCTCCTGAGCCAGTCCAGCCGCTCCAGCCTCCTCTCCACCCCGTCCACCCCCAGGAGCCCGGCCCAGAAGGTGGGGTTTCCCACTTCGGTCACGCCCGAACCCCATGCCGTCCTGTGCAACGGCCTGGTTCTGGCCGACGTACTGATCGAGACCCCCACCTCCAGCGACGTGGAACCAAAAGAAAAAATGGATGAAAAGTCAGTAAGTGACACGGAGGAGGCAGAAACCATGCTGGCCGCGTCCATTGACCAGCCCGCGTCCACCGACGACCTCTTGGAGGCGGAAGTGTCTCCCAACACGGTTGAAACACAGCAGGCGGAGGCACCGGCAGCGGCTAAGACATCCACAGAGGACCCCTCAGTGCCCTCTGAACCTGCCCGGGCAGAAGCTCCTTCCCCAATGGGAACAGCCCCAGTGGAAACCGCAACACCAGCACTTACAGGAGAGGCTGCCATACCAGTCTCTAAAGCTGCCGCGAGCATTGAAACAGCACCAGCAGAGCCAGCTATTCTAGCAGAGACGCAGAGCACAGCCGACCCAAGCACTGTGGAGGTGGTAGACCCAACAGAAACACCTGCAGTTTGTATGGAGGAAGAAACTTCCTCGGCAAAGGCACCAACCGTTACAGAGGAACCAGTGAGTGGGTCAGCCCCTGCACTCAGCCTAGAAGTACACCCAGTCCCTGGCGTGGATTCGGCAATTGAACCTGCACAAGTCAATGCAGTAATGGAAAGTATGGCAGTGCTCACAGTAGCTACTGCAGCTAAAGTAGAAAAAGAGGCCAAGAATATTACGGAGTCCCCGAGCATACCCGAAATTGAGTCAAACGCACCATCTAGTGACGAGGAGCCTGTAACTGCACCCTCAGGCGATGCACACTCAGCCGGTGAGGCTGACGAAAAGTTTGAAGACACAAAGCATAAAGATTTTCACTACTCTTCTTCCCAAGACGCTTCGGCGGAAAGCGACTCAACATCTATAGACATTGAGGTCACCAGTGACAATGCCTCAGAGGAGACGGCCCTAGTTAAACCTGAGGAGGTCAAAGTGTCCCCAGTAAGCGGGGAAGAAGTGTTTATGACCTCTGACCTTGAGGGTCAAGTCACCGGCAACCAATCACCTGCCTACACTAAACACCATGAAGCAGTGATAATGGAGGCCCCTGTGGAGTCCCCCAAACAAGCACCAGTCAGCCCGGCGTCAGTCTCCGCTGAGCCCACAAGAGAGACCACCCCAGCCGGCGAGTCGACCAGCCCAAGCCCCCGACCTCTGGGCTGTATCCAGGCGATCCGGGACCTGGTGGAAGAGGTCATTGAGGTCGAGCAGCTACTCCAGCGCTACCCTGATGAGATCCGGCTGCTGGAAGAAGACGCTGTTGAGAATTCCCAGTGAGAGTATAGGGATGGAAAGGAAAGGTTGAAAAGCACTATTATATGAAATGTAGGACTGTAAACGTCTTGAGAGACTATAATGGTTCATAGTACTCAAATTGAACAGAAATGTTGTTGGTAGGAATAATATGAAGCTATACGTAAAATTATTCTATGGTGTTTTTGGGCAGGGGACCAAGAAAAAAAAAAGCTTTTATATGAAAGACTGTAAGGTGAATAATGCACCTTACTTATTTTAAAGTTTTTTTTTGTAAACTGTCATGTAGATTTAATTCAAATGCATTGCTGATGTTCTGGATATTGATTATTTGTGTTAACATTGTGAAATGTTATGTTTTAAACTGTAAAGGAAACAAATGGTTTTTAAATATTGTTGATGGAAAGGGATATCCCCATACGGGTATATCTGTCTGGGAAATGTAACACACTGAAGGAAAGTGTCAGTACTTACGTGCCATTACTAACTGAACTGAAAAGTATAACAGTTGCATGCAAAAAAAAAAAAACATACTTATCTCATGTTGCGTTCAAGTGCCTTTTTAGCGCATCGAAGGATCACACAATTAAGAATTGAATTTTAGAAATAAGTGCCTGTGTATATAAATAGACAAGGGCAAACATGGGGTTTGAAGTAACTATGCTGTTTTAAGTAATGAGATATTACTCCAGATCTTAGATTTATATGAAGTAATCACCAGCCTGATATCTAGTGTTTGTGTCTGTTAGGTACACAAATTATATAAAAATTCAATGTATGTAAAAATAAAGCGATTCTCCAGAATTCCCCGAGTTATGTTTATGGTCTATAAACCCAGCGAAATCTTTATCCAGTGTTTATTAAAAGGTCAAGCTTTAGCTGATTTTAAATACTTTATTTTTAATATATTGCACCACGAAAAAAAAGGCTTCTGAATATTTCATTTCCCGAAAAGCTTCAGGCACGGACACACATACATACTGTTCACTTACAAAATGTAAAAAGCAAAACACTTGGATATTTTTTCACATTTAAATAGTATTTCCTTAACAGTAACAAAAGAAATGCAAAAGAAGCCATTTTTCTTTTCGTATTACATTCAAAAAAATTGAAGTAGATAAATTGTAATGCCTGACTCCAGAGGTTATGCCAGTGTTACCTACAGTGTGTGTGTGTGTGTGTGTGTGTGTGTGTGCGTGCACGTGTTGGAAAGGCATAGACAAAAAAGATAGTACACATCTTGAGTCTCTTAAGCATTAGGTCACATATAAAAGTGTGCATGCAACTGTCTACAGTACAACTACCCCAACTACTTTCAGGCTTAGAGCTCACTCCCCTCAGTTACTTTATGTCTGTATTAAAGTGGTCCAAAAATCAGTCGTCTTTAAGGTCACACATGCATGGAAATTGTTCAATAGACAGCAGTTCATAGTGGAATACATTGGACTAAGGGTATTAATAAAACATATGGCCATTATAAGTTAAGTTCATGTAACCACAGTTTGTATTCTTACATAGTTATCCAAAGTAAAAAATAAATAAAAAATACTTCAAATAAAGGCTTAAATCAAATTTCAAATGTCTGTAATATTTAGGACTAGCCTTTGCAAATACAAATTATTCAACAGCATTCAAAGTTTTTAATTCTGTGCTCACATTCAATTGAGACAAGCCACAACAAAGACAGGCTTTAGAGTACACTTAGATCCTGCGCTGACAGACAGAAGCTAGATGAGGTGCATTTGAACATAAAGTAGTGCTGATAATATTCCTTCACGAAGCAGACACAGCCTTGGTAGGTAGTGTTACAAACGTTAATAAGTGGCTGCAGTCAGCGGTGTGTCTGTGTGTGTGTCCTGTGTGTGTGTGTGTGTGTGTGTGTGTGTGTGTGTGTGTGTGTGTGTGAGTGAGTGAGTGTGTGTTGTCGGGTCCGTACCTCCAGGGTTTACCTGGAGGCAGCACCGTGGTAGCTGTAGAAGAACTGCTCGTCGGGCCGGAAGCCGTAGGCCGTGGCGGGCCGTACTCCGGGGTTAGGAGCTGCCTGGACAAAGTGCTCCGGCCCGCTGTGGGGACACACAGAGACCGGTTAGTTCCTGCTTTCAACCAGTGACTACAGAGACGAATGTGGACTGACAGAAAGACAAAAGGATGTAGAGAGAGACAAAAGGACCGACACAAAGGAAGAAGAGACAGTACATGAGTACTACATTGTTTAGCAATGACAAACAGAAACAAACACACACACACACACACACACACACACACACACACACACACACACACACACACACACACACACACACACACACACACACACACACACACACACACACCTCAAACCCCACCAATTATTCAGCAAAATAAGCACACTTAAAACAAATAGTTGACTAAACATGTGGCCACTAGATGGCGCTCTGACACAGTCAGATGGACCAGTCAACACCGGAGCGGACAAACCAAAGACCCTCTTAAAAGGGAGCGTCACGTACATCTACCCCAACGTAATCTCCTGACCGTGGGCAACAGGACCAGATTACCGGGTACCCCATCCCTGGAGGGGAGCACGGCCTAGCCGCCAGGCCGCAGAGCCGCCAGATGTCAGGACGCAACTAGGCCAACGTGATGGAGCAGAAGAGAGGGCCGACACTGACGAGCAGACACTGAGAACCCCGTGCCCTCGGGACCCCCCAAAACCCCACCTGCCCCGGGCCTGTTGGGAAATGATGAAGGACTGGGAGCTGCACCGTGTTAATCAGTTACCACGGGGATGTGGCGATAGAACCAGGGGTGGAAAAGGCTGGGGGGATTTCACGGTCTCTGTTCTTACCAGCTGGTGTGAGTGTGTGTGTGTGTGTGTTATCGTCTGTGAGGTCGACACAATTGGCCCTGTCAAGTTAGGACCGGGCAGGCCGCTGAGTGACGGATAAACTGGCCTTTGATGGACGACAGCATCCCTTGCTCGCTCTCTTTCCTCCCACCGCCCGCCTTAAGTCTGCTCCCTTTTCTGGGGGTCCTGAGAAATTTGCTGTATGGGCCCGACATCCTCCACTAGCTGGCTAAAATACGAGCTGTTTGCTTTGCCCCTGCGCGCGCCCATAATGACGTGTTGTTTTTAGCCAAATCACTTCCAGCGATCAGTTACGCACCCTGCACCCCCCCCTCGCCCCCCCCACCCCACCCCACCCTTCCCCTCTTCTCCCTCCCTGTGCCCCCTCACCCCTCCTCCTACGCCACCCCTCCCAACTCTAGGGGCAGAAATATGTCTTTTTCCTTTCTCTGCACGCTATGGCTGTCAGGGGGGATTTGAGAACCAGGGCCTGAAGTCCAGAGGAGGAGGCCGAGGCCGGCAGAGACGCTGGAGCTCTGAGTCATCCTCCCCGCCTGGCCGGCCGGCCTCCGTGACTGGGTGTCGGGACACAGCTGGTGCTCAGGCCTCCCTGGGCCCTGCCCTGCTTTGGCCCAAGGATAGGGTTCTAGACCTTAATGAGGATTAACTTGTATTTACGTTTTATCACGTTGGCCTAGATTTTGATCTAAAGAGTGATTTTCGTATTTAGATATAGAAATAATAATCAGAGGGCAGTCATTTCAAAACACACGTTATTTTCAGATAGCACACATTTCCATCTAAGAAGTACTTTGGATGGTAGAGTTCTACTGACGAGACATGTTAATCATCAGATCTGACACCTCATCCATATAAGTGTGTTTGTGTTATTAGACAGAGGGTGGGAGGGTCCACAGGAAGACAAAGGGCTCCAGTGTTACCCCTGCTCCCTGTCGGCGGCCCCTGGGGGCCCCCCAGTAAAGAAGGTGGAGGTATGAGGACACGTTCCATTCCACTGAGAGCACGGTGGTGGTGGGACAGGAAAGGGAATCAGGTCGTTTTCCTCGCTGCTTGGCGTGACCCCTCCAGCCCCCTATAACTTGGCCCCTCCACCCCCCTCTGGCTCGGTCTCCTCCAGACCCGGGGCCTAGGCCCAGCTTTGATCTGGCCTCCTGTCACAGCTCCAGTTACAGCCCTGGCCAGCACGACCGCTAAACAATCACCTCTCACCCCGCCCGGCCCTCCCTCCATTGATCCCTCTCCGTCTCCGTCTCACCTGATTGCGACCGCAATCCTTTCTTTTTTTTTGTGTTGTAGGAGCTCCAGCCTGTGTCACTGCACCAGCTGTTCAAAGTGCTCGGTGACTCATTTCAACAACAACATTTGAGCGTTGATTCGTCTGTCGGCGGGTTGTTTAGAAACGCAAGACACTGTTCTTTCCATTAGGACAACGTGACATCTTTGTAAATACGCACAACCGGAGATATTCCACACACTCGGTATAAAAATAGCTTATGATATCTTTACAAATCAAAGTGATTGTAAAAAAAAAAGGGGGACATTTTTAAAAGGTCCCATTCACACCATGTTTCACACATAGTTTCAAATAAGCGGCCGGGCTGGGTTTGATTATTGTGTTAACATGGATCACTCAAGAGCACAGCGACCAAATTAAAACAGTCTCACAGACGCCAATTCCCCCGGTCCTCTCCGTATATTTAAAAGGTATCGGTTACAAAGAGCTGGGAGCCAGGGAAGGAAAAAAAAAAGAAGAAAAAAAAAAGAGCCTTCCCTTCACTCGCTCTCTGTTTTCCTCCGTCCTTCCAAGCCCCTCTCACTCGGAAAAGCTGAAATAGCCGTGGCATGGATTCAGCACATAGTCCTGCTATCTAGACAGCGAGCCTCTCAACGGCAGCCAATGCAAACATTCTTGCAGGGAGAAGAAGAAAATGTGAAGAAAAAAAACAACGTAAAGACACGAGCTTTATCGCACGCAAGGAGATGTTTGGTACTAAATAAGACAAATGACTCACAATAAACTCTCCGCTTCCTCCACTATTCATCATTATAGCGGCATTTGAAAATTTGTCAACTGGACATGTTTGGCGCGTAAAGGTTTAGCCACGGCCCCAGCCCTGGGCCAATATACTGTTTTCCAGTGATAGCATCGCTGCTTTCCAACAGCTCGGCCTGAGGGGGGTGTCAATAAGTGCGGAGCCGGTGGTTCATCAAAGGAGCCAAAGGGGCTGGAGAGTCGGTGGGACATGGCAACCCAGCGCGGCGTGTTTGTTCTCAAAGCTGTCTGCAGAGCGGAGGGTGGAGCGATGCCTTCTGGGACAACGGCGGCGGCCTGTTGACTCAAGGCCCGTTCCTGGTTCAATAACACAGATCAGCAAGTTGTGGATGAGAATAACACGGGGCTGAGATGTGAGAAGGCCAGCCAGCCAGCCAGCCAGCCAGCCAGCCAGACGGACAGCCAGTCACATTGAGGTTGGGTTGCAATGCCTCAGAGAATGGGCCGAGAGCTGGGAAGGTAAACACTCACAGTTTTGCGTTTCCCGACTGACAAAGTGGGTATGTCTGGACAAAGAGAACCTGCCCAGGAGACAGAGAAGCATCACGCACACACACACACACACACACACACACACACACACACACACACACACACACACACACACACACACACACACACACACACACACACACACACACACACACACACACACACACGCACACACACACATACGCGCACGCACGCACACACATACGCGCACGCACGCACACACGCGCACGCACGCACGCACGCACGCACGCACAGGGTAAAGTGAAGTGAGTACCTGCTAATGTAACCAGTGGTTTGGCCCATGTCTCCATTCTGGTAGTCAGTGTAGAACTCAGGACTGATGGTGCCGTCGGCTGGAATGATCCCATCTGGACAAGGACAACCAAAGCCTTTCCATGAAGGAGACCTCCATAACCCCGCAACCCTCTCCTCCTTTGCTCCCAACACATCACTCCAAAATTAAAAGGTCATTCAGTCCACCACTCCTTTTATAAACTCTATTCCAATGTCTTTCCTTCCACCCATAATTATTTCATACATAAAAACCTCCCTTCCCTTTCTCCTCCTTCTCCTCCTCCTCCCCCTCCCCCTCCCCCTCCCCCTCCCCCTCTCACCAAGCACGTCCCTTCCATCCATCTCGCCTTGCTCACCAGCGCTGTAGAAGAGGTCAGGCCTCTCCAGGATGTCTCCGTTGCCCATGAAGGGCTCCCCGTCGTCCCCGTACATGAAGGGCTCGCCCCCCTCGTCCATCTGACGGTTCTCCACCATCTCCAGCCACTGGGAGTTGTGCCAGCGGAACTTCTCACTCTGGATCTTCTTGCCCCACTCCTCGTCGTACTCCTGGGTAAAGGGGGGGGGGGGGGGGGGGATGGAAGGACACAGAGTCTGAGAGTTCATTCTGTTCATTCTTTTCTCTGAGAGTTTCCTTAGAGCAACGAGAGTGTAGCAGGTTGTACTCCTCAACAAACACAGGCATTGATTTGCAAATATAGACTCTCCACTTGAGGAGAATTCTGAACATTAGCCCCACTCAGTTTCAAACCAGGAGGCGCTCACAGACTAGCCGGGGTAGTGCGAGTGTCTGTTTGGGCGTCAGGGGCGGACGGGAACACTGACCGCCATGTTGAATCGTCTCAGCGGGAAGCCTGAGAACCTCCACAGAGCGTCCCACAACGCACTGCTCTATGGGCTGTGTGTGTGTGTGCCTGAGATCCTCCATCCACCTCGGCTAATAAAGACCCAGGTGGGGCCCGATACAGAGTGTGTCTGTGTCCGGCAGTAGCGCGTGTGTGTGTGTATTTACGGGTGCGTGTATGTGTAGCTTGGCGGAGGACGACCACGGCGTCTGTTTTCCTTTCTCTGTGGGGGCCGTCTGGGGGGAGATGAAGGCCCTCTTTGAGGCCGCTCCACTCTGTGCTGCCGGGGCCCAGTCGATTAATCATCCGCACCCAGAGCAGAACCCCCCTTCCCTGGGCACTGACAGCCAACCGAGGCCCAGGCCTCAAAACGGGCCTATTGATTGTCATCAATACTCAGGGGGACTACAAGTGGCAGTGACACTTTCTGTTAATAGGCCGATTCATCACGGGGCAGAAGCTTAACGACTTGGTTTACCCAGGGACGTTTACTAGTGGTTTGATACGAGGCAACTAATCCATCATAAGTGGCTGAGCGCATGACACCGCCGCAGAGAGGGTGGTGGTGGTGGGGGGGGGTTTGGGATAGAAAACAGGGATTAGGAACATTTCCCAATATTCCCCAGGAAACTGGATCCGGCTAAGAATATCCATGTGAATTAGGCCCTCTGTACAACTCGGAGCCATCTATAACCGGAATTCTCTCCGGGAGGGGTGTGTGTGTGTGTGTGTGTGTGTGTGTGTGTGTGCACGTGGAGGAACACACTGATCAAAGGGGAACATTTGGAGACCGCACAGCTATGGCGTGTGCTGCTTAGGTAGCCTACAGTTCTAAGGAGTAATTATCCTGTGTGTGTGCGTGTGTGTGTATGTGTATGTGTGTGTGTGTGTGTGTGTGTCCAAGGCCTCCTGCTTTCTCTCTCACCTCCTCCGTCCGTCTCTTGAGACTGGCCAGAGCCCGTCGCCTCGCCTTTCATGTGGTCCGCAGCTTAATAGCTCTCACTGATAATTTCAATGAAACACTTCCTCCCAAGAAGTCCCCCTCCTGCCCCTCCCCCCTGCCAGCTTCAGACCGGGATCTGTAATCTACAGCTAATTACGCTGATCTCAGGTCTGGCACCCATCACACACTGACTGGGAGCTGACCACACCGGTCAATCACTGGGCTGACCCAGGAGCTCGTGAAGCCGACCAAATGTCAACCATTAAAGCTGATTGGAGAGATGTCGAGCAGAACCCAACAAACCGCAACCTACTACAGATTAGGGTTGTTGTTTTAGCACTTTCCAAACTTCCAAAAGATTACGATGTTGTCGGGGCCGTTTGCAAGCTTATTTACTTAGGCTAGACGCCAACTAAGGAGCAAAAAGTAAAATGGCCATCTCATCAAAATGACAAATCAATGACTTCAATGCAACGCCCCGTGCACACTACTATAGAGGCTATTTCCAGACAGAAGCTTTTCTGGCAGGAGTGGGATACTCACAGCGATGATGTCGAGGGTGTTGTCGCAGACCTTGCGGATCTCCGCGTTCTTGTCGTGCATCAGGTCAATGAGGTACGCCGGGGCCTCTGGGAGACGGAGTCAAGGACCACGCGCCACCCTTGAGATTTCGTAGTCCCTACTCTTTCGTTTGCCTGGTCCGTTTGGAGCCATCCCTCTACACAGGAGGTTTCATAGGGAGATGAGAGACGGGTATGCTATTGGGGGGGGGGGAGAGACACACAATGGTAGGAAAGGCCCTGCACTGGCTCTGTCAGTGTCGGTGGAGAGACACAGGGCAGGCCCGTCTCTCCGGCTGCGGGGCCCACTCATTACATTCCCTGTAATGACGGAGGGCTTACCCAGCGAAAGCCCCCCCCCCCCTTGGGCAAGGAGCTTGGCCTGCATCCCCCGGCTAATATTCAACCCCGCGGAAAAGAATAACATCGATCATATATTACAGGGAGACCGGTTGTAATGCGAACCAGACCTCAACTGTGTGCTATTACAGGCGGTTTGGAGCGGTGAGGCCATGGCACCGATTTAAAAGGGCTGCCGTTGCCGTGGCAACGCGGGCTGGAAGGACTACTGAGGAGAGGAGGGCACCGCGTGTTGCCTTGAAAAAATAGACTTTGTGAAGGGTGAAAATATGAGGTCCCTGCGCTGAAGCTGAAGGTGGTACGGCGGACTGGGGGGGAAATGATGAATCTAGCATAAGCTGCGGACCCCCCTTTCCACTGGGACGATAACTCGGCAGTGTAATGGGATACAGGTCCACGGACGGAAAGGGGAGACAGCACAAACAGACCGGGGGGACGGAGAGAGAGAGAGCGAGAGAGAGAGCGAAGAATCGGAGGGGAAGAGAAGGATACGCGTGTCTTTGATGATGACGTCCCTGGTGGCCTGGTGGAAGACCATCTGGTAGAAGACGTAGACGATCTGGCACACAAACTCGTCGTCCTCCTGTTGGGCTGGACACACACACACACACACACACACACACACACACACACACACACACACACACACACACACACACGCACGCGCACGCGTAACACTTTTTATCAAACAAAGGCTTATTTTGTATTTTATTTTTGTGATCTTCTCCCAAAATAACCAGCCCGGTATCTCGGCGACGTGGCCCTTACCATTGAGAAGGTCGATGAGGGCGGGGATGATGCCCGACTTGGCCAACATGGCGGCGCAGGAGTCGTCCATGGACACGGTGCCGATCATGATCACCACCTCCAGGATCAAGTCGTCCTCCGCCGAGCCTGGGGAGAAGAGGGAGGGGTCAGGGGTCACAGGGTCAGAGCACAGGCCATGGCTGGCCAAAGTCAAAGATAGGGCCCCCCCAACAAGCCCATTAAGGGCCCGGACCAGTGAGGCGCTGCTGATAAAGTGATTTAGGACAGAGGGGTTAGGGGGTTGAGGAGGGGCATGGGCGAGACCGGCCTTCTCCGGTTCAAAAAGACGAGGGGAGAGAGGGTCAGCGTGCGTAATTGTGTCTCCATTCAAATCTGCAAGGGTGCATTTGTGTATGAATGTGTCAGACAATGTATCAAACCTAAAAAATATTGTACCAATCTGTAGAAATAAAGCACATAATAGGTAACAATATACTTTCTTAGCTAAGCTTTTACATATCGGTTAAAGCCCAAGTGTATACAGTGGAACACATGTGAGAGTGTGTGTGTGAGAGTGTGTGTGTGTGTGTGTGTGTGCGTGCGTTAGTCTAACCTGGTTTGAGGCGGTCTTTGAGGTAGGGCACCAGGTTGTACTCCTTGAGCACCAGTTCCCAGTCCAGGTCGGGGATGGTGAGGTTGGCCAGGGTCCCCAGACACTCGATGACAAACCCCTCGGCCTCCTCCTCGCTGATCTGAGCTGCCAGGTCCCCCACGTAGTCCTGGGACACCCAACACACACACACACACACACACACACACACACACACACACACACAGTCATGGCGGTGAAATGGCACTTTATTAAGAATGGTCTTGATCAAGGAAATCTGCTTGATTATAGCCTTATATTAGTTCATTGTATTGCTCATATACACTGTATATATTCCGTACTGTTACTTTCTACGAGTGTATAATGGCAAACTAAACACACGTATCTCCATCTAGGAAACGCTGTGTTGCATACAAATGAAGCTGACAGAAGTGCCCTGTGTGCAGGTGGCCCTGCTCTTGTGTTAGTCCCTCGGTGTTGTGGTGAGACCCAGTGTGGGCTAGACTGACTATGAAGAGGCTCTTGGTCGGTCCGTCATGCTGGGACAGGTTCCTGATCATCTTCATCAGCAGCACGTCCTTCAGCTTCAGAGCCCTCTTCATCAGCATCTTCAGACCGTTGCCTAGAGCGACCACAGAGAGGGGAACAGTGGAATTACAGCGAGTGTGTGTGTGTGTGTGTGTGTGTGTGTACAACAACTTGCTTACTTGATGTACAGTAATGTTTTTCTATACATGTACAGTACCAGTGTCTAAACCTTTGAATGGTACTGTACGTGTGTGTGTGTGTATGTGTGTGTGTGTGTGCGCGCCTGAACCCACCCTCGCAGATGACCTGGGCGTTCCTCTTGTTGGCGGCCAGGTTGATGCAGAACGAGATGAGCTCCGCGTCCATGCGGCTCTCGCCACAGTCAAACATCATCTTCATCAGCTAAACGTGAAAGAGCCACAGGTCAGTCTAATCACTGACCCACCGTAACCGCTTGACCATCACAAGCACATACACAACCGGGACACGTCAGTTCCCGGGTACCCACACTATCCTAATGAAATCACGGATGATATGTCTACAGAGCTTCCACACACGGCCATTATAGGTGAGTCAGCCGGGCGAGTGGTGACACACACTCTGCTTGTGATCTTTGCTGATGCAACCTTTAGAAAATAGGTACGGCGGCCTTTAATCAAACGTGTGTCAAAGGCTCGCCGTCTCAAATCAGAGACAGGGACGGACGCAGACGAGCGCGCGTGTTTGCGCATGTCAGAGAGAGAGAGCGAAAGAAAGAGTGTGTGTGCCTGCTTGCAATTTGTCCGTTTGAAAAGCCTCCTGATTTATACAGAGCATCCCTGTTGTCTCCTCCAATCACGTCAGAGTGTCAGTCAACTACGCTTTGAGGCACGCCGAGCCGCTCTGCAGGAAAGGAGGGGGCAAAGGCATCCAGCGTCAGAGAGAGAGAGAGAGAGAGAGAGAGAGAAGGGTACTGTCGGAGTGGGTCTTAAAGAGGGTTGCAGGCTCTCTCTCTCCATCTCCTCCTTCCTCTCTCCTTCCCTCCATCTGTCCGTCTGTCTCTCCTGCACTGATTTAACATTAAACAGGAAAGGGCTTGAAGCAGGGGGCAGGGGGGGGGGGGGGGGGGGGGTGGCGGCGCTGTGCCTGCTTCCCTGTGCGAGGAGTCAGCAGTGTGCAAACACACACACACCCCCACACACACACACACACACACACACACACACACACACACACACACACACACACACACACACACACACACACACACACACCACACACAGCAAGCAAGAGAGAGAGAGAAAGGGCTGGGCTTGGCCCCGCGTTGGGTATCACATACCAGGGGCCCCGGACCCCAAAATCAAGGGCCGTCTAGACTCTCTGGCACCTGCCTCTGCTTATTTACCACAGACGGCCACCGGAGGCCCAGGGCACAGCCACAGCACCACGCACAACCCCTCCCACTGTCCCGCCCTACGCCCTCTCCACCCCTCACATTCGGAGCGCCATGAACAGTCCCCTCTCTTCGCGCTGACCCTTGCCGGGGCTGAAGGGGGTCAGGCGTTGCCCCGGGGAGGTGACTAGGAAGGAGCAAGGCTTCCGTGACAGAGGGAGAGGAACGGCCATGAAGATGAAGATGACGGCGGGAGCTAGAGAGCGTAGGTTGGTTTTTTGGTTCCTCCCTGGAGAGCGCGTTGGGGGAGACGAGGTGGGCCTCGAGGGGGGGGGGGGTTCAAGGGTCACTTCCTGGTCATGCTGCTACTCAGCGTGCTCTCTGACACGGGACGGGAGGGGCCCGGGGGGGCATATCTGCTGGCGACACCGACCCGCTGCAAAAACATCGCGCGCCCTCGCCAACATCTGGCCCGCGTTTACACATCGTCGCTACACACAAACACAACGCACAGACTAATTGGACTCATTTCCTATAAGAGGAGACCGAACGAGGATTTAGATTTTTTAATCGATACACATTTTAATTCTTCTGAATACTATTTGAAGTTCTCCACAGTGCCCATGGAAGTGTGTTCCCACCTTCGCTACCCTAAGTATGCACACTTAGGGCCAAAGCTCCGGAGCAGACACAGAGAAGGCCCTCTGTTCCACTAAGCTGCTTGTTGCTTGGTGAATGACGCAAAGCTCTCCATGCCCCGGCTGGAAAGGGAGGCAGAGAGAGAGAGCAAGAGAGAGAGAGAGAGAGAGAGAGACAGACAGAGATAGATGGGGAAGAGAAGAGAGAGAGCGAGAAAGAGAGAAAACAGAGAGCTGTCATCGCTACGAGAGGGAAGACTGAGCAGCCGTCCTCTGGTGGTTTGGGCGCAGATGTAGCGTGTCGCCCCTCTCTCGAGCTCTCTCCATTCCCCCCCCACCCCTCTTCTCTCTCGCTCTCTCTCATGCATAATTCCGAGACCATTAGCCGCCAACGCTAAGCGCCACAGTCTGCGGCAACGGGCTTTCTTACGCTGGGCAGTCTTACCTGTGGTATGCAGTCGGTGTAGGCAAACATGGACTTGAATCTGTCGTCCACGCTGAGGTGGTACAGAATGCACATGCTCAGCTGTCTCTGGCCCTCGTCAGCTACAACGTAAACAGAGGAGAAGGGGGGAGGGAGGGCGGGGGGGAAAGAAAGAGTCAGTGAACGGATGAATGACTGACTGTGCCTTCCTGCCTTATGATATGGGAAGAGCTCGCTTGAGCCAATGGTACATTCTTGACGAGAAAAATGTATATTGAAATGCATCACTTTTACAGATGCTGGATGTCTTTTTAAAACGTACATTCAATGAATAAAAAAAAGTAGTTTATAGTGTTATCCCAGCCAAGATTTATAGGGATACAAACGTTATGTTAAGTTAAAAAACACAAATAAATGTACCGTTTTGTGACTATTGAAGGACAGAAGACGTTTTAGGTTCTTTATAAACTGTTTAAAAAAATAAACAGTTTAAAACACTAAAATCTACTGTAACTATGGAACAAAATGTCTTCAGATGAAAGCTACGGGACTTGTTCTACTGCTCTTAGCAGGCTGGAATGAGCAGAGCTGATTGAGTGTTAGTCTGTCAGCCCAGCCCAGAGTGTTTATGAGTTTGACCCTGACCACGACAACGGCACCCGTGGCCCCTCCAGTCAGTCAGCAGCCCCCACAGTGACGACGGTGATGTTTTGGACCCATCTAAAAACACGGGCCGGCCATGGATCAGAACCACAAATGGATGGCTCCTACGCTAGAAGATCCCCAAAAAATGCAGCACCAGTTTACGTTCAAACTGACCCCGAGTCATGGTCAGTGACCATGCCTTATCGCTGCCAATTGGATCCAGATGTGTTCGCTGAACCCCTGGAAGCACGAGGGGGAGAGGGGGGTTGGGAAAGGTTGAATAGAGGGGGCTTCTCGTTTTTAATTGGCAAAACAGGAGGAAGCATCAATTTTACTGCCTTTAATAAGTCCGGGCCGCGCTGCTGTTCACCTGGGTCCTACCAGAGGGCCGCCATTGGCAGGGACATGTGCTTCTCATTAGGCCGACCCGTCGACCGAGACTTTGACACGCACATGAAAACACACCGACACCGGTGGACGCGCGCTTCAACACACACACACACACACACACACACACACACACACACACACACACACACACACACACACACACACACACACACACACACACACACACACACACACACACACACACACACACACTCTAACACGGGGGGTGACACACACGCACACACCTGACCTGACGATCCCCCACCAACTTCATTGGTAGGAACATGGAGGATCCTTTACGGGCGAGGAGAGAGAGCCCATTAAAAGAAAAGTTCAAAAACCACTAGTGGAGGGCGAAAAAAAAGAAAGAAGGAAAAAGGCGAGGAGCGGAGCTGTTAAGAAATAACTAGACTGTTCGGGGGCAGTTAGTGGGAGAGCACAACTCCAATTACACCCCGGTCGGATTTAAAACCACCGCGACCTTCATAAAATTACACCCGCGCGCATTAGGAGGCGTCTGGGTCGGTCTTTGCGGACGGCCCCGGTTCTCTTTGTCGTGCACTTCTCTGTGTATACAAGACCACGGGCGCTGCTCTTCAAAGAGCCAAACCCCAGCGCCGCTCACTGATGTCAAAGACCTTCAACGAAAATTCCCCAAAGTCTCCCGTCACTCCCCAAGTCCCGCGTGAGTCATGCTGAGTCACGGCCGGTGCTGCTACGGCGTAATTAATGGGCATGTGTGGAGACAAGGGAGGAATTCTGAGATCTCGAGGCTTCAATCCTGTTCATGTGCCGTGATCACGGGAGAGGGAAAGGATGAGAACCAGCGGCGCACTCGCCCATCTCTCTCTCTCTCTCTCTCTCTCTCTCTCTCTCTCTCTCTCTCTCTCTCTCTCTCTCTCTCTCTCTCTCTCTCTCTCTCTCTCTCTCTCTCTCTCTCTCTCTCTCTCTCTCTCTCTCTCTCTCTCTCTCTCTCTCTCTCTCTCTCTCTCTCTCTCTCTCTCTCTCTCTCTCTCTCTCTCTCTCTCTCTCTCTCTCTCTCTCTCTCTCTCAGGAGACACACACCACAGCTTAGATGATGACGGATGACACCCCACGGCTTCCATGCATAGGGTGTACACTCACGCACACTCGCACCCACATTCTCCACGTGTGCACAAACACCTACAGTCGCACTCAAAACACCAGCGTTTAATGGCAAAGCTGCTTTCCTAAGTGCCAGAGCTGTGAGCGGGTGTGATATTTTAGTGTTACGTTATAGCGTGTGTGCACACTTAGCTTCCTGAAAATACCCCCCCGCCCCCCAGCCACACAAACCCCTCCGCCCATCCCCTGCCCCAAACCTCAGTAGACCCCCCTCTGCCTCCTTGACGAGGGGCTCCTGCAAAAACAACATTTGGGCTTGGGGGCCCTGGCGTGTTATTCTTGCAAATATATTATATTAATTATGCGCCGTTACTCGAGTCTCCCCAAAGACGCTTCAAAAGGCCCGTCGCAGACGCTCCTGACCATGTCGTACGGACCCCCCCCCCCCCCCCCCCCCCGCCTTCCCTCTCCACACACATACACACGTCAGCTTTCCCAAATGGGTAAGTGTGTGCACCAATCACACGCTCGGATCTCCTTTCAGGATGCCATTTTTCTAATGGTCACCAGAGCCGGCTCAGAGTTCCAGCACCTGCACCCAGACAACCTCACCCCGACAACCTCACACACGCATGCACGCACGCACGCACGCACGCAGGCAGGCACGCAGGCAGGCACGCACGCACGCACGCACGCACGCACGCACGCACACACACACACTTTATATTATTATATAGCGTGTATGAGTCTTTTAAATAGAGGCTCCAGTTGTTGGCCTAGGTACTGTGCTTAAGAAGGGGAAGTGATACGTCTTTTGAAAACGTGGAGCAGAGGAATTGATTAGTGTGGATTTACATGGCGAGTAAAGTAGTGTTTTTCACATGCAAGATCAACACCTAAACCACTATGCCCTGTGTGACTACCTAGCAGAGCGGAGAGCTTGGGGATGAGTCCGGCCTGCACCATCTGGCTGCGGAGGCCCGTGTCGAAAGAGAGGTTGAGCAGCAGCCGCAGATTGGTGCTCTGGAGCTCCTCGTGGTCGGAGGGGATCAGCCTGGCCAGCTTCTCCACCGCGTACGTCTCCGCCTGGGGATAGAGGGCAAAGGACGGGGACGGGGGACGGGGGGGGGGGGGCAGTCAAAAACACAGATCCAGGCTTAGGAGAATCCAAAATCACAGAAATACAAAGCGGCCAACTTGTCCTTCTGAACGCAGACGCATAAGATGACAAGGCAAAACTGATAGCACTCGTACAGGAAGCCAGCCACAAAGTAGACACAAAGTGTACAGGTAGGTGGAGGTATTGAGCTGATGATGCCACGAGCCAACAAACTGGTCCAGGGCCAAAGGTTTACATGTCCTCCTTCCAAGGCTAACACAATCCTTTAAGACAAGGCCACAGTCTGTGTCACGTGCCAGAAGTAGACGATCTTGGCGTCCTTGAGTCCATGTGTTTGCGTCTGTCTGCCTGTTTGACTACCAGGGCCAGTCTCTTATTGCTTGTTAACATGTCTGTTCCCCACTGCTGTGGTCTCTCTCCCCCGCCACAGCAGAGACATAAAGAAACAGACACACACCAACACACACACACACACACACACACACACACACACACACACAACCTGCTCCAAGTTAAGACTGCTACTGTGCGCCACTCACTCTTGTCACATCATTACAAACTCTGGCATTTTTTGAGTAATCAACAGCAGGCCGTGGCAATTATCATTGGCTGTTTCACTGTGTTGGTGACAGGGATAGAATGATAGAATCATTGCTGTTACTTTATCATTGGTGTATGGCAGGGAAGGTCTTAAGATGTGCACAATGGCGTCGAAAGCATCTCAAATTAAGATGGACAATTGTTTTTATTTAACTAATAAAACCTCCAGGCTGAAACGGAGAGCCACTTCCTGGTGCAGTTGGATAACTTGCCCGAATGAGAAAAAAAAAAGTGTTGAAATATCCCTTTTTTCAGCTGGAAACACTTTTTAAATGGGCTCCAACCCCCAGCGGAGTTGTTTAATTTGAGCCATAGATACACTAAGGGGAAACACAGAGATAAAAACGGTTCCTAGGAGGCCTGGCTTTAATCACGGTCCACAAACTGGGCCAGATTAGATCCAGGTGGACGTGGATTAGGGAGAGTAAAGAGGGCCGAGGCTCTGTTACAGCAACGTGAGACGTGGAGCTTAATGTGGACCTTCTGAGCCTTTCCCTACAGCTCAAATGAATGGCACGGCTACTTCGGACGGTTATCACCTTATGCGAACGTGTTCTAATATATGGCAGAGAGCAAATAAATAGGCTCTGGCAGGTTGGAAAGTGACTCAGTTAAAGAAAACAACAACGCGTATGGCCGGCGCTTATTAAGCATGGAAACAAGGCTCTGAATTGCCTTTATTTGGCCGCCGGCTGCTAGTCACGTAATCCATCACCAGAGAGCGGCTGAACGCGGACACACGTACGTGTGGATCGTGCCCTTACCATGTCGTTCTTGTTCTCCAGGAAGATGCTGAGCTTCTTGAGGAAGCTGACCACCAGCACCAGCAGCTCCTCGTCCTCCCGGTCCAGGGTCTTCACCAGCATGTGGACGATGTTCTTGTTCCTCATCTTCAGCTCGGTCCGCGTGTCCTCCGCCAGGTTCAGCAGCAGGAACAGCGCCACTGCAGCGGCAAAGGGGGAAAAGAACAGCGTCGGCCACTTTTCTGTTTTGCATTTGTTCTACCGAGTAGAGCGGAATAGTGCTTTGGAACAAGCTGAATGTTTCTTTAAGGAGACATGGCGGTATCTGGTACCTCGTAGAAGCTGTTCCTGTTTGATGAGGAGCCCCTGGTACTTCTTGAAGGCTTTCTCGTGCTCCTTCTTCAGGTTCTGGTTCTCAGGGTCTTCCTCACGTAACATCAGTAAAGGAACTTAAGACTAGACTAGACTTGACCAGTGACAAAGCTTAGATACATCACGTGTACTTGTTTTAGTAGGCACATTAGAAAGGATTAGCCGTAATATAATTAACACGGAACACCAAAGAGGCAATTGCAATCATCCTTCAGCACAATTTGTGTTTCAAACATTAGGACATCAGATGACCTTTGACCTGAAAGGATATAGGCCTTGGTTTTCTTCTGCAGCTCGTCCTGCCAGAGGTCGTACCTCTTCAGCTCGTGTTCGATGATGTTCATGCAGAGCGCTCCGATCTTATAGTGGGTTACCAGGCCGTGGAACTGGGAGAAACTAAAGGAGGAGACAAAATAAATAAATACGACTTTTTGTTTTAAAAGTGGGCGTTCAGCAAGTCAACCCAATAGGCGTTCCAGTCGGTAGTTTTGACAAAAATTACCCTTTCAACCTCACAAAGTAGCTCACTCAAAGTCGAGTGTCAACAGAAAAGGCCAGGACACTCTCAGTCAAACAGTGTCTCCCGCTCCAACTTATAATCAGCCCGAATTGAATCATTTCACGATCCAAAAGCATAACATCGCGGTGGAGCGGAGCCAAGAATGACGATCGGTGTTCAGAACCACCTAGATACCGTGGCAGCCCAAATCAGACCTGACAGCCGTTTACATATTATTTCGCCATAGATCCATTTAGGGTTTCCAAACTCCTAGGTCGGAAAGTCGGGTCATGACGGGGCTATGCTGTCAGAGTGGGAGAGGAGCTGGCTACCTGGAGAAGCAGAAGAACACGTAGATGATGGTGGTGGCCAGGTCCACGCTCTGCTTCCAGTCCTCCCTCAGGACACGAGCCAGGGCCCCCAGAGCCGTCTCTGCAAGGCACGCACGCACGCACGCACACACACACAGTTTTAGAAATAACTAGAGATACATAATATACATGAGACAAAAGCTTGACTGAGTGGAAGAAGTGTGTCTTTTTAGAAATTTATATAGGTAAAACTAGCCATTACAAAAAAGAGCTATTCATCTTACATAGCATGGAGAGGGACTATTTTGAAGCAAAGCGTAAAGTAAAACATTTTTCAAAACGTCAGCAGAACCGAGGGAGGATAGTTGACCTGTAACAAGAGTGAGCTTGGGGTCTGTGGGGGCTGGACTGGGGGATTGGGCTGAGGCTAAACTAAGGAGGGGGCCTCCAGGTTCACGGGGTCTTGAGCTATGGGCCGACTCTCAGTGCCAAGACACACATCCCCGGGGTCCGTCTTCCCGCGGTGCTCTCCTCTTTCGGCGCTGACCCGACGGTGCACCGTTCACACGGGACGCTCGGCTCTTATCAACTGCCGGCCACGCGATGTGCCGCGGCAGACGAAGAGCGCAGCCGACGCGTTGTGACAGTTACAAATGAACCGGTGCCGTCTTACAACAGCCATAGCGGATGACGAGTCGGCGCTGTTGTGAGAGTAAACAGCGCGGTCGTCGGGGAAGGGAACAGGGACTATGGGCTGGGCCGTGGCTGCCTGTGAATGGGATGGCCCTGTGGTGAACGTTTGGATTAAATCAAACCTTGACACTAAACTCTGGCGAGCTGGTTCTGCCTTTACACTCAGCAGGGCACATTGTCATGCTGTGCTCGATCACTCAAATTCATATGTTGTTTGGAACATACCGTTTTGAGAATGTGCGTAGCGTGCGAATATGGTGAATGAAACGTACCATTCTGCATGAGTTCCTCCAGGTTGTCAGGATTGCGGGCCAAATGAAGGATGAGGGTGGCTCCTCTGATCTTCTCTGGGATGTCCTCATACAGCAGCTCCACATAGTCCTCTATGTTGTTGATATTGGCCTCCTCGTCCAACTAGAGTGTGGGAATATAATATTTTATATAATAAATAATATGTCTCTCTGTTTCTTAAATAGTATAGGATATACATGCGTGCATCATAATGTGCATCGTAGCCCCACACAAAAACACAAATAAAAGAATGCAGAACAGTATCTTTTTACTTGTGCTACTTTAGATTCTACACTACCTCCATTCCTGCATAGGAAGAGAGGTCCCTTGGAGAAATCTGCTGCTTGTCTGATTTTTCTGTGTGGAGGGAAGAAAAAGGAAAGAACAATAATATGAAAAAAAAACTCCCAACATATTAAACAAAACATAATACATTTATTCTGACAAATTATTTTTATGAGGCACATGGAGAGCTTGTCTGGTTCTTATACTGAAGTGTGATGCTGGTACGCACACTGAACAAGCAATTGTTTTAGTATTTAATTTTTTTCACAAAAAAACTGTAAACCAATTTGTATTGTTTTGCTTGTTGAGGTAATATAAAGCCGTCGTAATAGGAACCATATTTTCAGTGCCATCAATTTTCCTGGCAAGGGCAACTTATGTGGAACAATAGGATATTTACTTAAAACATCAGAAAATATGTGAATCACACCCCTCTCAGCACCCACCTCCTTTGCATGGAGTGAAATCAATAATTACACTTCAGAACATGGATCATATCAGCTGTAAGAGCGTGACAATTGTTCAATACCACTTGGCTTCTTGCGATTCTGAAGATAGAAGAGCAGCTGCTCAACCTCAGGGAGTTTGGTTGGGTGAATGAGTCTGCATTCCTCCACAACCTTCCGAGCCAGAGAGGATATGTCTGTGTTGGCATTTAAGCTTTTTAAGCGGATGCTGCAAATGGCAAAGAGACGTTCATAAGGAAAAAACATGGTTTGGCAGACCAGGTTATGCTAACTACAGAAAATCGACAAAAACAAAAACAATCATATTTTAATCATAATAATAATGCACTGCCAGTCGTATGTTATATATATATATATATATATATATATATATATATATATATATATATATATATATATATATATATATATATATATATATATAAAAAAGCTATTCTTGGGACTGGTAATAAGTTATTTCCACAATGTATTGCATAATGGATAAAATATTCGATCCTCCTGTGTATTCGGTGTCTCCCCTTTCTTACATTTTCTGACACTCCTTGCGTTCCCCGACCATGGGATCTCCCATCTCTCCCAGGATAGTGGCCTCCACCTCATATTGCACGACAAGGGCTTTCTCGGTCGGATGGACGTCTAAACTGCCCCCCTTCACTTTCCTGTGTCATTTTGAGAGATAATGCATTGTAACCGTATCCAATATATTACATCGGCGAAGGGTAACAAAAAAGGTTAACAGCACAAGGGACTGTGGAAAAATTTAAGGTAAACCACGTAAGAATTGACAGTGTGACATTATTCATTTGACAGCTGGACTGTCAAAAGACAACAGTCAACAACCACATCCCTGAATGCTAGCCCAACATAGCGTTGCTACATGGTACTCTATTTTATATTGCAGCACGAATATCATTACCTTTTCAGATACCGTGCATCTTCCGCCTGTAATTTGTCCATTTTAAAAATTAAGGAAAAGCCACATCTGATTTTCTTTTAGTGCAGTTTTGATGAAAACGGGAGACAGGCGGTTTCGAAATCGGAATAATGCTGTTGCTAGGGCGAGACTGTTCCCAGCATGCAACGTTTTTTTTTTTAACTCTGCAGAGAAAGGAAACGTACATCCAGTCTAAGCAGTGAGTTATCGCCATCTGTAGTTTTGGAGCTGGAGGGTAGACGTAACGCATAAACCCTAAACCGATTAAACTGTTTAATCAAAACACTTTTACTACGGTGTTTCAAGGAGTAATGTGAAATGATAAATTATATCTTATGTTGCATAATTTTCTGTTGAAATTAAAAATGTTTTGAAAAAAGACCCCCAGATTAATGTTAATTAATGAAGGTTTTCACAATGGCAAAACAAATTGCATATAATTGCATTTTAGTACATTATTCATATAAGCAGGTATTTTACTTATTTGCAATTAGAGATTTGAACATGCCTCTTTGGAACGGAAGGGATGTGCTGATGGATGTCCTGACTGCAGACTGGTGAGAGACGTCCCTGACCCGGGGTGGTGTCAGGGTGGGCTATTACATTGGCTAAATAAAAACCAGCCTAGGTCAGTGAGTAAATATCTGAAGAACATATACAGTTATTTAATTGGTTACATTAACTTAGACCCAGTCAAGTCAATGTATGTAATGTAAAGTATTTAATATGTATCTGGATAGTTGTAGCAAAATGCACTCGAAATATAATATGCCCTTCAAAATATAAAATCAATATTTTCATAACATCATATCATTGTAAAGAGAACTTATCTTAGATTTTTTTGTGATTTAGTGATTTTTTAGGTTCTGTGGTTTTGTCCCAACTACAAATAATCCAAATTATAATTTTTTTGTCTAAAAGTTAGAACAAATGGATTTTTCTGGTTTCAATTGGGTTCAATCCCCACCTGGCCCAAGGGCCTTTCTGTGTGGAGTTTGCATGTTCTCCCTGTGTTTGCGTGGGTTTCCTCCGGGTACTCCGGTTTCCTCCCACAGTCCAAAAACATGCAGGTTAATTGGTAACTCTAAATTGCCCGAGTGTGAATGTGAGCGTGAGTTGTTGTCTGTCCCTGTGTCGGCCCTGTGATAGACTGGCGACCTGTCCAGGGTGTACCCCGCCTTTCGCTGTGTCGGCTGGGATAGGCTCCAGCCCCCCCGCGACCCTGTCAAGGATAAGCGGTATAGCTAATGGATGGATGGATGGATGGATTTTTCTGGTCTATTATAAAATGGCTGAATAAAAATATTTGGTCACTGAATACTGCCTTTATTTACTACCTTTTATGTGTATTCTAAATACCAAATTTACATTTTCAAACCAAGCGGGTATTGTAAGAAAGAATATGACCAAGAAGTGCAGAGATTACAAAAATGAGAAGCATTAGTTTTAGGCTACTCCATGAAAAAATAAACTGAGGGCTTTGAAGAGTGGGTGCTGCACCATTTCATATGCATGGGAACAGCTGAACCTAAATGTTTCAATGCATAATGTATTTATGGAACAGTTTCACATGTTAAGTCTTAATGCATGCCTACTGTGGGTTGGATTCAGTCACACATATGTTTCTTACTATGTATGTCTAACTATGTTGGCTCAAAAAGATTACTGTGGCTCCACAAGGGATCCCATGTATACAAACATGAGACGACGTATAGCTAAATATAACTGCTAAAATGTTGGTATTACTATATAACTGTAAGGGATAGTGCATCCCATGGGTTCCTTCTGGCTGCTTCTGCCAGTTGTGATTTGATGGCTCAGTTGTCATTCTGCATACTTGCTTGTCATTCGGGGTAAGAATGAAGCTCCTTTTGAAACAGATAGCTTCTCTTCCTGTGTCTTCCAACACTCTTGCCCCCCCACCCCCCAAGCGAAAGGTCCCAGCTGGTGAACCCTTAAGCCGGGGTCCAGCGCCGTCAGCTCCGCCCCTACAAAGAGACCTGATCATGTTCTCTGGAGCTGTCAAAGCTTCGACCCACCACCCCAATATAGGGGTAACAGCCTACAGACGTGTCCCACCAAGATAGCACTACCACACCGCAGGATTCTTCAAGCTGGGTCATAACTCCAGACATTTGTGATACGGCTGGTGGAAGCTGACGATGCCGACCTGCCCGCCCAACTTGGAGTACAAGGTGCACAAGGCCCACAAGACGCGCTGGAAGCAGACAGACGACACCATGTGTCGCCACAGCATGTCCTTCCACCTGCAGCATACACTGAGGACCGAGTTTTTTGCCAGCTACCTTTACCTGCTGGAGCAGATCCCCCTGGGTAAGGACTTAACTAAAGACACAGATGGGCCTTAGCACTGCTGGGGGAACAGACCATGTGTGTGAGTATGTGCGCGTGTGTGTGTGTGTGTGTGTGTGTGTGTGTGTGTTTTATGTGCAATACTTATGACTGAAAATTGTTTACCCATTAAAGTCATAATACTACATCTGTTTCATGTCTTAATATAATCAGAAGATGTGGACAATGAACATTAGCTTGGGTTTTTTACACGACAGTGTTGCTGTTGCAAAGTGTTTCTAACATTAAACTACTGCAGTAGTATGTATTGTCTACATACACAAGTCTACCACATACATACATTTTGTAAAGAACCATATCCAGTGTGTTGAATAAAAAGTCACACCTAGACTGCTATTTTATTTGCTGAGTAGAGCAAGAAGACAGCGGATTCTCCAAGCAACTTCTCCTTCTTTCAGCCTGTTGATTCTATACTTATCCTCCTCCAGAGAGTCTTGCCATGGGGTCATATGACAAGGCCAAGAGCTGATACTGTGACACAATCTAGTCCGAGCGCCAAAACCTGATGAACTCTGACTGTGTAGGTCTTACCCAGGGGGATCTATGGTATCGGATTCTCCTAGGTTATAACTGTTAGTTCTGAGGATGTTTTCGATCTCCTGTCTGTGTCATGAACTGATTTTATAAGCTGTAACACTGCACTTTAAACCAATACAAACTCATTCATCGAGAATGGAGACCTTTGTATCCCAGTGGAGGACATGCATTGCTCCCTATTTTTCTTTCTGTCAAACCAACTCCCCTCTGACTCGCAAGCGTCACGTATGCCTTGAGAAATGTTTGGCCATTTTTTGGTGACTTGTTTAATGTTTCGAACTGAGGAAACAAAAGGTTGTAAAGCTTGACCGCTTATGAAGTAAACAAAAAATAAAATTAAGAATCCAAAATATTTGATGGTCAATCTTATTAAAATAAAACATTTTTTAAATATTACAATAGAGTAAAATATAAACTTTTTGCTACTAAAATATGATTTTAGGAGTACAATTAAATATTTTGAGTGTTTCTATGCACTTGATCTTCTGATTTGAGTTTATAACATTGCCCCCTCTCCTACTAAAAAAGGCAAACATGATCGTGTGCGCCTTTTGAAATCTCATACCACAGCTAATCAGGGCTTTAGAATGGAAAATACCTCGTTATTTATAGGCTCATGATAATTAGATGATCTCTCCACATTGTCTACCAAAGTATACAGTCTTACAAAGAGTTTGATACCCCCCATAAGGTTCCCTGTTTTATCCACCTGCCACTCCTCCTGTGTGACTTCTGCCTCACAACATACTGTGTGTGTGTCCCTGGGCCAACAGTCAAGCTGTATGCGGCCACGTGTGGGACCATCCAAGGGGAGAAGCAGTTCTACTACCAGGCCCAGCAGTTCTACGAGGACGTACCTGCCTCTGAAGAAGGAATGCTGGGCGATTTCCCACACATCTGCAATGTGGATCTGGAAGGTTCCAGGAGGTTTCTGAAGAGGTTTGTGGTGAGTCTACTGTGAGAATGTCAAGACAGACAGTAAGGTTATTTTGTTAATTTGGTGAAATTTTGCTTTGTTTTGTATCAGCTGAATAAAATTCCAAATGGCACACATTGGCAAACATTACATTTATAAGTAAAGTGGGATAGACTCTGTGCTTTGATTGGCTTGTTTTTTCAAAATAGATTATATAAATGATATAAAAACATGACCTCACAATACATCTCTATTGGTGATGGTGACTGGCTGCCAGCGCAGAATACACATAGAAAACACATACTTACACAGCCCAGCTGACCCCTAGCCAATCATTCTCTTTGTGCCCTACCTCTGTACCCTGAATAAGTAATACTCTAACATGATTAACACTACAACGACTGGAATCAGTCTGCACTGTAAAGTATGTGGTGTGTGTTTGTGTGTGATTGTGTTTGTTTTTGTGTAGCTATGCACTCTGTGTTTGGCGATGTGCATCAACCCAGTATTCTGTAGGTTTATTTGCTTCGTATGGGCAGTGTCAAAACATTGCTCTATGCTACTGTGTATTATGATATGTCTAGTTGTTATGATATGTCTAATTGTGTCTTATACAGTAGGTGGTTGCACACATTGATCGTGTCCATGTTTCCGTGCCTGTGCACATGCTAATTTGAGGGAATGTATATAGATCATTGCTATTTATAAGATCACTTCTAAGTGAGCATTAGTGTGATCTGCTAGGATTTACAAGTAAGGGATGTGTGGAAAGCATTGGGTGGACGCCAGCTTAGTCTCTCATGCTATGTAAAGCCACCAGTAATTTAACACCAGTGGTTACAATAGCTACTGTCGAAAGGATGGCCACACTAAGAGAAGTTTGACAAGATTAAAATGACCGAGTGAAGATCTAATATAGATGGTTCTGTCTTACTCCTCTCCTCTCCTCCTCCGCTTTTGTATAGTATGTAAAATAAAGAGATGAGGCTATCCTTCACAAATCCCACTCAAATCAACATAATGCCAACGTGCTTCTCAATGAGTGGCATAGCTTAACTCACACAAGGCATAGAAGCAGCGTTCTATGTTAGACTCTATTGCGAATCCCACTCCATCTTCATTTTGTTTTATCCTGTGAAATTTCTGGACCATCTACAAGCTTGAACTCGAACAGAAAGCAGAGTACAGAAACAGCCATAGACTATATACACACGATATAATATTATAATATCCATTATGCCACAAAGTCCAGTTATTAATAGAAGTAATATCAGTCAATCAGACACATACACCAGTGCAATTACAAGCTGTGAATGGACACTTGAGACGGCAAAACATTGCTGTTTCTCAAAGGTCACACATAAATCATGTAGATTTTCATTTCTGTTGACTGCAACTGCAGAGGATTGCCTCTAGATTGAATGGGTGTGTCACGTATATTAATGGTACAGCTATGTAGTATATGGCCTTTTAAACTCTAGCCTGGCTGCGAACTGGGTTCTAAACCTGACAACTCCATTCACAGCAAGCACATCGGGGAAATTTAGAGTGCATCAAGGTTAAACTAAAGTACATGCAAGCAGTGCAATATGGCAGTAATTCACCGAACCAGGAAGCCTCTTCTAACAGCCCCACAGTCCTCGGGGCCTCATCTTTCACAGAATCACACACACTGGGGCCCCTGACTCGCCTCCATTTTCCGAGGGGAAGGAATGAGGTCAGAATACAATATAAAAAGGAAGAAAGAGAACGTGTAGGATTCAGGAAACGGATTATTTTGCTCTCACTGAGCCAAAGGTCGGCTTGCCCCTTGCCTTGAAGGAGAGTGCTTGTTGTGGTTCTCCACAGTTTGAGGTCAGACATTTTGGTAGTACAGAACAGTGAAACAGAGGCCTTTTCTGTTGTTCACCCGCATGTATGTTTTGGACTTTCTGTTTAGACGTATAATACAAAGTCCTGACCTTTAGGGGCAAACTCTGACCCTGTAGGACAAATGCACTAGGGTGGCACATATCATCTCTGTTGTTCACATCACACGATCCCAGTGACTGTTATAAAGAAACCACACCGGCACTGACGCCCAGTCTTTGTCCCTCTTTGTGTTGACAGGGTCCCGGCAGAGCGGGTACCAAGTGCGCCCTGGACTGTGGCTGTGGGATCGGCCGCGTGTCCAAAGGGGTGCTCCTGCCCGTGTTCGACACCTTGGAGATGGCCGACATGACGGAGCACTTTCTGCTCCATGCCCACGAGGAGTACCTGGGCGCCGACGCTGACCGGGTCAAGACGTACTACTGCTACAACCTGCAGGACCTGACGCCGCCGCGCAAGAAGTACGACGTCATCTGGATGCAGTGGGTGGCTTGTAAGTCTGTTTGTACTTACATGGATTTAGGATAGTATGTTTAGGACTTGTTTTGGCACTGTTATAATGTGTGTGTGTGTGTGTGTGTGTGTGTGTGTGTGTGTGTGTGTGTGTGTGTGTGTGTGTTTGGTGTGTGTGTGTGTTTGGTACAGTAATTCCAAGTGGCGACTGTCATCCCGGTTCCACATTCTTATAAAAGATAGATTGTCTTTTCCCTGAAGGAGGAAGGAAGGAAGGAAGAGGCCTAAAGTAGAGGGATACTTGTGCTTTTGTCTTCAAGTTTATCTTCCTTTCCTTCTTCTCACCAGCTGTCACACACATTACATTGAAATCTAATTATAGACCAACGTGATTTCACCGTGTACTGTGTACTTTGTACTGGGGTTTAGGTAGACAGACAGAAAGGTAGGCGAGTGGCTAGACAGACTAATGGACCACAGCACCAACTCATAGCTGCACTCTTCCACTCCTCTCTGTCCTTCCATTCTTGCCTATCCCATGAACCAGGCCACATGACCGACAAAGACCTGGTGCAGTTCCTGTCACGCTGCAAGAGGAGCTTACGGCCCAACGGCGTCCTCATCATGAAGGAGAACATGGCACGCAAAGGCTGCAAGCTGGACACTGTGGACAGCAGCCTCTCCCGCCACCTGGACATCATGAAGAGCATCATCTTCAAGGCTGGCCTGCATGTCCTGGCCACCGAGAGGCAGGAGGGCTTACCCGATGCCATCGTCCCTATCTGGATGGTGGCCATGAGATGACGGAGGAGAGACTTGGCTGATCGAGGGGGTGTTTGTGTGGGTCAGTGTTTACCGCGAGCCGCGATGCTTTTTTAAAAGTCGTTTTGCAAACACCCACTACAGAACTAGTGTATATAATGTATTTACAGTACAAATGAGTTTTATACATCCACCTGTGAAATTGAGATTAGTCCACTTTGTCCTGAAGATCTATTGTGTGTGCACTATCTTTTTACCTTCGGGTATTCATCATTGGAATTTTATACATTTGTCTGCAATTTTGCAGATTTGGGATATTTATGTTTTGAAACTGGAGCCATGGATAGATATTGATGGCCTGCTGACTGTACAAATGTCAGAACAAATAAATATAATGTTAAGCTGCACTGGAAAAGTAATTATGTATTGGCTTTTATGAAATTATGTTAGTGTTTCACTGTAATACCATTGTTGTTATAACTGTCAAGCTGCCTCAGAAATAAATCTATATGTAAAAAGTACAAAGTACAGAGGTATATGTGTTTTTGGTTTATCACTTCAAACAAATGCTAATAAGAGTAAGAGATGGGCCATTGTAGTTCCCCATTCTAATCAGGACTGCCCTACAGTACTAACACACATACACACACATCTAGCCAAGAGCTAAGCTGAAACACAAAATACAAAAAGCAGAACATTTAAAATAATTGAGATCCTCCCCAAATGGTTATGATAATTATTCTAAGTATTCTTTTCTTCTGACTAACAGTAGAAGAAGCACATTGTTTGGGTTAATGGCTTTCAGCTGGGCCCCTGAGAAGGATTGGGGTGATTACTTCCTGGTTTTGACGGACAGTGCTCGCTTTCATATCTGCCTTGGCGCCAGCTCGGCCCTGTCAGATGCTGTCTGCACAAAACACATCCAGGAGTCGCATCAAATATCGCTGTTTGCGTGCGTAAGTGCTTGACGGGAGCGGTTCCACGTCCTACAAAAGTATAGCGCATTTGTTCCTCCTCCGAGTTTGCATGAAAGGACAGTTTCTTTTTTGCCAGGTTTTCTATAAAAGTACAAAACCCCCAAAGTGTTGAAGGCAAGATGGCGTGAGATGATCCCAGTGGCATGTTCTCCCTCCGTCATAATAACTCTTTTGAGATGTGAATAGACCATACACATTTTCAACATCCTGCATGAATTAAAGATCAAAATGGCCCAAACGTGTAGGTGCTTTTCTTTCACCCTCCCCCGCAGCAAATAGCAGCCAAATGTCCTGTCACCTTTTCAGAAGCGGTTAGCGTCGCTGACAGTCAAGCCTATCACGGCTAATACTCCTCAACGCTGTCCGCGGCGGGCCCGGCAGCGGTTTGAATATATTAGCTGAACTAACACTAATTTGTCCCGTCACGTCGGCGGTGCCGAACATTGGGCCCGGGTCCAGGCTCAGCACATCTCACACAGACAGCAAACACAGACGGGATGTGGTAGAACGTTCTGAGCAGAACCAGGTTTGGTGCAGGTAGGATTACCTTTCTGCCATCGTGGTGCTGGAAAACACAGGGGGCCCTCGCCAAGCTGTGGGTAACGCTTCACAACACAAAATGTCGAGACGCGAAATGAAGGGAAATGTCAAGCATGTGAAACCTGGTTATAACCCCCTTATGAAGGAATTAATTTCTTCCGATTCCATGGCAAATTTGCGTGGAACGCAAAGGCGGCTAGTCCGTCGCTTTGATCATCGTCTGACAGTAGAATAGTGTATTCACAAACAACAAAAGACCCATTTTAACAGAGCAGGTCCCAAGAGGCCTTGGATAGCCTGAGCTTTCATCCTAGGTAGAGTGAGCATTCTGTGGGATTGGTAGCGAAAACCTCAGTCTCTGGAGCCAGGATGCTTTCGACCGGAGAGGGGGGTTATGCTCGAGTCTCGAGTCTACTTAGTCTGGGAGGATTCAGACAAGAGGAATGCATTCTGTGTTCATCTCCAGTTCTCATAGTCAATCATCCTAGAGCGGAGTGGACCTGAGGAGTTTGGGCAGGCGCTTGCCCGGCGTCTAGAGAAACACGTTCACAGCGTAAACGGACAAATTAACTCTCGCTGGGTCTCGCCCCGACCTAAACGACATGAACATGTGGTTCACGATTTAACAATGGGCTAACTGGGCCATTTCTGCATCTCAGTCAGGTGGGTTGACTTTAAAGGCCTAATCCGGCCGAAACCCAACAGACACAAGTAATAGACAAACAAGTAACACGATCTCTTCAATGGTTTTCAATGAGGTTAGGATCGGCACTGGGGGAGATCCGTTTTTTCACCCCCAAATATGTTTGACTTTCTTTGTGTGAGCGCAGTTATGGAAAGTTTTGCTCACAACAAAACAAGGGGATCATTTACCATCTGGAGCCGCCATGTAGGACTTGGAGAGCGATTGGTTCTGTGTGCAGGATGTCTGTGTGTGAGTGTGACTGCTGTGTGAACCTCTGGGATGATTCACCGTGACCATGGCTGGGTCACGCAAGGCTAGCATGTACTTGGCAACCAGGTAGAGACTACGAGGGCGCTTGAACCCAAGGGCTGTAGGCCTGACTCGACATTCTGGCCCATGAAGAACGAAGAACAGTACATTATGTGTGAGTTTTTCTGTTTATGTATGTTTGTGTGTCTGTGAGCGTGTGTGTTGTTTGTGTGTCTGTGAGTGTGTGTTTTAAATTTTTTTACTATGAATCACGGCTATTACCCAAAAGGGATTAACATGCGATTGAATGTTTCAATTACACTTAAGTGTTTACGCAAAACATGCACGTAAAACTAGTGTACCGTCCCAAAAACAGTAAAAACCAGTACACACATTCCCCTTGCTTCTCACAGCTGGGGGTGAACAACCAATGGCACAGCAAATGTTCAGGGGGGAAATAACATGTGTAAGTGTCTGCATTCATTCGCTCTAATTTGGTACAACAAACACACTTAATCCGGCAAAGGAGTGGAACCACCCAATTAGGTCAAAAATAAAGGGGACTGTTGCTGCAGCATTACTCTGAGAGTCAACTCTGTTGTCAGAGAACATGTGGTGCCAGCTCCTAGGTCCATCGCTGTGTGCTCATTGCCCCTGGAAGCTTCGTCCCTCATGCTGCTTTCAATTCCATAACCTTTCAGATCACTGCATAATGAGTCAAAATGGCTCGCACATGCACATTATGCCCCGACGAATCATTTTTCCAACGAGCCAATTTACTCCCATGATTACATTTTTTTCTTCCTTTTCATCCAACTCGTGTGTGTTAGTGTGTGTGTGTGTGTTTTCAAACACAAGGGTGTGTGTTACTGTGTGTGTGTGTGTGTGCTTGGCCCGGTATTTGAGCAGCCTTCCAGAGCGTGTGTTCTGATGCCGTATTCATGCAAGGGGGCACAGCAACAGGACCCGGTGCTGGAGCCATTAGCCCTCCTAGTAAATCTCCAGGGACCTTAGGAGAGACGGCCCTGTAACGGCAGGTATTTCCTGTCTCTTGATCTTGGGAGGCAGCGCGCATTTCTGCCGGTGGGGGTTCGGCCTTCATAATAAGTTGCGGTTTGATGCCAACAGTTTATTATTCCATTTGAATTAGGGGCCCTCCGTGCATGGGGGATATTGTGTGCGTTTGCGCCAGTGCTTGTGGTGTGGCGTACATGTAAACGTGTGCATGCGGGTTTACGTAAGCACGTAAGAGACAGATAGAGAGAAAGCACGCCAACAAGTGTGTGTTTGTGTGTGCATGTGTGTGTATGCCTGTATGTGTGTGTGTGAGTGTTTTAAGTGTGTGTGTGTGTGTGTGAGAATTGGAAGGGTTTGACTTTAAGAGAGGTACAGCGCAAGCAAAACAAAACGACCAGCACCAACAGTCTGAGGTCAAGGAGGGTGTCTGGGGTATGTAGAGATGGCAAGAGCACAAAACCTTTCTCAGTCCACGTTTCCCTCTCTCTCTCTCCCTCCACTCCTCTCATCCCTCACTACTCCCACACAGGGTAGAGACTAAAAGTCTCTGTAAGCATCTTCTGTTGTTTTTTCACCCCCCCCCCCCCCCTCCTCCCTTGCTTCGGCTTTTGAGCTTCTCGGTTCTCCTTAAACTGGAGTAGGCAGTTTTCCTTTTCACTTTGAGGCAAACAGGATGTGAGCATTTAAGACCACACTAAAGGAGTTTATGACGGAGGGGGACATTGTTCCAGCGTGTTTCTAAGCGTGTATACAAGGGGAACGTTAAAACACCCCAGCGGTTAAGATGTGAGGGCACATTTATTGGACTCACATGGGCGATTTTTGTCAAACCTTATAGTAATTTGCCACTCGTTTGAGGTGACTGTTCTTGTGAAAGAAGAAGGTTCGGTAAAAAAAAAAATTATTAGATCATGGTGGGTGATTGGAAAGTAAAGAAGTTCATAAACGTTGCCCCGGAAACACATGTATAAATTAAGATTAAATGACTTTCCACCAAAAATAGGCACGCTGCAAGGTTGTCCATATCTCTGCCTCAATGTATGTAGGTGGATTGATGTGCACAACAGATGGCACATGTCGAACCATATGTCCTTAACAACACGCACACAAGTTAATCCATTTATTGACCAAAATACATTATGTAAAATCTATATGTAGACAAAAACAACTACTTGCTAACAAAGCTGTTGGCTCTCCTGAAAATCCAGATGGATTAACATAACACTCAGCACGGCCACTCCATCATGCTACAAGTCTCAATCATCACACAATTAATAGTGCAAGGAAACTCAAAGAGAAGAAACTCCCCAGTCAAACGTAAATTTGCACAAACTTTCCCCAGTCAAATGTAAATTATAGCACAAACCTTCACCCGATGTGAGTTATATTAAAAGTTTTCACGACCCTGGATAACTCAGGTCGTGTGTGTTGCATAGTACAGTGGTGGAGTGAAGTGTAAAAAAAAAACAACAATCCGGCCCAGCAACCGACCCATTATTCTCTGAGAGGCTTTGCAGGGGGAGGCCGAGGGGAATCAAGGGGAAACAGCAATCCTACTAATTTGAGGCCAGCAGAACGATTTCACGAACTAAGCTGTGAAATATGACTTTAATAATGGTTACAAATGGTTGCTCCGCTCACGTCCAAGCCAGGGGGAGGGAGTGGGATAGGGAGAGAAATGGAAAATGAAGAACACCATTTCCAAATTTGCAGACCCACTGTAGCCACTATAGCACCTTAGGCCAGCCCCGTTAATGAAACGTGAAAATAGTTGTGGCCGCGATGACTAGGGGCACGGCGAAACTCTGCACCGTAAACCGATGATTTAATTGCTGTCCTCGCGGTGTCGGTTTAATTCCATCAAGACGTTTGGTTTTTGGCGGGACCACCACGAGACGTTAGTGCTGTCAGAGACGGGCAGACGGAGACGACCACGGACGATGAGAGATTTTACGGGTGCCACGGTGGGGTTTTTAATGGGGGCCGCGGACACACTGGCACGGCCCACCCCAGATTGGCGGATATTTAAAAGAAATGTATTTAATGCATTGTCATAGTTTATCTTCAGTCTATATTAAGGTCTAGTCAGTCACATACAGCCAATACAGCAGTATTGTGCTGAGAGAAAAATATTCAAAACTGTTAATGCTGATTTTATTCATGAAACATTTCTGAAAGCTTTAGAAGATGTAGACAGATGTTTATTTGTCCCAGGCGGCTCTGAGACGTGTCAACTTGGCTTGATGCAGAAAGTCCCTCTGTAGTGTGACTTCCTTCCCGGGGACAATACTGGTGTGTGTACAGAAACCCACAACACCACATCTTGATCGTGATGGAAACCATGCCCACCAACCACCCTTCCCCGTGAGAAATGATCATTTAACGATCACCACGCTCGTCCGGCCCGACCGATCCTGGGAAAGAGTCAAGGGATGTTGTTCATTGTCACATGACATTAGGAATACCGACCGAACCTGATTCCCCCCCCGCCCCAGTTCACCCTCCTCCCTAGAACCCCCACACCATCCCCCAGAAACTCCAGCCCCACACACGCACATCTTGCCTGCAGATGTGGCAAAACCACAAACACTTCAAAGTGCCTCCACTCAGACCAGCAGCACACCCTGACGCCAACTGTAAGCGTCCTGGACACAGTGCACGGAAAATATTAAGGACGCCTCCCCTTCGTCTCCCCCTCCTCGCAGTGGGGCACACATCTGAAAGGCTCCCCCGCTAAAAAACACTTAATGACTCATCATTGTGCAACGACATGGGAGTCAGCGCCGCCGTCTGGCACCGCCGGACACATCTGGAGACGGCACGGTCAAGCTTTACTCATCCAGTCACCTGGCCGGCCAGCCGCCTCGTCCTTCTCCTCCTCCTCCTCCTCCTCCTCCTCCTCGTCCTCTGCCCTGAATCTTATCACTTTCACCATCTTTGTTAAATTTACAAAATGCACTCACAGGAATCCTTTTGTTTCTAAACGTGGAAAAGGAACAAGGGAATCGAAGTTGTACAGGAGGTGCACGGGGAGCGGTGGAAAACGAAGGAATGGAGACAGAGGGAGAGAGAGAAACAGAAGGAGCTGTGCTGATGGATGTGTGCCTGAATTGGGTTTGTGGACAAGGTTCCAAGGCCTCTCCAACATGCATGCAGTGCCTCCCGTGAACTCGGTTAGATAATGAGATAATCACCCCGGGCCCCAAAAGAGCTCCATCATGCAGAGACCCAGAGTGGTGGGCCCAGCTTTGTGTGTGTTTGTGCTGGTTGGTATGATCGCAGACTTTTCCTATGTTTTGGTGTGTCTACGAGTAAACGCGCTGGTGTGTATGTGTTTGCGTGTGTGTGTGTGTGTGCCCGCGCTCATGCATGCCGGCATGGGATCTCGGCACCAAGCAGAGCTCCAACTGTGCCGTTCACTGCTGTGTTCTCATGGAATACGAAATGCAGGGTTTTCTCCCACAGGGCTGCTGGGAAGGAGGGAAACATGGCAACGTCTCCTCCGGTTCCACAAGCTGGGGAACTTTGACCTCCGGCGTGGAAACCAAAATAAAATCCCCCTTTCCACAGCCAAGCCGGCACAACAGGAAGATTGGGCTGGGGAAGAAAGATGAAGCGAAAACAATGGGCTTCTCTCTTCTCCAGATGAGTGCATGATGACAGCTTGAAGCATGTGTTCAGAACAAATACATGGAGTTTCTTTACTACGTTGCCAGATATTGAGTCCCTTAAGTGTTTTTTTTTCATTGTAGATGGTCTATTATTATCACAGTTAGCTCCATCCCATAGTGTGACGAAGGTTATCAATAGTAATGTGTGTTCTTGGGCAACCTAGTGCACACACACACACACACACACACAGACACACACACATTTACACACACGCACGCACGCACGCACGCACGCACGCACACACACACACATACACACGCACACACGCACACAAACTTAATTGGTCTGCCTCATAGGCACTGCATTCAGAAGAGACTGGTGTGATGTGTGTGTGTATGCATGCGTGTGTGGTAGTCCACCATGAGTTGGATGGATTATGTGTTAGGCTGGCTTTAATCTCACGTGATAGAGCGGCCAAGGTGCATGTCTTCCTCTCTCACACCATCCCTCATGTCGACTGAGTGACTGATCCGAGTAGGCACACTGTGACCTAACGTCATTAGCCGACTAAACTGCTCCGTGGATTTGTCTCCAATTGCAGTCCAATTTAAACCCCGTCTGTCTCCAAATCTGAACATTTTCATATTGGATGAGAGGGGACAATTAGTGTGATCGTAAAACAAATTAGGATAAATTAGATGCAGGTCCTGTAAAAATAATGCCTGTGTGTGTGTTTGGGGGACGTGTGGGTGTATGTGTGTATGTGTGCTTGTCTATATATATGAGTGCTGTGACCTCAGCAACAGCTAAGTCGCCAGATCCGCAACAATGACTGAGAATGATAAGAACATAAGTATTTGTTTTTCTCAAACTCATAAATCATATCACACATTTTGCTTTCTCGTGGATGCAGTAATCTTCATACCAGTCATTCTTGACTTTATGTGATTCATATTTGTAGGCCTAATTTCACTAAACTATTCTCACCTCACATCCCTCTTCCATTTCCAGTTGACAGAAATTGTTGTAAAAATAATATCATTACTTTTTTAGATAAATCCTGTCAAACACAAACACACGCACACACACACACACACACACACACACACACACACACACACACACACACACACACACACACACACACACACACACACACACACACACACACACATACAGTAACAGACGTGAACATTAACGGGTGTCATGGTTGGACTAGATCATTATGTCAATCATTAAATCCCATGTGTGCACACACACTTTTTGACACACACACACACACACACACAGGCACAAACACACTAACCTACCCACGCAAAGACACACACACACACACACACACATACAGTCCTAAGACGCATGGGTTGGATTTGAAGAAACATGACAGGATTTGTAACGGCAGCATTACAAAAGTGTACCGCATATATACCTCCGAAACATCAACCGCCTCCGCCCTTCACTCACTCCCAACACCACTGCAGTCCTGGTACACTCTCTTGTCACTTCCCGTGTATTGCAATTCCTCCTCTTCGGTGTCCCCCCACAAACTCCTCCATAAACTGCAATTAGTCCAGAACGCTGCCGCACGCATCATCACCAAAACCCCTGCCATCTGTCACATCACCCCCATTCTGCTCCAACTCCACTGGCTTCCCATCAAATACAGAATAAATTTCAAAATCCTCCTCCATACATTCAAGGCCATCCATCTAGCCCCTCCATACCTGTCTGACCTCATTCATATTAACACTCCCACCCGGTCCCTCAGATCTACCTCCTCCATCAACCTGATCGTCCCCCGAATTCGTCTGTCCACCATGGGATCGCGAGCCTTCAGCTGCTCCGCCCCACGTCTATGGAACTCCCTCCCCCCTGACATCAAAAATCACACACACACATTTGTTTAGGCTGGCTTACTGTCCCACGTGATGCTTTTTTAATGCTCGATTGCAGGCTCCATGCCTTTTTAATTGTATACTACTTATTTTGATCTTATTTTATTTATTGATTTATTTTTATTATTTTTATGAGAACTGTTTTTTATATTACTGTAAACCTTGAGTGCCTTGAAAGGCGCCTTATAAATATGTATTATTATTATTATTATTATTATTATATAGAATTTCAGGGGAAAACGAAGACAGATGCACTTCCCTCTCTGGCCCTTTCACGTCAACCAAAATCAGGCACCACCAGCACATTCCTTTTGGCCTTGTCTGCAGCCTGTGTGTGTTCTGCCCCGTTCACTAACAGGGTCCAAATAACAGCAGAGTGCATTCTCTGCCTCCAAACCCCAGGCCCCTTGCCATCGTCAGCCTGCAGCGGGAGTAATGAGCTTTGTCAGACACCGGGCGGCTGACTGACGTTTTTTCCACCGCAGACGAACCTCCCCCCGTGCGGACGACGGCCCCGCTAACGACAGCGCCATGCTAATGATGCAACGCTGACGGCCACGGACCTAAAGAGGCAACGCGATGAGACGGTTGCCAGGTTGGCTCGTACGCCCACCGCTTTCCTAGCTCAAGGTTGTGACCGATGGATTATTGATATTATGGGCAGTGGGAACAAAAGCAGGTATGGTGTTACTATACTGTGCGCAGGGGAGCAAAACATAGGTCACACACTTCAACAGAGAGTCAAAATGTTCCCATGAGTAGATATATACAAATGGACAGATACAAATGCATGTGTATCTTTCCCACTTGTGTGACACAACAATTCAAATTGACGGAATGGTTTTCGGTGTTACGTGTAAATGCTTCCCTCTTGGTTTTTATTGTGAGTGATTGTTTCCCTCGCGAGGCCTGCAGGTTGATTGAGTGACGGTAAATGTACACGCAAACAAACAAAAACAGTGCTAAAGCCCTCATGGTTTACAGGGCACACCCTCCATGTCCCTGACACATTAAGGAAACCTCGCGGGCGCTCATAAAATAAAAGATCTTCTCTCTCGCTCATAAAATAAAACAACACTGGCTCCCTCCACAAACACACATGCTGCATTTTTACCCCTTGTTTTTCGGAACGAGGATGACTGTAAATGCGTAATTAGATTAATAAAAGATCCCTGGGGAGCAAATCACTGACTGTTGGTCTGTTTGTGTGTGTGTGTGTGTGTGTGTGTGTGTGTGTGTGTAATTGTCTGTGCACGCAAGTGTGCCTACATGTGTGCATTTATTTACAGAGTAACGTGTGTGTGTACATGTGCGTGCATGTGCCTGTGTGTGTGTTTGCATCTGCAGGCCTGAGATATTAAACAATGGCATAAATGTTCGCTAATCCTCAGTGCATGGCTCTCTCACAGAACAGCCTTGTGGTTTGTTAGCTGGCTGGGGAGTGGAGGCGCTACGGCACATAGTGGGCTTGATTGGACCCGTTTCTGCTGCAATAAAGACATTAAAAAGCTCCCCATTAAACTATTTTGGGCTCCGGGGGTTGGCGTGACTGTGGGTGCTGGGGTGTTCAGAAACGTTTAGAAAGGGCATAAACATTAAGGGTGGAAGCCCTGCCAGTCTTCTCTGTACCAGGGCACCTTTGTGTCACCGATGGCAGCTAACACCAGCACATGGCTGTTTATTAATGGGCCTCTGTGAGACCTGTGGGATGGGTGGGTGAGAGAAAGGAATACAGAGGAGGCTGAGAGAGTAAACGAAACACGGAGGAAGGAACAACAACCCACAAAAAGTAGTTAGTAGCGGTAGAAGAAAGTCGAGGTTTGAGAAGAGTGACGGTGTCAGTCTAGGTATCTGCTCACTTTGTTTGACGCGCCGTCTCATTGGTCCCAGAGAGGGAACAATGGTTACCGTCCAAAGGGAGTGTGCTGGTGATGAGAGAGAGAGTGGGCATGAAGGGGCAGTACCGCCAAATTCCCCATAGCAACGACTCGTGTTTGCTTTAAGTATGGGACATATACAGTAACAGGAACTAAACTCTGATGTGGTGTAATGGTAATTATGTCATTGGTACACTGAGCCCATACTGGATTCAGAGAGAGGGGGAGAGAGAGAGAGAGAGAGAGAGAGAGAGAGAGAGAGAGAGAGAGAGAGAGAGAGAGAGACAGAGAGAGAGAGAGAGAGAGAGAGAGAGCGAGAGAGAGAGGGAGAGACACAAACAAACACGCTGATGAAAGCGCTTGGCCACCGTTACTACATGCCTCATTTGAGGAATACATTTAGACGGGCGTGAAGCAAAACGTATGCGGTGGCGACAGCCGACACATTTATGAGGTTGTAACTCAAATTAGATAAACAAATGGCTGAACTGAAATGGCTGGGCAGCCTCTCATCTTTTCAAATTGCACTTGCCTTGTATGTCTTCGAGGAGACTGGTTATTTTTAGAACAATTCCACTTAACAGCCAACAAAAACTCTCGTCAACCCAATCTCCTATCATTTTTGTTCCACATAATGAAGATAAATTCTTGAACCAATTCAAATGTTGGTCATCTGGATCTAATGAATAGATAAGGGCATCGGCCTCTATCTAATCACTGGTGTGGGATATGATACAACCTTTCCATCAATCAACCTTTGGCATTAAACTGTACATTTAACCAATGATTGAAGAGCTGGTTGTGTGTGCGTTTCTGTGATTCTGGTTCCCAGGATATCAGACCACCATGTTCTCCGAACCTTGATATCAGCTGGCCTGTTGTGGTTTGACGAGCCAGTTCAGGAATCCGTAAGCAGCACTATTATGGATCCGGAGGTTTCTCGTCGAGACGAACAAAATAGGGAGCTTGTGTTGGTGTGTGTTTTTAGCTTGTGTGCTGGTGGGTGAATGTGCAGGATAAGATAGATACATGCTGCACATGCAATTGTTTGGGTCTTAACCACCCACCTGCCCGTACTGTTTGAGAAAAATAATAGTCTTCTCCCACACCAAAAAAATAAGTGAAAGCCAGATGAATAGTTCCTCAAATCACACCAGATGTTTAACAAAACTACTCTAGATTGACCCTAACAGCTGTCTGCTACTTTTATACTAGCTTGTTTTCACAGCGCTTTCTATTAATCAGAATGGAATCCCCTTAAGTGTGGGACCTCTCATTTTAACCCATATTTGTATTGTTTTATAGACTGACTACAGTCTTTCAAAATGGTCAAATTAACTTTTCGTTATTGTTTATGAAGAACACAATAAGCCATACCAGGAAAACACGTTCATTATCACGGTTATCACAGGCCATTGTTTGGAACAATGACTCGTTTTGCTCTGCATACCCAGAGGCCCGCTCAGATGTAATGTAATTAGCTCGGCGAGGCTGACGCTAGCCATTTCTCAACCATAAATCTCCATTCTCTGCACTCAGCAGGGTCTCCGTGACTCCAGGCCTGCCAGCAACCCAAATCCATGACTCCTGTTCGTTTTGTTCCCCTCGTTTGGGATCTAATGAAATCAGGTAATAGGGGTGTGGCGAATGGGTTTGGAATAAAGAGCTCATATAAGAGGCTACCCGAAACTCCAGGGGAGATGGGGCACCGCTGCACACGGATACTCCATGCCAAACCAGAGACTGCTAATAGGCATTCTCTCTCTGGCTCTCTCTGTTTCACTCTCTCTCTCTCTCTTTCTCTCTCTCTCTCTCACTCGTTCCCGTTATTGGGAGCAGATGTGTGCCCTGTTCGCTGGGAAATGGGCTGAGATGAGAGGCAGGTCGGCCGCCAAGGCCACAGTAAATTCATGGAATGGCTAATGAATAAAACAACAGCGAATTAAATGTGCCACAGCTAAAAATAATTTGATTAAGAATACTATTCCCCCGCCAAAGTGTGGGGATCATGTTGGAGACAGCTGGGTCGTTATTTAAGTGTTGATGATGTGAGACCTTACTTTTTCTGTAATGGAAGTCTACCGAGTTTTAAGAGACTTCTATTTGAGGGGTTTTGGACTTGGTTATGGCCTGTTGAATAGGTTATCATCACACGGGATCAGTTGCGCTGGACTCTGGATCTCTCTTAGTCATATTTGGCTGTGCTCATTTCCATATTTCTCATGTCCAATAAGTTATTTTGCAAGTTACAACCGTTCTGCTTAGCCAATCTCAACATATCAGCAAGTGTCTCTTTAACTCTGCATCACTTGGACCAATCAACAAGCGTCCATGCTTTTCAGTATGAAATAGGATCGCCTCTCTTGTGGCTAGTACTGTTTTTCTCAACAACCTCCCTCTCCCCTCACCTTTCTCTTGCTCACCCTCTCTCTGTCTCTGGTTTGTCACTTCTGATCAAACCAGCAGAGTTTCAACCCAAACTGACAAGTCCTCCTAGGTCTAGTCCTTCCACCATACACCCTATCTGGGCCACTGAGGCTGGAGCTCGACTGCCTGGCCAGACTCTGGGGGTAGCGTGGGGACTGAACGCCCAATGAAAAGTCTGGGTGTTGTCCAAGACGCTTGCACTGACTGGTGTGTACAAAGGGCTGCACATGGAATCGGCCTGCCAGGGGAAATAGAATCTAGGAGGCAGGTGAGACAGGGCGCCATTGTTTTTGCTGTGTTTTTTACATCGTCCAGGTGCAACTGCTCCACACTGGGAGCATAAACCTCTGGTTCAGACGGCCCAGGGACTCTCTCCAAGAACATTAAGGAACGTTGGCACAGCGGGGCAGCCGTGGCTGGGACTGGAAAGGGCCACTTTGGAGGACACGGGAATGACGGTGGCAGTTGATTGTGAGGTGATGGAGAGCCTTTTTCGACAGTATATGCATTGGACCAATGCGAAAGAGCTGACATTGAAAGCAACACTTTTCATTTCAGTGCTTAAGCTGTTTAAACTGATTCAAATCAAAAAAAATTATTTGAATCGAGGCGCAATTACACGTAATTACGCAAGAACGTTGGAGAAGTGAAAATCTCAAAAGATCTGCCTAAAGTAAGTTCAAAACAGCATGCCTGAGCTACAGAGCTGTTCAGTCCACAAAGTGAATGACAGAATAGGTTGGAGGTGAGACGGAGGATGATGGGAGGAACGAGGAAGAGATAGAGAGAAACGGCATGCACAGTGTCAAGCAGGGTCAGCACTGCAAACCGGCTGCAGATGGCAGGAGGAGAGGTCAGGGAGGGAAATTGAAGAGCAAATTCAGAACAGGAGCGGGACGGCTGGCTTGGCGAAGCTAGGGGAAGGGGACCACGAGGTCAGAGCAGGCCCAGCATAGGGGGCCTTTTAAACAGCAATTAGATGCGCCCCCGCTTCCAATGCAGAGCCAGGGGGACGCGCTGACCTTTAATCATCCCCAATTTCCCCCGAACCTTCTGACACGCTGATATGTGTCTCATATGATAGGTTGTTTATTTTCCTCTGCACTTCCTGTTTGATCAGAGCTGTGTGTCTCTCTACAGATGTAAGTGTGAGGAGGCGTTGGCACTTGTTACACACAAATCATTATTTTGTTCTATTAGTAAACGTTTCTTTTTTTCCAATGGATTTTGATTTTAATGATCATTTATGACCTTCTGTTTTCGGACTTAGTAATGCTGCAGTATTGATATGTCTACTGTCCCAATTCTTTCATAAGGAAGATTTATTTACATATGTTGGCAAAATGGCTTGAAATGTTAAACTTCTGAACCCTGTGTTGTCATGATTGAAACAGGTCCAGGCACCCAGAGGCACACCCTCACAGGAGTTACTCCCCCCACCTATAACCCCAATGTGTCCATCAAGGTCTTTTTTATAATGACCCCTGCTTACAACTTTCTCTCTCCCCCCAATCAAGGCAGGCAATCATAGATCCAAGGTCCTATACCATCCTGCACTATTCTGGGCTGACACAGTGCTCTAAACACGGTCCAAATGACCAGATTCAGCCCCACGCTATCTGCCATCTGGGCCCCATGCCTGGCCCTGTCTCCACTCTGCCCTGGATTTATGCCCTCCTGAGGTGTTTCGGCTTTTAACTCGCACGTAATTGGCCCCCAGATGCAAAAAAGATGTGGAAAGCAGTTTATGGTTGCCAAGCAGGGGTCATTGTTTTTGCATGGCACTCGGAATTGCCAAGGTTGAAAAAGACACTTGTCATGCTCAGAGCAGTGACTCGTTTCAGAGACTATGAATCATAAGATGAGGGAAATATAATGAAGGGAGTTAGCAGAGGGTGGGGTAATAAAAGGGAATTGAGTTAGGAAACTTTCTTTCAACCACAGTGTCCTTTGCCCATAGTATGACGTACAATAATCATAGAATAGGCAATACAGATTTGACTCACAGGTGTAAGGTCATAGTTAGTAACTGTTAGGGGCACCTTGATTTAATCACCAATAATTATGTATCTGCTGTCAATTTGTATGAGTTAGCAGGTGAATAGTATAAAATTCCCTATAGGGCGAGGTAATGAGCAGATAGGGGTTCCTCTTGGGCCATGCATATTTTAAACACGACATGTGACACAAAACAATATCTGTTTATTTATTACATATTTAAAGGGATAGTTAAACTTTTTGAGAAATAGGTTGTGTTCCTACTTTGTACTAACCCCTAGTCAGACGAGATATTCAATATCAATGTAAGGATTGTTCGTCCAATAATAATGACTCATTATTGGATCAACAATAACACTGATGTCGATCGCCTCGTCTGACTAGAGGTAACTAGGATCATATCTTATGTCCACAATAGTTGAACTATCTTTTTAAAGATTGAAATAACAAGGGTGTATGTATTTAGGAAAATAAACATGTCCAATAGTGGACATTGTCTTATTGAACATTAAAATCTGGATTCGGTATTTAAAGTACACAATTATTTGGCTGAACAGACAATCGTGTAATCATCAAGAATAATTTGCAATTTTTTTTTTTTTTGATTAAAATTATTAAACTATTTGTATGATCATGTTTTCTCCACATTATTTTCATTGGCCAACTCTTTACAACTACACATCCAAATCACAGTTCTAAAATGCCATTCACCCTTTGGAATGTCTCTAAAATAAAAGTAAATCGGGGTTTCTTCTAAGTTCATTTATGCTTTACCAATTTATGCCTCAATTTTCTTACCCAGAGTCAGACAGAGAGATATGGCTCTGTTCTAATCCACATTTGCGTGTCATTCATTTTTTTTCCTAAAAACATGTATTAAATTTAGGCCTACTTGGAAAAACTACTGAGTACGTATTAGCCCTGTCTTAGCTTACCTCCACACAAAGAGATGTATATGAACCTGGAAGAAATGCCAAATCTCTATTCCAAATCTACAAAGAGAATATTTGTAATAAGAGAGTTAAGGTGAAACATCAATATTACCAAAATATTCCTTTAATTAACCTCATCCAAAGTAACTTCAAGGGTTATTTGGAAAACGGTAGATAAAGTGTAGTGAAATCAGAGTTACAAGATTGCTTGTTTTATATGTTAAATCGTTGGTTTTGGCCAGACGGAAATGCTTCTTTTCTTTCTCCCAAGCGTTGACAATATAATAGATTACTGTGAACAGAGCGATTGAATTTTTTTTATTATTATCTCATTCAGTTTCAACTTAGAACAACTTCAACGGAAATAAAATAATTATTATTTTGCATTGTGAAAGACTGTTAAGTCGTTCCATATTGTGGTGTTTCCTGTCAACTGCTTCACTCCATTCATTCTTATATCAAAGAAAATATGAACATTCAGTTTGAATACATTTGATTTCGATTTTTTTTTATAAAAGAGAAGGAAATAAGGCATGCTTATAATAAAAAAAACAACAACAACTAATGATCTGTAGGCCTACAAACCTGTACATGTTTAGGATTAGGATTATATTTTATTCAGGCGTTTTTACTGGTCCTCTATTTGGGGTCTTGAACGTGGCATGAATAAACAAAGATGGCGACCTCTTGCAAAGTTTAGGGCTAGTGCCCCTGACTTTTTTATATTTTACAATGATACCTTCAAAATTGACTAACAAATGACTTCATGATTATATTAATTCACCCTAAAAAATATTGCAAAAATGGCCGGTTGGGCAGGATTTTCAGACGAGGAACTACGAAAGTTGCAACAGAAAGGTAGGTTAGCTAACGTTGCTAACCAACATTTCTAGCTAATAATGTAAGCCCATTTCTCTCTCACCATATGTGCCACGCTTCCTATTTAAACTGGTATACATGTAGTAATAATCGTTTGTTTGACCAGATCAAGGGATGCTTACGACTTCAAGTCGTGGTAGGAGACCGGCAACTACAAACCGGAGTCGGCAGCAGTTGCAGCGCGAGAGAGCCCTTCAGATAGCTGCACAGCAAAAGGCTGGACAGGGATTACCTATTTTATCCCCTGAGCAACAGCTTGACCAACCTCCGCCGCAGACTGTCAATCGGCCGGCTGAGCCAGTACCTACGCCTGTTCCTCTTACTCCTGAGCAATTGCCAGAGAAGTTGGAAAAAGAGACCATGGTTTCCAATAATGCCCCAGCTCCAGTTAAAGAGACTCCAATTGCAAAAGAACTGGAAAAAGAGGAAGTGGCGATGTTAGTAATATTTTTATGGCATATATTGTATGCGTGCATTTTACAAACGGATAATGTTATTGTGCAACTTCTGTGAAGTATAACATTTATGTGTGTTGATTTCTTTTGGTAATATTCTACAGACGAGAGAAGACTAGACTGGAGTGTCTTCAGCAAGAACAAAAGTTAATTGAAGAGAGGAATAAGCGCAAGAAAGCTCTGCTTACAAAAACCATTGCTGAGAAGTAAGCAGAGCTCCGGTGATATGTCTTAAGTCTTTGTCAGTGACATATTGGAAGTATTTTTATGTTTATTTAATGAAATATGGAGTAGGTTATACTCAAACATGCTTCTTGGAGAAGGTCTGATGTTTTCCTACTGTTCTCAGTCTGTGTGTCTCGTTGTGCATCTTAGGTCCAAGCAAACCCAGGCAGAGACTGTGAAGCTGAAGAGGATCCAAAAAGAGGTTCAAGCCCTGGATGACATGGTGTCCAATGATATAGGCATTCTAAGAGGCAAAATAGAGCAAGCCAGCTGGGACTACAATGTTGCCAGGTACACATGAGTACAGAAAGAGAGAGAGATGGGGGTGGGGGATAATGATGAACAAGCAAGTTAGCTGGATATGAGTGCTTGCTGAGAGCTTTATTATTAAATCACATCCTTTACTAATTACATAACTGCGCGTGACTGTATGAAGATGCTGTGATATTAAGTTGCTTTCAAAATCTGTAAACACTGCCCCCTTGCAGATTGTTTTGAGTACTTCCACAGTATTATTATTTTACATGTGTTCATGCACTTTTAAGACATTTCAATGCACACAGTTCCAGTAATAATAGGAACTGCATAGTTTGGCTAACCTAAAAGCTCCATTGTAAATGAGCAATCGTATTGTTTTGGCCCTTGCCCAGAAAGCGGTACGAGAAGGCTGAGGCAGAGTATGTGACGGCCAAGCTGGACCTCCACAAGAAGACAGACATTAAGGAGCAGCTGACAGAGCACCTGTTCGCCATCATCCAGCAGAATGAGCTGCGCAAGGCCCTGAAGCTGGAGGAGCTGCTGCAGCAACTTCAGCTCCAGGCCACGGAGGAGGAACTCGAGAGGAAGAGAGAGGAGGAGGAGCAGGAGAAGAGGAAAAGTGTTGTAGAGCTCAATGGCGAGGGCGTCAACGCAGACCAGGCCGCCTCTGAGAAGGATGTCACACCAGGGTTAGAGGCCAAGACACAGGGGCTTGGTGGTGCCATGGTCCATAAGGACGACGTATCACTACTGACTGAACCAAAGACCAGCGATCAAGACTGTAAAATATTGGACACATCTTCACAAGAGCTGAAAGAGTCTGGGTCTTCTCCATGTACTTCCTGATTATGATAAAAGTTGTCAAATAGGGGCCATTTTATAATTAGTTTATTCAAAAATATTATTTGCACCAAGACATAAGAGCAAGTTAGTCTGTCTTCTACAACAGTAATAATGTATTACACTAGTCTGTTTGGTGCAAGCTGTGTACTATTTCAAAAGTCCTGTGGACAGTTAATTTGTTTCTGTTCTACCATGATCATTTGCAGTCCTGCACGTTGCCAGACAGAAAATTACATTTGTAATTTGTTACTGTTTGACTTGATAGGTTTCTCCTATGTGGTTGCATTGATGAAATGCTGCCTCAAGCTCTTGGTAACGAAATTAAGCATCAAGCCATGTCTTCTAAAGTAAAGGTTCTGATCAAATACTAGCTGGTGTATAGTGCTGTGAATGAAATGTGTTAGATGTTTACTTCTGCAAAACTTTTCTTAGCTTTTTGAATGGAGAAAGATAAAAAGTATATACTCAATTTATTAACATAACACCATGTATTATATATGACCAACATATTTGTTAGGACTTTTTGAATGGAAGAACTAAATAAGTGCTTTTCTTCAGTCTGAAGGCAGCATCTGCAGCCAGCCTCCTAAATGGTAAGATGATATCTCAATGTATGCCCTTGGAGTCCAAAGTTCCACAACATATATTTCTATGCCATCATGGCCTTCAGGGTGAAACATATTTTTCATTTTCGGGTACTGCATATTAAACCACACTGTCGGCAGCAATATAACTTTAATCAATGGTGAATGCTTCTAAAAGGCTTAGTTACAACGGAATACTTGTTAGATTTGTCCTAACCTCATTGTATTTATTTTAGCTTTTTAAAGTGAATTTGCGACATGGAGTTTAATATTAAAATATGTACGACTGTATTTAAAGTTTATTTTTGCACGTTTTAGTTACAGGTGTAGGCCCCATGTAAACACGGTCTTGTCAGTTTTTACCTATGGTGAAAGTAATTTTATATAAGAGGAATCCTTTCATGATTTAATTAAATTATAATTTATGGCAACACTGTCTGGATTTATCTTAATTGTTCTCAAAACCGAATCGAATCGTATATTCTCTCCAAAATGTAATTCAAAACAGGTCTAGGTGGACACAGATTCCTTGTCTTTCGAGCTCTCACATTGCTTTTTCAAACTATTCTAAAAAACTGCAGTAAGTGTTCTGTAAATCCCTTTGAGATTTTACAATGGTATGGTAACATCTGGACGACTTAAAGAGAGACCATAAACCCAGCTTTTTTAATTAGTGAGCGAGTAGTGGGTGACCACCGAATGTCTCCAGCACCTTAAAGGTCAACGATTAAGTGCGTTTGATATCCTGCCCAAATTGGTGATAAATATTTCTACGTTGCCAAACTTTTTAGATGATCAGTCATTTATTTAACCTTTTATAGCAACAATCCCAAAAATTTTGAACCGTTTTAAATAATATTGCCTAGGCCTATTTAATATTTAATTTGCAAATGGAGCCCTAGCCTAACCTAAATGTATTATTCCATGGCTCAGTCTTGATTGAATAATAAATATGATAAAACTTTAAGCACAGACATATATCAGAATTGATTTATAAGTCTAACATTTTAAATCATAATACTACCACATAACATAATGGAAATACATTTTCAATTTGGTTTTGTGTGGCAGTAGGCCCTACTTCCGAGAGCTGGCTATGTGTGATTTACGAGACAGAGACAGGTCGGGAAAGGAACTGTAACCCGAGAATAGACGACAAAAAAAAAAAACGAGATAAAGTTTTCTTGGAAATATCTGCCATCCGACTGGTGGACTTTATTTAATTATAACCATAAGCCGTCTTGAACGAAATAAAATTTAACAACAAAATCGATAAAAAAAAATCTTCAAAATTGCCAGCATTGACTTCTTAAGTGCATAGGCTTGGTATAAATTTAGCAACAACTTTAGATGAAATTATACACTAAAGTTAAAAAAAAAATTACTATGTATAGGTTTCATTTATTGTAAAGCCGTCCAGACAGTTCCCACAAAATAGCCCTCAGTTTAGGCCTGTGACAATAAAGGCTATTACTAAATTGTTATGATAAAAGTTAGACCATATGAACAATTGGTTGGTTTTCGAAACAGTTAAATACCTTTAGGTTAGTTCCATTTACAAACCATTGCAAAAGGAATCCAGGTCAAACTTAGCGCGAAAGTGAAAATGCATTGGCTACCTGAACCTAATGTATTTTATTTTGATCTTAGTCCATATGGGTGTACTGGCCCCATGATTGGCTTGCCCTGAGCTGAATAACTGAGTTAATGCCGTTGTGTCTCGGCCACTCGGCTCCAGCGCTGCTGTCCAGTGACCCTTGGTGCTGATTGTAGAATTGCTTTGGCCCCTGTCCTAGTTTATTTCCCTAATTGGGAGTAAACGGCCTTCTTGTTGACTCTTTACATCCTGAGCGGGAAACCACATGTTGCCGACACACTTCCCAGTCTCCCTATACGCCTGATTGCAGTGACTATGGGGAATTCTCATCGTCAGACTTGTTGAGCTGCAAATCCTTCTCGCAGGCTGATAGCTGATTGCAACCTTCAATTAAGTCTTCGTAACGCTCTACATTTCCACATGAGCAAAATGCAATGTCATAAAATCATTTTGAGTAACTTCCTAGCTAAATCGATATAGACTTTTTAATGCGATATGGATTATGCTAAAACGTATGTGCCAAATGTTTCCGCTTTGTGTCAGCAAATAATTGACAGGCTAAAAATATATAAATATTTAATTGATGCTGCTTTTGCGTCTTTCCTAAATGCGACAGTCGTGTCATGCAGTCTATTATGGCTTGAGCGTTCAGCGCAAACTGGAGATCTAACTGCAAACTGTCTGTGGTGTTCCGACATAAAACTCAAGCTGTTATTGATTAAAAAAACACAAGTTTACAAAGCAGAGCGCGGGTGAAATTAATTCACTCGCGCTGATTCTGATTAGAAACTCTAACCACTGTTGTCTAACTTGTAGACCTGTGGGCTTTGAGTCTCATAAAACGGGTTGGACAAATATATGTAAGATTTAAATAAATGCAAGCCAGTATAGAATATTTTTTTAATTAACCAAAATTGAAAGATGACCTACAAGCAAAATACCACGCAGAGCATTAAAAATAGAAATAGTACAATTTGGTGGAACCAAATATATTTAAATGCTGATATAGGCAAACATTGATTTCTTTTTGTAGGCCTAATTTGTTATTGCCTTTTGATTAAACCAAAATAGATACAATGATTGAAAATATCGAGCAAAGGCTGCTGAAACCTTATGTAACATTAGCTTTTAGTCATTAAAATATGATGGCCTGTATTATCACTACATTTCTAATTGATCATCGATCGCTTGAACCCAATTATTCCTATTATTTATCCAACGTTTGCCATTAGGCTATTGTGGCCTGACAATAAGTATACATTTAGGTAAAAACAATGAATGATAGATATAGCTTACAGGCCAAACTATAACCTGGGAGATGTTAAAAAAAGGTCTGGTGACCAAAGCATTATTTAAATCAATGCTCTGAGGTGCCTTGTGATTGTTGATCATTGATTTTTGATTGAGGATTTATGATCTGTTTTTTTTCTATGCGTAAAATATATTTAGGCAACAATGCATAACACTGATAACATGATCAGGCTATTTCCACAGTTTTTTTCAAAACAATGATTCAGATCTAAAAATATGCTATGTAGAATGTTTGAACCGTAATAAGCTTATAAATAGGCCTATTTTATTTTTTCGGTCTCCCGAACCCTGTGACATACATTTTACAATTTCAAAACATCGCTAAACATATATTAGCTACTCAGGCTGCTGCCGTTAGACATGGTCCATGCACTGTTTAAAAGGGTAAGGTCAAGAGCATGATGACACCTTCCATTCGGATTTGTTATTGACGTTTCAATTTACTACAGATAAACAAGTACTAAACATATGGTCCACTTTATCACTGCATTTCATAGTGAAAAGAAAAGGGGGTTTGAGGCAAACTTTGAGGCCGAAACTGTTTAGGTTCTTTTCGCTGGCAGCGGAACAGACTTGTAGCCAGGAAAAGGGATTCTGGAGGGAAAACTAATGATGAAAAAGTCTACTCTATCCGTGCCTTCATTAAATACATGGAAAGAGCAAGAGAAGCACATCTGGATTCAATCCGAGCCCCTTTGATGGCATCAAGTGTTCTTTTCCCAGATCAGGGGCTGGAAGCTACGGGATGTCTATGGCAGCTTGGAGCCGAGAATCTACTCCTGCCATCTGAACACCCCTCCCCCGACCTCTCCCGTCAGTCCCCTCCATCCCACCCCCTGTCAAGACCGCATCTGCGGGCGCGCAAAAAAATCTAGCAACAAAACATCTTAACACCTTTAGCACTACTTAACTTAAATTGTGGTGTTCTTATTGGCTGAACTAGATCGTTTTATTGGTAGTCCCATAGCTCATTGATACATCCTACAATGAAGTCATTAACGATAAAGGTTGGGAATGAGCAGGCCATCATGTCAAAACCTATGCGGATACATTGTAGGCTGGGTAAAAGATGGAGACTTTTTTGTTTTGTTTTTGTTTTTTGCACGTTTTACCACGGAATATTGGTGCTATGCTTACAATAAAAAACAAAGTAGAAAAACAAGAACAACAAAAAACATTACTTTAATCATGTTGATTGTGGTGATGCTAAAGGGCACGGAGCAAGGGATTTCTGGGCATGTTAAACGTCTGACAAAGCAATAAAGCCTATAGCCACGTAATAACGGGCCCTATTAGAGTCCATCCACCCTCCCAGCGGTGTCAAAGTTTAATATACTCCCCATTGTACATGGTATGTCCACATAGAGAGAAAGAGAAAAAAGTCAGACGAGAGAGAGAGAGAGAGAGAGAGAGAGAGAGAGAGGGAGAGAGAGAGAGAGAGAGAGAGAGAGAGAGAGAGAGAGAGAGAGAGAGAGAGAGAGAGAGAGAGAGCAAGCGTAGATATTAGAGAGAGCAAGAGATGGAGTGAAAGAAAGAGAGAGGCCAATTCTCATTGAGAGGCAATCACTCCAAGCAAGGAGGTGGCAGAACGTCCTGCCTCTGCGAATAGCTGCAAGTGAGCCAGCTTTACGCACATACGATCGAGCGCATATGTTTGACATCAGCGCTTTTTCCTGAGCTCAGTTAGTTTGCGACAGAGAGTCAACAGGAGTGGAAAAGGGAGAGAACTGTCTCTAAAAGGACTTCTTCCTATTTACATACATGCAGGACCAAGGGGGTTAATGTTGTTGACGTGCGCAAATGGATGGAATAGAAGCATAACAGTTTATAACGAAAAATTAAACGAGGAGAAAACTTGTTTTTCTCTCTGTAGATTTTGGAGCCACCTAGGCTGGATGTGAGGAAGTCTGGTTTGCTTGGAAAACTGAAGTTTCTCCGATTGGTTTGGAGGCGCTGTTCGTGCGTTCAAGGATCTATTTGTCACGCGTATTTCAGTTGCTTGTGTTTTTTCTACTGTATCCTATTTGCGTCATGACTTCTAGCTATGCGCATGTAATGGACAGGCAAGCCACGATATCTAACCGCTTGGAGAGTCCGATTACATCTAATCTGGAAAACCTTCAAGCCAAAAAGAACTTCTCAGTCAGCCACCTGTTGGATCTCGAAGAGGCCGGGGAAATGGTTGGAACTCAGGCGGACGAGAGTGTTGGTGAGGCGGGGAGGAGTATGCTGGAGTCTCCCGGGTTAACCAGCGGGAGCGACACCACTCTTCAAGAAAGTAAGTAAAGGGCGCCGTACCCCAATGATTGGAGTTCGCAGTGAAGTTATCACTGTGCGTAATAATTGAACTATAATTGACAGAATGTTCGGACGTTGGTCCTTTGCAGGCTTTTTAATATGGGCCTTTCAGAGAGCCACTTTTCAATTAGATACTTGCTGAAATACTGCAACGCATTGACATAATCATAATTTCAAAAGTAAAAGTGTGAAAGGTGAAAGTTAAAATGTATTATTTCCATGGTGTTTTGTTGAGTGCGCTTATCGGTTAAAACCAGCTCACAGAAAGGGATCCATCGTAAGTTATGGTTATGAATTATCCCCGCGGCTTGCAGAAATACAGCCATTCCTTACCATTAACACTTTGATGTCGATGAAGTATGGCCATGTTTGTCGATATGGTCAGTAAAATACCTAGAAGTCAAACAGCTCAGTGATAAATCAAAACACTGCCATTAAGACGACCACGGAGCTCTGCTTGGATGTTGGGTCAACTTTAAATGTGGTATGTCTTCAATTGCTGTAAAGTCGAAATAAGTGAACTTGGAAACTCCCCAGTAAAAGCAAAAGAACACTGCTTCCCCACTCAGGCACGCATTTGAGAGAGTAAATAAACCCGTCAACTCCCGAGCAATACGCCTTCCTATTCAAAGAGTCGTTGCAAGAGGTTGACAGAAACGTTATAGGGTTTAATGAGTGTTATTGTTATTTCACCCTCTAAATCGGACCAGTGTGAGAAATATGCAAGAGGAAGTGGCGAGGTCATATCGTTAATTCATGGTTATTTCGCCTGTCAAACTATTTCAGAAAATCTACACTGAATCATTTGTCATAATTACCTATGTCTCATAGACAATTAAGGATTCAAGTAACAACACGCCATTGAATCTTCAAGTCAAGAAGGATGTTATTGGCCAAGATTAATTAGTTATATGGATTGATATGTGTATACGTGTAATTCAACACATATGCTTAAACAATCAAATAATTGGTATAAGTGAGAGCATTGCAAAAAAAATAAACAACCGTTAACATAAATAAAATATAAAAATATATATTCTTAATATATTTTTCACTTAGTTGCTATGCTATTATGTAGAGCTAAATGTAATTTAAATTTGTATTCAGAACGTTTTAAACTAACACATTTAAATGTTATTATTTTTTTAAAGGTACATAAATAAACTGAATCTGATAACACGCACTCTGAGAAATTATGCATATTATTTGAAAAGGGAATCAAATAAATCTGATAATTCAAGCAATGAGGTTGTATTCATACAACATTTTAAACGTGTTAAGGCTATACCATGTTTATCATGTTACATGCTTTTGGACTTTAAACCTCAATTGTTTCAGAACAATAATTTGGCTTTGGCCTACACATGACATTCAGTTCAATCAATTGTTGGGTAAGCGTGAGCAAAATCGGTGAATTTCACACATTATTGTAATAGTTCACATGCAAAAATATATAATTTAATAAAAAATAAAATCACTTAACTGCGTAAGAATTGCAATTTGATTATTTTCGTATCGTAAATTTAAATTTGGCAGATTTTTTAACTGATCTTATATTTCAGTTTAGGCCTCTATGGGACGGTCACAAACATTATTAACCTTAGCTTGTGTTGGATGTTTTGTATTACGCATATGCATACATAACTATATATGATCGAATTTTTCACTAGGTTACAGTGAGTAACTTTGAGTCTCAAAGTTTATTTGAAGGTGTTAGCCTAGAGACGCAGGCGTTTCTATCATAATTTTAGAAAACGTTGCACAGGGTGGGGCACTCTGTTAGTAGGCCCAAGCCATTTCATGAATTTTGGCCACACAAATTAAACTACAGCAAATCAAACATAAAAAGGCGCGTATCCCCATATTCCCCAAAAAATATGAATAATGCAAGTAAGTCCTGACTTTGTTAGACGTGTGTCTCAGTATGAGCTTAGCTGCTCGGCTATGGCGTAGTCTTCGGTATTTCGATGGTACAAACCTTTTGCATACAGGCCAGGAAAAGGTCTACAGTAGGCTACTAATGTAGCTTTTTGGAGGACGCGAAACTGGTGTTCACAAATCATGAGCATAATTTATTCATAGAGCGGCATTTATTTAGATGTAATATCCACCATTCTCCCATCTCATGAGTTGTGTGGAAATATATTCAGTATGGGTTGTACTTAGACATTTTGTGTTGTTATTGAAAATTCAAAGGCCAGGACTGTACTGGTTTAATAATATGCTAGATATTATGCAAGTTTGCACATTGCCCAATGCTCAAGGGCAAAAGTTGTTATAATTAAAAAAAAATTCTTCCCCTGTGCAACCATTCTTCAATGCAATCGGCAAATGAAAGGGCCTTTTTTTGGCATAGAATGTAGGGAGGAACATGCAATTATACCAAAAGGAATGACCCAGCTTGCTCTATGATGTTTTTAGCATACCAGTTTGAGCCTTATTACATTCAGCCTGAGAGTCATACATGTGAGCAATACCCTCAATACAGAGTGAGAAATCCCCAGGGACCTAGCAGTGGCCTGGGCATGCACTGAGAGATAAGGGGGGTCGAGATGGTGACTGATGAGGTGTCCCCTCTCACTCTCATCAAGGAGCATGGTGACAACATCAACAGGCCTGTGTTGGCAGGTGGGTGTGGATAGACAGTGCACAGAGGGTCCACTTGGTGACATTGGAGGAGAGGTGTAGGAGGAAGACAGTCGGAGAGATAGAGGTGCTACGCTACTGTGCCTGCGCTTGTGGTTGCACTCGTGCATTCATTCATTATTTGTGTGTTTCCTTGTGCTCCTATGCATGTGAGTCTGCTCTAGGAAACGGAACATACGTGTTTCGTACACTTTCTGGTCGATCGTTAACCACGTCTCTGCAGGCCTCCGTCCTCTCTCTGACCTTCCTCATATTTCTCACGCATGTGTGCGCAGATGAACAGATGAACGCCGAGGAGAAGAAGAAGAGGAAGCAGCGGAGGAACAGAACCACGTTCAACAGCAGCCAGCTTCAGGCCCTGGAGAGGGTGTTTGAGAGGACGCACTACCCCGACGCCTTTGTCAGGGAGGACCTGGCGCGCCGGGTCAACCTCACTGAGGCACGCGTGCAGGTACGCCACACTAGGACCTTTTGGTACTGGCTTGACATGGAAATTGTCCCTGGTTTCGTTAGAATAATTGTTACTGAGCTGTACACCTTTTGGTTAAGAAAGATACAGCTTTTAGTGAAGGTAGGTACACCTTTTAGTGGTTAATATGTCGTCTTAAATGCCTTCATGCATGTGTATAGTTTCAAGCAGAATGTGATGGGTGTTTAAACCTTGTCTGGACGTAGGATTGTATCGGCTGTTTTGGGGAGCCCCGTCCTATTCTAAACTGTGCAGTATTTCATCTGTAGTATAAACTAATCTTTAGTAGAAGAGGACCAAGGTCTCAAGTCACCAAAGATAATCTGATATACATACTACGCCAAGAACACAAATGTTTTGAACTGCCCTCGCTCTTCATCTACACCACACCAAATGCAAGTTAATAGTATCCACTTCCTCTCCATTGTACTGGGAATGTTCTGTATGGAAGGCTGGAAGTTTATACCATCATTGAAGGGTGGGGTGGGGGGGTAAATAGTATGAGAGGGAGAGAGAAAGTGAGGCAAGGAGCACATCTGTGATTAATGTGTACCAGAGAGCGATGCAGAGCAATCCTTTGATAAAGGAGACTTTGGGCTCATTCCTGAAGCCGCGCGTAACCGGACACTGTGCCTCGCTGAGCCGCGCTCTCACAGTGTTTCGTAATGGATCTGATGTCGCGGCGAGAAACAACGTTAGCACCCTCAAGTCAGGACCCTCGTCTGTTAGGAACGGAGAGGAGGAGAGCGGAGCGGCCAGTGTGTGGCTAGTCCGGGGTGCTGATAGAGGATGCATGGCTGCGGAGTGGAGGGCTGTTTTGGCAGGAGATGAAGAGGGATTTATGGAGACAAATCTAAGCACGCGGCGCCTGTTGGTACATTTTTAAGTGATGAGTCGAAAGATGTAAAGCCAGCCATTCTTTTTGATATACGCAAACTGTCACTTTAAAAATAAATAGCCACAGTAGACATTTTGGGGGATTTGTTTTATTATCGCAACAAACAGTGCCCTTTTCCATCTGCTTGTAACACAATTTATTTTATTTTACAGCATTTTGTCATTGATTTAGATGAATAAACCCCCCCCCCCCCCCCCCCCCCCCCCAAAAAAAAAAAAACTAAAAACGGAGAAGGCTTGTTTTCGTGTGACACACTTCTTTTTTGTCCTGCTCCAGGTGTGGTTTCAGAACCGACGAGCCAAGTTCCGCCGGAACGAGCGGGCCATGCTGGCCAGCAAGAACGCCTCGCTCCTCAAGTCCTACTCGGGGGACGTGACCGCCGTGGAGCAGCCCATCGTGCCCCGGCCCGCCCCCCGCCCCAATGACTACCTGTCCTGGGGCAGCGCCGCACCTTACAGGTAGACCCTCTCGCCCCGCACTGGGACTGTCGCTCCCTTCTCCTTCCCCCCCCCCCCTGTGGTCTTTGCTGCACCCTATTCACGACACACGAAATGTCTCTACCGATGCAACAAAATAGGAAATATCAAAAGGCAACCTTTGACATATTCTTAGGCTGGCACACATGAAGAGAGCCGCATCCACGGGAACGACACAAGTCCATGCACTTGCTGACCCGTGCACACACTCACACATGTGCGACGCACCTTCCATCAAAGCGACCTTTACCAACACTGACCCTGGCATGGCCTGTTGTTATTGTTTCATTTCCTTTTCAGAACCTCTGTCTGTCCCGCTCGTCCTTCTTACCTGTAGCCTCATAGTAGTCCTGTTTACCCAGACCCCCTCCATATCCCTCTTAGGCTCCACCTGGATCCAATGAAGCTGTCATTGCATCTGAGCCGGGGCTCTTGATAAACAATGGTGGAGTTGCTTTATGGATTGAAGTGTGTTTGAAGTGCGCTGCGCGTTTGATGCATGGCTTTGTTTGCTGCGCTCTCGGTGGATGCGTTCAAAATCGTCTCTTCTCTTCTTTTCCTTTGATGTTCGTCAGTTCATCGCGGACCTGATAGCAGTTCTTTACTTTAACCCTACCCCGCATTACGCTGGTAGTCCCAACTCAACAATATATAACAAAGCACTCACACACTTTCTGCCTTTTCCCTCTGTTTTATTCCTCTTTTCCCCACGAGCACTAGGGTGGGGAAATATCCAATGACCCTCCTCGTGAGGTGATAATGTGACAACAAAGCGTGTTAAATCCACTGTTGACCCCTGTGACATTCCTCCGCTACACTAGACCAAATATTGAACGCTAGAGAGACGTAGACTCCAACGGGCAAGATTTTTTGTGACTCTGGTTACATTGGTCGTGATTTGAAGTCATCCTCCTTTCTGGAAAACGCAGTATAAAATGTCTGGCCCGGTTGCCGCGGCCAAAAAGCTCCGATTGTAGCTCAATGGGAGGGACTCTGGCCCGCGGCGGGGAGAAATATCTTAGATACATGCCATTTGGAATAGTGGTGCTGGATCATGTGGTGCTAACACGTACGTATCGCCATCTATATTATTCTTAAGCTGGTATCCAATGCCGGAGGGAGGGCCAATGCGAGTGCCACAGAAAATGCTGCCCTCAGAAAGCAAGTACTCTTTTTCACTTTACTACATGTAGTTGCTTTGTTTTGGTCATGAGTGTCTTAATAGTTTTGCAATTATGTGTCATGCTTTTTAATGCAGTTCTGGTGTTTGATGGTCTTTTTGGTACAGGTAAATTGACGCTTGCCCTCTCTACCCCCTCCCACAGTGCCATGGCAACCTACCCCCCCACATGCTCCAACACCAATACATCCCAGGGAATGAATATGGCCAACAGCATCGCTAACCTGCGGCTCAAAGCCAAAGAGTACAGCTTGAATCAGGTGCCCACAGTCAACTGAGGAGGCAAAGGGGGAGATTGAGACTTCAGTATGGGGATGGGCTGGGGCTCTGCGACCGACCCCTGTCTAAACCCCCATAGACAGGCCCCGTTCCCGGGGTGATCACTATCTCATCACCCGTCCCTGGAACTAGACCCTGAAGTCTCCTCTCATCGAAAGCGATATTGCTGGTGCCGGGCAACTTGCTACCTTTTAATTAAAACCTGTAGCATCTGATGGACTCCAAGCAATGGAAGGCTTTTTTTCTCCTGTGCATTGTTGAACTGTACCAAAGGCATCAAAAACTGGGTGCTGTCTGCAACGGACTAGCCGATTAGTTTGACCTTTCCATTGTATGACTGACCGAAGGGGGGGCTAGTATTCCAGAGAGTTTTTTAACGGAGACGATCCTGGCTCCGTTTCTTTTTGGTTGGCTCTCTAAGACTTTCAAGCCGTGCTGTAGGTAAGGAGACTCATGAACGGGCTACTTGGAATTTTGTATCTCTCTGCTGCCAGGACATTTGGAGTATAACATCAACTGGGACCAACAGCATTCCCGTAGACAGCAACAAGAACTTCTTTATCCATTTAAATTGGGGGTTTAAAAAAACATTTATGCATTTTAAAAAAGATATTTTGGTTTTCACATTTCTTTTCCATTTTATACCACTGACAAGCAAACAATGTTTTCAACGCCTTTTGATCCATGTAATGGTACACTATACAGGAAAGGTCAATAATGTATTTCTGAATTCAAAGCAGTAGATTCTCTTAATTTTCTATGATATCCTTTATTTGTAACAGAAAAAAGTACCTTGTATATTAATAAAATGCATTTCAAGCATGCAGTGCCGCTGTGTCCGACTCACAGTGTTAATATGAACACCAGTTTATTTTGTACATAGCAGCACAATTAGAAAGTGCAAAGCACATATGAGACGACTTGGAGCAAAGTTACGTTTAAAAATGTCTTTTTGCAAAGATGATCATGTAACGTATTTTAATTAGAGAAGTATTTTTTTCTCATGCTCTTCATCAAAGCTTGCCCTCAAGCCGGTCCTAAAAGCTTTGAAAAGAACCATCATTTCCATTTGATTACTGCAACAAAGGCCACTTGACATTGAAAAACTTTTTAGAAAACAATAAAAGTAATTTTACGTAGAAGGGGCCCTTTGGAGAGTAAATGGATATTGGAAGTTGTGAAAGTACCATGAATCAGGGATTTACTGCTTGTAGACAGAGAAAGCAACGCTGGAAACCTCAAGCCCTTCTTGCTATTGACTTTTGACTGTTAATAGTCCCAAACTGAAATTTCCATCTTTAAAAAGCGATATTTACGAGGGGGAAATACTCTCTTTAACACAGAGAATGCCCAGCGGTCTCATTTAGCCTTGCGGCCATCACGCGAGGTGTTTGTCCTCCGTGGCCTTTCATAACCTCTCGTAAACAAACGCACCATTACTTAGCCTTGTTTTACCTTCCACAAGTCGGAGCGGGTTGGCCTTATTTCATGAATTAAGTCAGTTCTGTCAGTGACAATGTGTTTGGTGATATCCTCATTCACTGCCCTTGGAGTACCTGTATGAGTCAGTGCCAGCGGTCGGTATATTAGGGTCTGTACGGAGCCTTCCCCAGACTTGGATGGTATGTCCAGTTATGTCCTCTCCTGCCAGGCGCCCAGGTCTCACTTTTCACGGGCCGGGGCCTGGGCTGACCTGAAGTGATTCCAGATGTGGAGCCCCTTTGACCCCCGCCCTGCGGCCCCCAGTACCCCTACCACCACCCCCTCCGCCCTCCGCCTCGGGCCCTGGCCACTCCATCAGGCCTGACAGCGTCCCCTCGGACGGGCGTCTCTCTCCGCCTGCGCACATGACATGCAAGCAGCTCCCCGCTCAGCGCCACATCTGGTCCTCATTAGAGAGGAGACAGTCAGGGAGAGAGGGGGAGCGCGAGTCTGCCTGCTTGCCTGGGTGTGTGGATGTGTGTGCGTGTGTGTGTGTGTGTTTGTGTGTCCGCGAGTGTGCGCATAAGTGCGTGGGGTTTGAGTGAGTTCTGGAGCCCTTCTCCTGAAACATGGACACAACCTTCGCTCATTCTCTCTCCTTGATCTATTCGGCCCTCGTTTCAGCTTTTCTTTCTCCTTTCTCCTACGTTCCAACCTTCCTCTCTCCATCTGTTCCAGCCTTCTCCCTCGCTTCCCACGGCAGTGTGCTTTGTCCCGCTGTCAGTGCCACAGGATCACAAAAACTTTATTAATGAGTGGTTTTGGAAGGAGCTTTACGTATCGAAAAGCTCTAAAGCGAGCGGGCCTGAGTGAAATGCAGCCCAGCTGTTAACAGTGTGTGGTTTTGGGTGAACAACCAAAAGAATTTCCCTGAAATGTGGAGTTTCCACGCAAAGTCAAGTTGACTGAAAGGTTGCACTGTTTGTGTCATTAAGTCCCTTTTATTGCAAACTCTCATAAACATAGATGCAGACCTTCATAATAGACTTGGCAACATGACGAAGTTACGATGGTCAAGTGTGTTAAGTTAGAATTTTGTAATGTTGGACGTAATCCCAAAAGTCCAGTTGGACAAATGCTCTCCCTTGAACAATACACGGCCCCCGGAGAAAGAGCAAGGACCGGAAATCCATGTTCCCATAAACAGAACTTTCCATTTTGACTCACAAATAGAAATAGTGTTTGTCAAACTAATTATAGAGTACAAACATAAAAGCCTGGTAAAATGACTGTTTTGGTGGAACTAGCTCTGAACGAATACGCACGCTAATTTACCAAGGTCAAGAGTGTCCTGTCGAGCCATGTCCGAAACAACAATTATAGTAATTGATTGCGATATATATAGTTACACGATGACAAATAATCTATTTTAGGTATTAGCCTTTGAAAGAGTTTTTTTTTACAAGAAGAGCTGGTTAGCTCTCTCAAAGAGTTTGACTTCCTCTCTTCTCAGAACACGTTTATGACCTGGGAAATATGCATTTACTACAACCTGTACTATTCCTTTAGCTAGAAAACCACAATCACATTTTATAAGAATTCCTCCTCAATTCACCTGTAGTCATATCAGTCCATTGACATAAAAATGAATCATACCCGTACTTTACATTTCATTTGTAAATGAAAGTCCATTCTGAAACGTTCTCTAATCTGAATGTCTCTTGGAGAGACTGAGAGGGGGGATGTCACCAGTCAACAGTCAATCCCTGAGTCCCTGCCCAGCCCAGTGTCCAGCCGCCTGGGCTTATCTATTGTCTCACTCCCTCTGCTGGGCACTGGCCGTCCACACAGCTCTCCAGGGCTCAGGAATGGCCGTTGGTCAGTAGTGTCAGGCAGTGCATTCTGAGACGTTTCGAAAGAAGGTCGCACACGAGTGATTCTAGATCTTACTCTTTGTCTAAGTGTTTAATCAGACACTTCATCATTTTTATGTATGAAAAAATTATTGAAGTGATTACCCACCGAATGAAGAATAAACATATGAACTCCTATTGGCACTATCATAGTCACACATCTGGCAGTTGCTACATATATGAAACCAGTTTGTTGCTTCAACACTGTGCATTAGTGAACAACCTCATGTAAACCATTCACCATACTGACAATTCGGTAAAAGAAATTAGTCAAACATAGTGTACAATAAACTGTTTGGAAGGATAAGTTGATCCAGTCTACAGTTACAGTACTTCGCAAATCTGAACATTTACAACGATAAAGAATAATCAGCTTCGGTGTGCTGATCTGTCTCAGTGTGTTCTGAAATGACAGTGTCAATGTTATGGCCTATTCATAACTTCATAACTCATGATTCACCCCTTAGATCTCTAATCATCTCCACATTGACCATTTGAGAATGATCTTCCAGTGAAACATTATTCCCAGTTACGAAGGGAGAAAGAGCACCAATGCATTATGTAGGATCTGTGTCCACGTTTTTTTTTTTATTCAAGTCTAACCCTAGCACAATGTGGACTGTTTCTTTATCTTCTTTGAAGGCAGTTAAAGTTTTCTGTAATAGTTTAGGTCCTTGTTGGGGTTTTTGTGAGCCCTCAGTAGAAATAGGGGCAAGCTCTGCAACGAATATCATTGTCACATCTTGTGCCAGAGCAAATTCCCCGTCCAAAAGGAGCAATTTGGAGCTGACGCCTGCCGTGGAAAGTCTGCCTTCAATTTTCCCCACCGTAGGCTGTGCGTGCACACTCACACACACACACACACACACACACACACACACACACACACACACACACACACACACACACACACACACACACACACACACACACACACACACACACACTCACTCCCACACTCTGTCTACAACTTTCTCTCATCTCTCTCTCTGTCACACATACAAACTCTCTCTTTCCCATACGTTACATGCACATTATTGCTCTATCAAAAGCACACAAGCTCAGACTCCCTCTCTCCCCTAAATGGTTAGGGTCTTACACACCAACTGCTCGATCTTACCGGCCCACAGCGAAAATAAAGCCCCCCGTTTATTTTTGTCTCAATTATCCATTTAGCGTAAGTGGCAGGCGCATGATGGAATACACGCAGAGAGGAAATGTTTGTGTTATCTTTATTTAACAATGGCATTTTAGCTAATACCTGATTAGCTAGCGTAAAATGAATTTCCAAGATAGCCATCCCCGACTACCTCATGTCTTTGTTGTTAAGGTTACACTCATTTCCTTCGGCCATTAGAGGTCCAAAGCACACACACTTGTTTTTGATTATCCCCTGGACTCATTTGCTGCCCAGGGAATAGTGAACAATTTCATATTCTGAGCAGCAGTGCTTGGCACGGTTTTCTGGCCTCTTTGCCAAGTTTAGATTGGTATAGGTTGTTACACATGTACATTACACGTTAAACTTTTTTTTTCTCATGATAAATAAAACAAAATACAGTCTGACTCTGATTCTGTTCTAGCATTTAAGAAGACCCTTGGTTAGAAAAAACTGCAAAGAGGTGATGGCTGTTTTTATTATTATTATTTTTGGTTTTCATCATGCGTGCTCCTGTAAAGGTGTGGTCTGTGTCTTTTGCTTTCGGCAGTACATGAAACAAATAAAAAAAATAATCTTCATAAAAGTTATCATAAATTTGATAGTATTTGACTCTTGTATCTCCTGAGGCCCTCGACAAATGTTTTTTTTTCACATTTGAGCTACTTCTTAAATACTGAGTTCAGCATTTTCCAAACTCTTTCAAGGCATAATTACAGGCCGATGTTCCATTGCAGGGTCCAGAATGGGAGTTTTTTGGGCAACATGTTTGCGCAATAGACAAACAATTACAGGATAATGTTTTTCAAATATATTACACATTACATCATCCACGTCTCTAGTATTGGATTAATTTTTACATGATTGTTTTCCATTTATGAGACAGACTATTCTGTTTTCCGTCTCTCATCTTTCCCTCTGTTTTTTTACTGCATAATTTTGATGCCTCACGTCCCAGAAAGGGAATTCCACAGTCTTCTTTTTGAGGTGCTCCATTTATGTGTGCGGTTTGTGTTTTCTATTTTGAAATGACATAAGCTAAGAAAGACAGATAATATTGTGAGTAGATATAGAATGATAGGGATACAGTTGGAGCACGGACTCAGCTTATGAATGTCTGTTTGTGTGTGTGTGTGTGTGTGTGTGTGTGTGTGTGTGTGTGTGTGTGTGTGTGTGTGTGTGTGTGTGTTTGTTGGGTAAGTGAGTATCCGCGTGCTTTCACATTTATATGCATGTCTTTGGAGTCTCTCACCAGTCCTCTAGCCAGGGCTGGTACGCTGAGTGAAAAGGGGTGTTTCAACGCTCGGCAAGTCTGGTGCTTTGAGGGGGAACAGGAAGGAATGTGATGCATTTCCTGTTGGTGAGCTCATGGCCAACCCCAAGCTCCAGACCTCGAACCACAGAAAGTGTCCATGAGGTTTCCACGGAAACAGACGAGTTGATAAGTGACCAAACCGTTTAAAAGAAAGTAGATCATATTAACTGCCAGTAGAAAATAACAGACCTGTACCACGCGTCACAGACAAGTATGACATCTTCAAACAAACAGAAGGAATGATGGAGGCATGGTGATGTTGGATTATTTTTCAACGTGGGTCAAATACTTGCATACATAACGACACATATAAATGTTCTTGAGCACACACACACACACACACACACACACACACACACACACACACACACACACACACACACACACACACACACACTCACACTCACACACACACACACACACACACACACACACACACACACACACACACACATATACTCAGAGACACTTCCTCTCCCTCTCTTTCACCTCCCATATTCTCTCACACACACACACACACACACAATCTCTCACACACACACACACACACACACACACACAAAAAAAATACTTAGACATACACATGCTTACACACACACCATCGGAACAATCAGAAACTCACACCCACAGATCACAGCATCAGGTACGCTCACGTACACACACACTTGGGCCTTAGCCAGCTCTCGGCCTTGGACGCCAGTGGGCTGATTTCGCACGAGCCCTAATTGGAGTTGGAAGTTGGAATACCTTTACTCCGATTATCATTAACTAATGGGACCTCTCTCCTTCTCTCACTGTGGAACTCCTGACAGTGTTTACATCCCCAGGGAGTGGAGCTCTGCAGCCAGGCAGACTGCCAGCTCTCAGATGGGGGAGGCAGCCCCACTCCCAGCCTGCACCCCAGCCTCGGCCCTCGGTGTACTTGCTGCAGCTGTATGCATCATGAGCCAGTATAGAATGAGAAGCTTGGCTCCAGCATTCTCATACACAATGTGCCCAGATGTGTCCATCAGTATTACACAACCATTTCAGGACAGAGAATATGTGTTGTGTGGATGATTGTGTACTGTGGAAGAGTTCTTTCTTCAGGAGGCAATTTTCCCCCTTTGGATTGAAAGTTGTGGTATTGTGGTTGCAGTACCAGCTTTGTCCACCAGGTGACACAAAAGGGTGGTAACGAGTGGATGGGAGGAAAGGCTCGTGCGTTCAAAGGTGCTGTGTGTTACTATTAAGTTAATAGTATTAACACGCAGCTGCCAGCGATGCCCGTTGTCTTAAGTAATGTATTATGAATCGGATTTCCACTCAAATGTACTGAAGGAGCCAAAAATGGATACGGAACATTGAATAGAACAATGTGTCCATTTAGATGGAAATCATGGAATGAGAAATAACACATAATCTACAGCAACATGTTTGAAACAAAGAGTGATTGTGTGGGATTTTGTGTGTGTGTGCATGTACACGCAGTATAGTGTACACGTGTGACCAAGATGGCCTAAATTCCAGTAATGTATTAAACTCTAATTGCTCTTACTCTTATGTGTAATAATTTCAGAATTTCAATTAAAGTCTGAACTGACCTTAACGGTGTGTGTGTGCGTGTGGTATCTAAAGATACATATAATATAGATGGGAGCCTTTTCTGATACTTCTATAAAGATCGTTTTTAACTTACAGGCTAAGTTTAGTTGCTTACAGTTTAAGTAATATTGCAGGAAGGAGTATTGTTGATTCAGAGATTTACAACCCGGATAAATACCAGCAGTTCTCCATTTATAATTTTTTTTGTCAAATTATAAACTCAAGGACTAATTTGACACTCGGACAGGCTCATCCTCATTCTTCAAAATGATGTGCGCAAGGCGTTTCGTTCACTAGTGCGGAGCAAATGGGACTCCCGGGGCCTCCGCGTGAGTTTTCTTTGATCTCGCTGCACTTGCACAGCTGACAGGGAGCGCTTCTGACGCGTGCGAATCCAGGCTGCGTTTATTGGACCGTGGGGGGGTTTCGCTGCTACCGACCAATGATAGTGAACAGAAACGAGAACATCAGTCGTGTTTAAGAAGCATCTCTCGGATGCAGGAAAGGATAGATTTGGCTGATCGATGAATGAAAGCCGTTAACGTATCAGGGACCGGTGTGAGGATTCCACCGGCGTAAACAAGGCATGGAGTGGACACTGTCATCGCAAGAGCAGTCGTGGAGAGGAATGGAGAGGTATGCTATCATAACACTTCAGTTCAATGCATGACAGAGATTAAAATATAGACACAGTATTGTGTTGAACCTGCTATTTTTAGGCAATTTTCGCTATGCAAACTTAAATGTTTATATTTATATGTTTATAAAGTGGACAGTCTGATATAAATATAAAAACACATTGTAGTCTAAATTATTTATGCATGCAGACACAATTCAGACTTGTTATTACCACAACATTGGAGATGGTCAAGACTTGTTTCATTGTTTCCATGTGTCCATGGCATTTAATCAAATATCTGTGGTGCCCAGATTATAAATACCTGAACATATTGTTGTCTGTGTAATATTGGCTCAAGCTCTAGTACATGGGGGAACACAGCTTGCACCTTGCATTGATTATTAAGTTATGATACTTATTTCCTGCTCTAGCAGCTTTCTATTAGTTTTCTTCTCTGCACATAGCTAACTGTAATCATTTGATTTGATAAGATTTAAATGATTCAATTGGAGACTACTGATAACACACACACACACACACACACACACACACACACACACACACACACACACACACACACACACACACACACACACACACACACACACACACACACACAAAAAAAAATCCAACAGTCCTTAAGGTAATGGTTGAGTTTAGAACCTTTGTTGAATTAATACGCCTTACTGGTGTACTGAAGTAAGGCCTGAGGTAGTAATTGTGCAACTGGCCCACCAAAGAGCCTCAAACGCCATGCCTGCCAGCGGAAGGGAAGGCTACACGCCACACTTCCATATCACTTCTGGAAGGGCTCCGGTGGGACCAGAGTTCTGCTCCTGACCCCCCAGCTTCCTCTCACCCAACTCCTCTGCCCTCTTAGCCCCGTGCCACACTACCAGCGTGACGAACCGCAAACGGGATCCCGTGGCTCTTTCTGTGCCTACTTGTCCTACCTCTCACCCCAATCATATGGATGCCATAAAGAAGTCGTAGAACGAATGAAAACAGTCGCGCCGAGTCTTTGCGTAACAGAGTGAACTACTCCATGGATTCTGCCAGCTACTTTCCATCGACACTAACAGAACATTTGCTGAACCTCATTTGGCGTGCCTCTTCTCCTCTGGGTCTGTCCTGGCGATGGTTCTCCCCTCGGCTCCTCGCGCTGTCTCGCACGGAGAGGCGGCACAGCGCTCCGCACACGTTGGTCCTGTTAGAGGCACTCATTAACAGCTTGTAAAGATGTGACATAGTCAATTACACTGTTGCTCCCCGTTGCATTGAAACGGTGGAGGCTTTCTGGTTCTGATCAGAGAGGAAGGGAGCGAGAAAGAGAACGAGACACGCAGTCTTTCGGTACGGATGGCCACACGGACGAGATGGAATGGTCTCTGTCCGTCTTGACATGAGTGATGGTAATTAAAAACAGAAAAACGAAGACACATGAGTACTGTTTTATCACCGACTCCGTGCTGGGGGGGCCACGTTCTTTTAATCGAGAACCTGCCAGTGACTCAAGGTCCGGTGTCTGTCTTGGTTTTGCTGAAGCAGACGGATAGGGGGCAGCTGTTCACCCACAGCAGTTAGCTAAGTGGTCAGGGTAATTCTAGGGTCATTGTTACCCCCCTTCTCCCTCTCTTTCCCTCTCCCTCTCTCTCTCCCTCTCTCTCTCCCCCTCTCTCTCTCCCCTTCTTTGTCTGTCTCTTCTCTTCCTGCGTCTGAACTAGAGTAACACACTGAGTAGAACAAACGTGGCCGTAGAGTACTCACAGCACCTTTTGTGAGATGTTATGTTCATTAGGAGGGCCTCTCACACAGTGATCTCTGCTCTGTGAAACAGAGGCCACGGTGAGTTTAGCACGAACACCTCCCACAAAGTGTTTTCAATCCAGCCACCATTTCACACGGAACGGAATAGGCGAGCCGCATCCCAAATCCAGCTGGGACAAGCAGCAAACAGTGTCTGACCTGATTTAGAACTCACTCACCTCGGAGCCACGCGTGACATTTCACACAGTCCCTGGAGACCCTCTACTCACGACGACATGGCCTTATTCTACGGCCCCCGACAACAGAGGAGAACAACCTCCTCTTACGTGTCCAAAGCCATTCCAAGATGGCTTACTTCACACGACGGAACGGCACGGGACGGCGGCGGCAGCGCGGCGCGATGTTCCCGTCTCGGTGGAGAAACGCTCGGGCCTTGCACAGACCTGCAGCGCTGCAGGGCCCTAGGCCCAGGCTCCTTTCGGCCTCTGGTTCAGTGTGTTTGGGCCCGTGGTATCAAAGGCTGGCACGTGAGAGACCACGGACGCCGCAGTGCGAGCCAGGGGCGAGGACGTTGAGAACGAGATCGACAGATCATTTTCCCACAGATCCTAACGTATCAAAAGGAGAACGTGGTTGGTTGGTTTGATATACGACATGGGAACTATTCGGGGTCGGCAGAGTGTTTCTAAACCTGTTCCTCCCTCTTGGAACATCCTCTGGTTACCTCCCTCCCCTCCCTTACCCCACCCAAATACCACCCCCCCCCCCCTCCGAACATTCCAATGTTTTAGGCAAGACAGAGCAATTTCCAAGGAATCTTACCCTCCTCTGCCGACATTGTGATATGTCATCTTTGAACATTTTGTTGTTGTCGTGGAAACAAGGGGCTGCTGATCTCTGATCAGTCTATTCAGTAAGTGTCTATTCAGCGGAGGGTTCTCCACGACCAGGATATGAAAGATTCAATACGTGGTTTCATAACAGAGATGTCAGATCTACCAGGTGTGTAAGTGTTCTCTTTCTTTGTGTGGGTTTGCATGACAGTGCTGGAGATTATCGCTTTAGCCCCAGCTGCAAGCTTGTCTGTACCTGTCCAACTCCTCCAACGCTTCACACACACTTAAACACACACACACACACACGTAAACACACACATTTGAAGAGGAATGCGACGTACAAAACGTGCCTGTTGTGTGTATGGTCTCACACTTAATGCACACCCACAGGTGTCATCGCCTGGCTCCGCCCTAAAACAAAATAAGCCTGAGGTAAATAGCTAATCAACAGTTAGGCGTGTTCCTCCGGCACGTCGGCTTGGTTAGCACATGCCGAACCGCACACACACACACACACACACACACACACACACACGCACACGCACACTGCACCGCCTGTTTGGACGGTGGCTAGAACAGATCAGTCTTTCATGGTGTACCAGACGCTCTCTCTCTTTCTCTCTCTCTCTCTCTCTCTCTCTCTCTCTCTCTCTCTCTCTCTCTCTCTCTCTCTCTCTCTCTCTCTCTCTCTCTCTCTCTCTCTCTCTCTCTCACACACACGTCCTCCAACGCGCACCCCCCCCCCCCCCCCCCCCCTCTCTCTGTGCCTTTGCTCCTGTGTTGTTTACCTTCGCCCTGTACGGGAGGGCTCCTCTCTGGCTGTGCCCGTCTATCTCTGGACCCCGCCACGTCAAAGCCAGGGCCCGCAGTTCTGGCTGAGAAGAGTCAAAAGTTCCACTCGAAGAAAAAAAACGGAAGCACACTTTGACTCAGAGGAATTTGTTGTGCTTTTGCCGTGTGGATGTGCGTTGAAGAAGTCTGGAGATGAGTGGATTTCTGTACAGGGGCAGGTAAGCGTTCTATTCTGTGTCTATAGACTCAATTTGTACATTGAACCACAGGGATTTAGTCCTGTCAAGTGTTGTGACGGGTAGCGTGTGCTTGGTGAGAAAAACAACTTGGATACCTTTCGGGATCCCCGCGGGGAGATGATGGAAAGATAAGCCGGAAGGGCTCGCTGTCTTTGAGTGTCTCTCCTTTTAAAACCCCAGTAAAGTAACATTTTGACACCAAACTCCTGTTGTTAACCTCACAAAGGCAGTTAGAGTGTAGTAGACTGTTTATACCTGAGCTAACCCCAGGGTGGTGATTCCCCCAACAAACCTGTCAGTCAAACCTTTGGTGTTTACTGCATAGATTGGCTCGGGATTGCCTCTGTTTATGACAAGTCAGGACGACAGCCTGCCGTTTGCCTCTCCAAAGCCGTCGTCTGCCTTTGCCGATGGGTCGTAAAGGGACAGGTGCTGATGACTGTTGGCCCGCTCAGCCTTTGTAGTGAGACCGTGCCGGGTGGAGTGTGTACGGGGTCGTCCGCTGCCCTCCATGCTGTGTCGTTGTTCCCAAATGGCTCGTCGGGTCACTGCTGCTCACCATGGTGGTCCGTCGAACCTGGTGGCACAAACACACACACGCGCACGCACGCACACACGCGCACCCACACACACACACACACGCACACACTGGACTGCCCCCAAACCCTTCCAAAACACACTGTGAGATGTCATGGGGCCGCTCCTTGACGCTGGCTGCGTTAGAAACAGATCCTTGAATCCCACCTCGTTCCTGTGTGCGTACTTTGATTCTCCTGCTGTTCAATGGAGATTAGGAGGCCTCACTGTAAACCCCAGCCACCGTTCCTGTGTTTGATGTTTACTTAGTCAGACAAGCCTTTGCAGGCCACTGTGGCTTTGCTTTGACCGGATCTACTATTGATTTTCCATCAGGGACTGAGTTTACAGACAGGAAACACAATCTTTTTTTTTTATTGTAAACCTCTTTGTTGTTATCTGCTGATATCCACCGAGATATTATGAGAACAGTTAGACACGAGATACCGGCTTCCTTAAATTTTGACCTTAAGTAAGATTGCATTGTTGTAGTATTCAAATGAGAGCTGTGTGTGTGTCTTGTCGCGAGAAAGGCTTAGGAGGTGGTTCGAAGTCCAATAGCTGTGAGGTTAGCCCTCCGGCTAGCTCCCTAGCCGAGCAGCTACGTTCTCATGATGAGTGATGGGCGTGTGACTTCACGTTGCTCTGAGTCAGGCTCCACCACTGGTGTGTGAGTGTGCACTGTGTCCCTCGCGTGTCTGTGAGAATCTCTCCCCTCTCCGTGTGTTCAGCGTCTATTTTCTGACTCTACGCTCAAGCCTTACCTAACGGTTGTATGGTTGTATGTATCGAAACGTTTTGTTTTCTGTTTCAGGCATCTCGCTGAAGGCAAGGCCGTCCGGCCCAAGAGTGTCGGCCCCATGACGGGTAAGTGGAGGATGGAGCGTATGTTTTGATTTTATGTAATGGATGGTGTTCCATAAAAGTATGTTTTGTCACTAGTCGTTCTGTTGTTTATTTTATCTCTTCCCTCCTCACCCTTTGTCTCTTGCTCTCTGCCCCTCCCCCGTTCTCTCTCGCCCCTCTGTCTCTCTCTCTCTCTCTGTCTCTCTCTCTCTCTCTATCTCTCTCTCTCTCTCTCTCACCCCTTCTCTGTCTCTTGCTTTGTGTGAGTTATTTCACTGCGCAATGTGCTGTGTTGCTCACAGGGGACTTCTCTTCTCTTTCATCATGGTGTTTCTTTCTGGCCCTTCGGCTGAATAAACATTTCACCACACTTCATTAACCCAAGCCATGGGAGGTCGTGTTTAGTTCATTCAGTTATTAGTAGAGGCATCGCAAACTAACGCCTGGATGAATCATTCTGTGTTCCAAATAAGTGTCTGAAAGTACCCCCTACCAGCTCCTCTGTGTATGTTTTGGCGCAGGTCTGGCATCATTCATATCAATGTTTGTGTGTGTGTGTGTGTGTGTGTGTGTGTGTGTGTGTGTGTGTGTGTGTGTGTGTGTGTGTGTGTGTGTGTGTGTGTGTGTGTGTGTGTGTGTGTGTGAGCGTACATGCATGTGCGTGTGAGTCTTGCATGTTGGCCTGGACCATGCCACAGCAGTTAAAACACGGGGCAGAAATCCAGGACACATCTTCGCTACACGTTGCTTAACAGCTTTTTAATAATCTCTAATGAGCTCGCGCAGCACTTTTAAAGAACTGTCAGAAGTCCGGGCTCTGCCAATGGTCCTATGATTATGCCCCCCGGGACTAACCCCCCCACCACCACCTACTAAGAACCAAACAGCCCTACTTTGAAAACATATATCTAAAAAAAAAACACATCATTGCCTGTGTGGATTTTCTGGGAATGCTCCATGCTTTCAAGCATGGAGAAGTTTGGCACAAAGTCTTCGGGAGCGGTTTCAGCTGCACTGGAACGCACCATATCGGGGTGTGTGTGTGTGTGTGTGTGTGTGTGTGTGTGTGTGTGTGTGTGGGGGGGGGGGGGGGGGGGGGGGGGGACTCAGCCGTACGCTCAGCCTTAATAAGGCTCTAATGGGGTGATGTTTTGATCAGACTGTGAGACGTGATAGAGGGCCCCTGGTGAACCACCCCCCCCTGTCCCCCCGTCCCCCCCCGTCCCCCGTCCCCCCTTCCCCAGTCCCCCGTCCCACCCCCCAGGTGTCCAGGTGTTTTGGTCTCAAGGTATTCCTCTGGCTAACTCTTTCCTTTTTCCATCCCCCCTCCCAGATTTCTCATGCAACGAGACGGACAAAGGCCCTCCCCTGCAGACGCACAGCCTGAGGGAGTTTGAGCAGGTACAGGCTAGCCACTTCTCCTAAGGTCTGGTTCCGTAAAGATAGCATCATGCTGTGTGCGAGGGACAAATACGTCCAGGCCTGCCCCTGCTCTCAGGCAATGACTATCTAGGTGTGTTTTGTGATGATTATGTGGCAACTCAAACTCAAAGTATATTATTCAAGAAGTTCCCGGCAGGTCTCCGGTTGCTTTCCCAATCCCTATAATTGACTTCCTTCCATAATAGTTCCTTCAACAATAACCCACACTGGGGTAAACAGCCCACACAAGGACATACACTCCCAACACATGCCCCACACGTGGAGAAACTTGATCACACTCGTGATGTAAAACCCTCATATAATGTAACACACACACAGACACACACACACACACACGCTAACACACAAAAGACCAAGAAAATTTCAACATACAGTGTTTATAAAAACTTGGCAGCTGTATATAGTCTAGATACGTTTGTGTGTGTGTGTCTCTCTCTCTCTCTCTCTCTTGTGTGTGTGTGTGTGTGTGTGTGTGTGTGTGTGTGTGTGTGTGTGTGTGTGTGTGTGTGTGTCTGGTATAGGTTTGGGTATTTGAAGGTAGGAAGGCCAGTTCCCCTCTCCTCTGGTCCTTTGCCAGTGTAATGGCTTCTGGGCTGGCAGCCAGGCTATTATGGCTGTGATATAATTCTAGAGGTGCTTTCTTCAATTACCATGCCCCACAGTGAAGGACACCCTATAGGGGAGCAGGAGGGCCGGGGGGCTGTGGGGCCCTTCAGTAATTCAATTTTGGGGAAAGCGGTAAAGTTAAGATTATGGTGGTGAGAGGGGAATTGTTTGAGAAAACCTGATGGGGGTTACTGGAAGCGGGAGAGTAAACAATCCAGGTACAATCACTGCCAATAGCAGAGGGAAGTGCCCCCTATGTCATGCTATGTCTGTTAGGCTTAGCTAACTAGCTCACTGATACGGCTTCCTGGGAGTTGGATGGCGGCGGCTGGTGGGTCTGTGTTGGCTCTGGAGAAGACACCCACTGGCCTTTGATGTCTGCCTGTGACTGGCCCACTGAGTGGGATGAGTCATGCTATGCAGACAAGAGAACCAACACTGGGGCTAGTCCACGTTAGGATGGGGGAAGTACAGAGGAACAGACACAAATCCAGGAATAGTATTGTTTGGTGGAATAGGTAGCAATCTGCGTTATAGTTAGTAGTGGCTATTCACTTGGACATTTGATTGTGGGTTTTGAATAAGTGCTGTATTTTAATTTTGTGTGAATGAGGTTCCTGGTTTGCTTCATATTTGCTCATATTTGCATATTCAAAATGGTGGCCAACGGAATCAACTGATTCATGAATGGGATGCAGAGGTCTGGCCTTGTCTGTTTCTGAAAAGGCCCCTTATGTTTGATCAAAACATTGTGGACCTTTTCGTCGTGTAGCTTAGGTATTAGATCGTTTGTCTTTGACAGTATTAGATGTGTACGTCGTTATATTCACATTTGAGACCGGCTTTCTGTCCTGTGGTGTTTAAATGATTGAAACCAGGTTGGCTGTGGGTTGTCTGGTGTACATGTGAGTTATGTGTGTGCGTGCCTGTGTGCCTGCATGCGACCGTGCCTGTCTGTTTGCGTGCATACATCTGTCCTCCCTCCACATTCATGTCAGTTTAAAGAGTCAATCTTCTCCTAAGGCTAGCTTAAAAAAACGTGAACCTGCCAAAGTAGCATTTGTAGCTGTCAAACATCCCTGGTCTGCAATCCTGAGGTTTTGAAAAAATATTATCCAAAATCCAAATAGCCTCTCTCAAATAGCCTTTATTAGGCCTTTGGAGAAATTGAAAGCACATGGCCGTCTATAAACGTGAATTCAAACCGACCACAGAGACACTTAGATTGATCTAAGAGAGGGGCATGCGTATAATTTAGGCCATTAAAACCTCAGGACAAATTACAAATGCTAATCTGTTATTTTGCCCTCGCTCCGTGTGTGCACCGCTCCGAAGCCACAGCTTGTGAAAGGTCTGTCACAGCCGGCTAACGGTCTGGAGAGCGGCGGCAGTGCTCTGTGTGCGCGCTACAGACGCCCGCTCAAAAACAAGCTGCCTCCTATGCTGCATGGTGCAGGAGAAGAAAAATAAAACATGTTATGTAACGGAATGCAGTTTGATCAAGAGTAAAGTCCTATAGAACGAGCATGTGAGCCAGCGCTTGAAACGTGTTGAGTGTGAGACCCATTGAAGACGTGCTCCCTTTTCACCCCTCATCTCCTGAGCCTGTTATGCCTCTCTGCTAGTCTGTATAGCGCCGTCTGAGAAATAGGTCAGGACGAGTGTGTGACTCAAGCGCTGCTCGCCCCGCGAGCTGTTAGCTTTGTGGCTCGTCGCTTACGAAACGGGTTCTTCTTGCTCTGCTTTGTAGCTGCTTTCAGAGCAGAGTAGAGAAAGGTGAAATACACTACAAACCCACTATACCAAGTGAAACAAATATGCAAAATGTTGTGTTATGTTAAGGGCATACAGTAGGAATAATGCTGTGCTACGTAGGGACATTAGCCTTTCTATGTCTGGGGGTGAAACTATCCCAACCGATTTGATTGAATCAGATGGATAGTGAGTTGGCTATAGTTGTCTCGTTGGACACGAGTTTGCTGCATTATGTGTATTGCTGTCTTTGACCATGGAGACCCTCTCGTGGTGGACTGCTGGATGTCCGTTCCCAGGGGGATGGTGTGTGTGACCCGCTGACCCGTCCTGGTAATGGGTCTGCTTACAGAGGCCTGCTATCTCTGTCGTCTCAGCTTTCCCTGGAGCAGCACTCAGCCAGAGCCAGCCCAGAGACTGCCTGCTGATCGATACCCATCAGCTCACCTTTCTGCTGATCCTCTGTGGCTGGGGCTCGCTGTCTGTCCTCCCCTCATACACACACACACACACACACACACACACACACACACACACACACACACACACACACACACTCCACGAACATGCACACGCACACCCACCCACACACACACACACACACACACACACACACACACACACACACTCACTAAATAAGTACATTTGCTTCCTGTGTCGGTGGTTTCGTTTACTGTCTAACTTCAGGAAGGACTTCCGTCAGGGTGAGAGCAAGGTCCTTTTGGAACTGTTTTGGAACAAGCTCTCGGGAAAGATTACACGGATCTTTTTTTGTTGGGAATCCTCTTTTAAAGAATCTATTTTACATCTTTGTCTTTAGTTGAGTCATCTTTTTGTTGGCACTGCTTTCACTGACACCCTCTTCTCTGTGGGCAGGGGTTTGAGTCAGGCCATCAGGGCTGGTTGTCGGGGTGTCGGTGGTGAGGTGCAGACCAGAGGAGCCCTCAGATCCCAACGTGTGCCCCCTAAAGCAGCATTAGCGCCTCCGCCTGGCACAACAATGCACTGCGTGGAGGCAGAGGTGTAAGGAGCGCAGTAGGAGAGAGTTTGTGAGCGTGTGAGCGAATATGGGAGGTGAAAGAGAGGGAGAGGAAGTGCGTCTCTGAGTATATATGTGTGTGTGTGTGTGTGTGTGTGTGTGTGTGTGTGTGTGTGTGCGTGTGACAAAACGTGAAACAGTGAGTAGTAGTCCTAAACTGTGTTAATTGATCCCAGGCAGGAGCTGCACAGAAACTCTGTGGTCCTCTTCTCCGTTGGGTCACAGCAGACATGCTGTCTTGATCAAGCCGTCCGTCATGGATGGTAATTGCTGGGCTAACATGTTGGACTTAATATGACTGTACGCTCCCAAACTTAATATGGCCGCTGTTCACTGAAAAATGGCTCCGTAGTTGGAGATATGGTTTGAGTGTGTGTGTGATTTCTGTGAAGTATGTAGCATTCCTATTTTTGAACTCATCAGATATTGTGCATGCTAGGATAAGGTTGTGTGCCTGTGCTTGTGCGTGCGTGTGGGTGTGTTTCTCTTTGCCTTGTGTGCGCTCTTACAGTCTTCAAGTTCCGGC